>JAFIDM010000001.1:2934997-2993612 GCA_023159025.1 Thereuonema tuberculata
ATTATTATTATTATTATTATTATTATTATTATTATTATTATTATTATTATTATTATTATTGTTAGCTACTACCAATTTTCTATTGATTCTATCAATCAATTATTTTCTTTTCTTTCTTTATTTTTTTTTTTAATTCTTGTTTAAAATTCTCTCCCTTTTTGCTCTTGCTTACTTTCAGTTTAACGTTGTATTTGAATTTAAAAAGAATCAATTGAGTTTTCCCTCTACCCACTTAACCCCCCTCCCCACGCAATCACGAAAATGTCCCCAAGGATACTTACACTCTCCCCTCCCGTCCCTTCCCAGTGTGCTCACCGTGACTCGGAAAGACCACCACGAAAACAATATATCTGAGAAAATAGCAAACGAAGTTTAGATTTGCGCCAACCTTAATGTAATTAATATACATTTCCTGAAGAAGGCCGGAGCCACCGGACCGAAATATCTCACCCCAGAATGGGAAAAATCCATTAAACAAGCATCTATCCAGTTTCTGAAGTGTTTCAGCACTAGTTAAACTAGACTTAATATCCGGATTCAACAAACAAAGTTGAGAATGTGCGCTGCATATCCATAAGTAATAATACTGCTGCATGACAATTGGCAGAGTGGTGTGCCTCCCCCTCAGCAATGAACTGTTCCAGCAGCGCTTCCTGTGTCCCCTTGGTTTGCTAGAATGGAAGCGTTGCCGGCTTTATAAACAACTCCTTCGGCTGAAGAAATGAGTTCGTCTTTGGCGGCCAACAGCGGCAAGTTGGTCTTCAGTGGAGCAGAAGAGAGTAGTTCGTCCTCGTGGCAGCCACCAGATCATCTCCAGCGGAGAAGAAGAGAAAATTATTGACATGTGCGATAAAAGTTTTTAAAAAGCCTTTTTTTGCTAACACACTGAGTTTAAAATTTAAAAAAATTAAAAAAAACTTTTTTATTGTAAATAATTTTTGATTTTTTTAAAATTTTAAACTCAATGTGTTGGCTGCTTTTTAAAAAGAAGAGAGCAGTTCGTCCGTGGCTGCCGGCCAAATAGGATCTTCCTTCCAGGGAAGATGAGATTCCGTCCGCGGCAAAGACCGCCTTCCGAAGTAAGACTTGGTTTCAAGCCAAATCCAAGTAGAGGGATAGCAGTCGAAGCAGAAGTAAGACTGGGTTTCAAAACGAAGCCAAAAATAAAGAAGAGTAGAGCGATAGTACCAGCCGAAGCAGAAGCAAGCCTTGCTTTAAAGACGAAGCAAAAAAAAAATCGCTGGTCCGAACCCCTTTTGACAGCTAGCACATTTGACGACCAACAACATCTTTATTAATTTTTCTTGATAACTTTTTTTCTCATTTGGGCCATAGTAGCTGCATTGGCTGCTACTACAAAAGACTCTTCACTTCACACTCATAGCTTTCACATTTTTAAATGGACTCGATGAACAGTTCCACTAAGTAGTCAGAGGTACGATTTTCATCTGCTGTACTAATAGTGTCTATCAAAAGATATGGCAATCATCGATGGCAATCACAAATGAGGAATATTGCTCTATCCATTGAGTGCTAGGCATACGGTTTTTCCCTTCAGATTCACTTGAGTTTTGCTGAAATCATCATACTCCTCATCCAGGAATTTGCCTGTTTGGTGGTGCAAATATCCGCCATCATTTGTTTTGAAGATTTTGTGGAAAAGGGAATTTGTAGCAGAAACGAACCTGGCCACGTGTCGATCGATTTCTTCTTTCTTCCGTAGCAGATGTTTCGTATGGCTGGTCCTCGTTGTTGAACATTCAGAAAAAGAATAATGACAATAAAAGAACAATAATGAAGTATGGTAAACTGACAGAATGGAAAATTACCATTCAGCTTTAATAGGAAAAAAGATGCAGATCTACACTCACTGATTAAAAATAAAATTTATTCATTCTTACTCGTAGTTTCTTATACGCATTTACATTCAATCGAAAGTAAAAGATAGCTCATCTTCGTCTTTATTTCTTTGCAATGTAGATTCTGGTTCAGATGATTCTTTCGTGACTTTTTCAGACACGCACTTCCCGCAAAGATTCCGCATCTTAGCAACAAGTCCTACACGAACTTCTGTATTCCCCATCCGCCCTTGGAGGAAGTTCAACAAATTTCTTCCTTCCCTACATAGAGACATTCTCCATTTCAGCGATACATTCCGAATGACGTTAAAAACACGAGGCACTGCTTATTTATAAATATACAAAATATATCGGGTGGTCATAATAAAACAGGAGGTGTTTGGAGCGCGATAGGCAAAAAAAACTTGGGCCCAAAACGGCCAAATTTGGTATATATAGAGAGGTGATAAGAAACTAAGGTTACAAGGCCGTTGTTGCTAAGAAATTGGCCTCTCACCTCTGAGTACCAGGGTTCGGTTATCATGTGGGTTTCGTGATGGTGGGCGATCCTCGCTGAGCAGGTTTTCTCAGGGTTCTCCCGTTGCCCTGCACTTCTCCCACCATTCTTTCTCTGTCTTTCTCTCCGTCTGTCCTTATTTCCGTAGGATAGTACAACAGACCCAAGGTCGTGGTGCTCGGCTTTCCTGCCACCCACACATACCACATATAAACACATAATAAAGATTACAAGGCCGATATTCCTGGAGTTTCGTCTGTTTCGTCACTACTAGAGAAATTAGTAGGGTGTGGTAATTCTAATTCATGCGGTTGGCAACTGGGCAGAGTTTCAGACACACGCCACCTACAGCGCTAGTGGTAGGTAAACACAAATGGCGACTCGTTTGGAAAACTGGTCTCGCGAAGAAATCCGCGCCATTATTCGATTTCTGTGGGCGAAACATGTAACCGCGGCTGAAATTCACCGGCAGCTGGTAGAGGTTTACGGAGAGACTATAATGTCTCGTCAGCATGTGGCAGAATGGTGTCGAAAGTTTGCGGCCGCTAGAGCAAACGTCACGGACGAAGATCGTAGTGGGCGACCTAGCACCGCAACAGCAGTTTGAACACAGCTCGCGTGGAGGAGCTGATTCAGGACAACAGGAGGATCACATTATGGCATATGGATAGAAGTGGGAATGTCGTTCGGAAGCGTTCGGAAGCGTTCGTCACATTGTTCACGATATTCTTCAGTACCGAAAAGTTTGTTACCGATGAGTTCCACGAAATCTGTCCAACCAACACAAAGAAGCACATGAGGGAAAGTCTGCAACTTGTGCAACGATTCTCTATGGAATAAACAGCTTTCTTCACCGCATTGTCGAAACATGGGTGACGAAACATGGATCCACCACTACACCCTCAGCAGTAGGTTGTCGTCAATGGAGTGGAAACACCCTCCTCTTCAAAGACAAATAAGTTTAAGGTGACGCCATCTGCCGGGAAGGTGACGGTCTCTGTGTTTTGGGACAGAGCAGATGTCATACTCGTGGAGGTTTTGGAAAAAGAGCACACAGTATCCGCTGACCGATACTGCGAGACCTTGATTCCGCGAACCACTCAGGAGGAAACGGCAGGACTTCTCACCGAGGACGTCATCTTCCTTCACGTCAACGCGCAAATCACGTCATCTTCCTTCACGTCAACGCGCAAATCAAGTCATCTTCCTTCTCAAACAGCCCAGAAGACAACCACGCTGTTGAAGCAGTTTCTCTGAGATATCATCGACCACCCTCCCTACAGCCCAGACCTGTTTCCTCAATTGAAGGAGCTCCTAGGAGGCCGACGATTCGCTTCAGACGAGGAGGTGAAACACTTCGCGACAACGTGGCTGAACACGGAAGGACAAGATTTTTACCAGGAGGGAATATTCAAACTCATCCCACGAAGCGACAAGTGCCTAAACCGATATGGAGACTATATCGAAAAATAACGTAATATATATATACACTCATTAACAAAAAAAACGACGACCTAGAAGGAGTTGTCCGATGGAGACAAAAATTGATGGAGAGGAAGATTATGTACCGAATAGAAAATTATTAAACTTTCAGACAAATTGAATGATTTATTTCAGAGTTACAGAGTTACAAAGTAACGAGCTCAATAAGGTGTTGAGCTCTACCCACCTCTACCCTGAATGCAAGCTGCCACACGACGTGGCATAGAGTGATAAAGCTCCCTGATGGTCTCCTGCGATATTTCTTGCCAAATTTGCTCCAATTGTCGGGCTAGGTCATCCACATTCCCTGGTGGATGCAGTCGCCTTCCCATCATATCCCTGACATGCTCGATTGGAGAGAGATCTGGGGATCTGGCTGGCCAAGGAAGTGTTTCACAAGCTGCAAGACAGGTCATAGCAACACGTGCCGTATGTGGTCTGGCATTATCTTACTGAGAAATAAGGCCAGGGTACTGCAAAAGGAAGGGTAGCAAAACAGGTCTCAGAATGTCGTCGACGTACTGCTGTGCTGTAAGTGTGCCGCTAATGACGACCAAAGGGGTCCGGCTATCAAGGGAAATGGCACGCCAGACCATAACTCCTGGTTGAGGGCCTGTGTGGCGTGCAATAGTGAAAGCAGGATCGGCACACTACCCTGGGCGTCTCCAGACACGTCTACGACGATCGTCAGGACACAGTTGGAAGCGGGATTCGTCACTAAACACTATACGTCCCCAGTCAGCATCATTCCAACCGGATCGAGCCAAGCACCACTGTAATCTGGCCCCGACGGTTTGCAGACGTGAATGGCAGGTGGCGTAGCGGTCGGTACGAGCGTAGATGTCGCTCTCTCAGCCGTCTGTAAATAGTCATGGTGGACACTCGTGTGAGGGTCGCACGTCTGATGGTTGATAACGATGATTCAGGCGCTGTGACAGCTGATCTGACAATCATTCTATCCTGTCGCTCTGCTGTGGCCCTATGGCGACCGCTACCTTCATGACGCTGAAATCTGCCATTGTCCACCCATTCCTGCCAGCATCTTCTAATCGCCGCATCAGTTCGACCCATATGACGAGCGATTCTCCGATTTGCCCAATCTGCCTCTTTCAATACAATGATACGACCTCTTTGAAACTCTGACAGTTGCACATAAAGAGCTCGAATCCTGCGGCGAGGCATTTTTTCAGTCGTTGAAAGATATACTAACTCGCAGTGCAACAGAAAGTTTGACCATCAGATTGAGAATCGCTTCTTAAATACACCTGCTGAGTGCGCAGTTCCGATGCGCTGTAGCTCTCGCTATTCATTCATTGGACACCAAAGTTAATCGTTTGCAAGGGCGGTCCCAATGTCTTTGCAATACGAAATTGGTAATGAGTGTATATATATATATATATATTATTAGTCGGCTGTATTAGTTGTATGAAATAAAAAGTACACGTTTCTCTGCAGGCTTTGTAACCTTAGTTCTGATCACCCCTCGTCCTATTGAGATCTTGGAATTACGATTTTGCAAAAAAAAAAATAGATCCTAACGGCGCCACCAGGGGGAAACTTACACTGTACGGCGAGCTAATTAGACGAAGGAAAGAAAATAAAAGCGTGCAGTTGACATTAGGTTTTATTGTTTGTCAGTTACACTTATGGTTCAATATGTCCTTGCACGTTGTCCAAAATCTGCATTCAATGGATCATAGATTATACTGGGATTTACGGGCCGTAGCAAATCTCTAGTGATTTGTCTCACGTGAAGAAGTATTCGGGTCCTTCAATGTTGCCAAACTATCAATGTGTCCTTGGTAAACCAATGCTTTCAAGTAACACCACAACCAAAAATTCATGTTGAAAATATTTGTAGGTTTTTGGGATAAACATTGAATATTTAAGCGAAATATTTATTACGGCACTGAAGAACATTGAAGAATTAACTGATACTAAGATAAGATAATGACGCAAGACGTGCTTCACGAAAACGCAATATCGAGGCCGGAGAATAAGCTTTGTTTTGAAGAGAATGGCAGCCGAATGAATAGGTGTTGAGGAAGACGGAATATTGATGGAAGACCTAGATATGGATGCTAGGAGTATGATTGGAGTCGTCAATTAATATATATATCGAAGGATAAACAAGTATTAATGAAATTTATATGTTAATATTAATCTGTATTTTCCTTAATTTGTTTTCAGCGTTGTTTAGCAGAATGTTAAGAAGTGAATGATCTGTGAGTTATTTCCAATGTATATTATTTCCAAAGAAGTAAATGTTTTAGACAAAAGTAATAATCAAAGTGATTAATCATGTCAACAAATGCCGAAGTGATTAAAGAATAAACTGAAGCTGTTATCGTAGAATAAATAAATAGTTTGTTCTCTAGTAATACTTATGAAGACTATTATTTGGTTCAGGGATTTTACTTAACATCACTACTAAATAACTCACTACTAAAATAAATACTAAATAACTGAAAAGAAAAGAACACCACGCTTTAACTCTGTATACTTAATATTTGGATTCTTTAATCCATTTGCCTATCGACAAAAGATATTATCTTCAATATATTTTTGGTTAAGGGCCCAGACTGCGGCCTGTAAAGTATTTCTACTGTCTCCTATAAAGCAGTAATTCGTTCTTATACGCCCTATGGAATACATAATTGGACATGGACAACAATTACAACCTACGGAACAATTATTTGAATTACGTTACTAAATGAACTAATAAGTGAACTAACATTAATTATTAATCGTGTCATCATATTGTGGGTGTTTCCGTGGTGTCTGATTCGTAGGGAATAAAGGAGGCTTACACTTGTTGGGTCTGAACGGAACTCTTGAGAACTGGTAACTGTACGGAACTCAACTGCAACTGTTTATTTGCAGGTAACATCGGTATTTATAGGCTATGTACAAATGATTTGATTGGTTGTGGCGTTTACAATTTATTGGTTGATTTAAATGACATACGATCACAACGGGTTTTAAAATAAAGTGAATTAAACAGGACGCCACAACCGTCAAGAATTTGAAAATAAACAGATTATCAGATAAGTACAGAAAATTAGATAATGATGATTAGAACACTTGAAAATACTGAATAACTAAAATACAAAGGATAACTATGATAAAAACTATAAAATAACTACAATAATCACTACAATATAAACATTAACGGTTAGAACTGTACATATTTCCGAAACCTGCGAAATGGCTAATCAGTTGATTTTGTGAGTTCATTGGACTAAATTATGCCATGTGGAAAATCAAGTTAAGCCAACACTCCAAAAGTAAGGTTTATGGATGCTTGTCAATATGTTCCAGGATGATTTAAATGCAATTGAGAATCAAGAGAAAACAAAAACCATTCTTAAAAGATAAAAAGCAGTAGGCCTGATGTTATCATTGATGGATGATAAATTTAAACTGTTGATCAAGGAATGAGAGGATCCTTCCAAACTTCTGAAATATTTAGAGAGTAAATATAACAAGAAGAATATTATTAAGATTACTGAACTTAAGAGGAATATATTCAATATCACAAATCTTACCGATGACTCTAATTTAATAGAAAACTTAACTAAAGTAATATTGATTCTTGTTGAATTAGAACAGATAGGTGGATCCATCCCGGATGAGGATATATGTTGTGTAATCCTTACTGGATTAAGTAGAATCTTTGACTCTTGTGCCCAAATTAAAACGGGCACAAGATCGGTACACCAGACTTTAATTTTGAAAATCTCTGTGAGACATTGGTCAATGAAGTGAGAGAAAGACATCTAGACAAAAAATGTAGACCTACAAAGTAGTGATACTAGTGCTCTTAACATTAAAGGTAATAAAGAGAAGGCCAAAAATAATGATTCTAGCAAAGAAGAAAGACAATGAGGAAAAGTCGGCCACATTGCTATAAATTGCAAATGGAAATATAAACGCAAAAACAAACAAAGAAATTGATGTAAAAACATATGTGAATGTAGTCAATGTTAATGAAGTCATTAACAAAGATGATATATGGATCATCGATAGTGGACCAACCCATCCCATATAGAAATTCATTTGAAATGTATTATGATTTGAAAGAAGAAATTAAAATATATGGAGCTTTCAAGGAACCATTATCAGCCATTGGAAAAGGCTTGATAATTATGGATAGCTCTGTGCTGTGGGTCGCAGAAATAAAAGTAAACTTAGTATCTGCACTAAGATTCGACAGATTCGGATTAAGTCAGACCATTAGAAATGGCAAGAATTCATCCAGAACAAACAAAACAAAACACTAATTATGGGCATCTTAAGAGATCAGCTGTACAAAATTTACCTATCGAGATAAGATATTATCTTCAAGTCACATGGCGTTAGATCAGGCGAACGTGCGGGCCACGTCGTCTGCAATAACCGACTAATTATGTGGTCGTCGATGAAATGCAGGACTTGCTGCACTGTCAATCCTATAGGAGCGCTCCATCCTGTATGAACACAGTAGTGTCAAGATATCATTGCTGTTGAAGTTCTGGAATAACGAAATTTTGCAGCATCTGTTGATATCGCACTGTAGTGACAGAACATGTCGCTGGTCCTGTTGGTTACAGTTCTTCGAGAAACTACGGACCAAATATGAAGGAGGCGGTAAAGCCGTACCACACAGCGACCTTCAGTGGATACAACGGCATCTGCTCAATAGCGTGAGGGTTCTTAGTAGCCCAAATCCGACAGTAGGGTGTATTGACAGTGCCGCTACTAGATAAAAATGCGCCTCATCACTCCATAATGTTCCACGGCCATGTTCCATCAGAGCTAGGAACAGGTGAGAGGAATGCAGGCGCGTTTTTGCATCCCATTGAACTAGTTGTTGGTAATGCTGTATAGATAAAACTTCAGCAATTCGCGCATGCATTTCCGTACAGTTGAATATGACATATTCAGTTGCCTGGATACTGCTCGAGCACTGCTAGATCTGTGTGCAGCATTCGCTTCCACTACGGACGTTGCAACAGTGTCAACTTTATCATTTGATACCGATTCGCATCCGCGTCCTGGTTATACTTCAAAGATCCGGTATTTTCAAAACGTCAGATCATGTTTCGCAAATTGGTAATAGTCAGGGGACCTTTCCGTAGGCTCTTCATTGTTCGGAATAAATGTGGTGCAATGGACGCATTACTGTTATTTTGGTAATGAAACTTTACGAGCAATGCACGATCAAGTGAACTCAGCATTGAGCATAGTAACGTTCACAGCACCGTCAAGCATATCGAACTGACCGATGCCATTCGTATTGAGGTTTACTTCCGCATACCTGTTGATGTCTGTTGTCTGTCAAAGGGTGGCTTACAGTGAATGGCTGTCAGTGTTTTACACCCTGGAAACGATATTTGGAACTAAAACTTTTTTTCTGCGAAATCATAATACCATGGTCTGAATAGCATAGACAACAAATTTGGCCTTTTTGGGCCAAACATTTTTTTGCTTAGCGCGCTCCAAACGCTTCCTGTTTAATTATGGCCACCCGATATACATGGTGTGAGCCAAAATGATTTGAAGGATTTAAAAATTTCACTGTAAGAATTGTATTGAATATTTGAATAAACGAATTATGTGGATACAACATCTTTGAAAGTTTTTTTTTTTCCAGATCACATAACTGTTGAATATGAGTACCTTTCGTCACATAAATGTCAACACGGTACTCAAATTCCTCCCAAACGCGAAATAGCAGGATCTGTCGATTGTGCCAATTGCAGCTCGGATGCGCATCTTCAAGTCGCCCAGCTCTGTTGGTAGAAGAGGTACAAATACAGTGTCTGCAGCATACTCTCATAAGAAGTAGCAAGGTATGAGATCCGGGAAATGGGGTGGTCTCATCAATTGTTGATCGCAAGAACTCGCACGGCCGATCCACCATTGCGTCAATCATTCGTTTAGGGGCTGGCATACTGCAGTGTGAAAATGGGGTAGTGAACCGTCTTGCCGGAAAATAAATCCATCACTGTCGGTCTTCAGCTGTGGCAAATATCTATTCAGTTAACATGTCGAGTAACAGTACGCTTTCTTCTCTCCTGTGGCAGCCATATTGTCTACAACCCGACATTACGGTCGACAACAGAAGTTGTGTGTCTAACGGCGCATCAATCAACTTTTCAGACCCATGCTACGAGTTCTTCGCTTTTAGGAGGACTTTGAGTACCGTGCTGACATTTGTCGCGTAACGAAAGGTAATCATATTGAAGAGTTAAAAGATCTGGAAAACAAAACCTTCCAAAGTTGCTGTTTCCAAATACACAATTCGTTTATTAAAATATTCAATACAATTTTTACAGTGAATTTTTGAAATCGTTCAAATCATTTTGTCTCACAACCTATGGCTTCTCTCCATTTGATACAAAGACACAACAATTGATGAGATAAAGATGTTAGACACCAGACAGAAGAACTCAAGGGTACATTTGAATTACCCCATTGCAGAGTGATGACGGCGAAACAAAGCTGTTTAAAGGCAGGTATGTAACCAGGGAGGGAGCTCCAGGGGCTCGAAATCTACACAAAAGAAACATCCCTCGAGTTGAAATCAAAGGAAGTAGTCAAATGCCTTAGTGACGACATCCAAGGGAAGTCAAGGAGTGGTGTTTATTCTTACTGACCATCATAAGGCCCTTCCTTTCAGAAAGAAAATTTTGCCTGCCGTAATCAAGTTACAAACATTTACTTAAGAGAGTGTAAGCTTTGAAATTCTGTAATTGGTGACTTAAAAATGTTATTTCTCCATTTCAGTTTTTCATTTTGCTTTGTTTTTAAAGAATATTATTTTTTTATTATTAGTGTTTAAAACATTATCAACCCTGCTACTGCCTCTTCAATAAGCAAACATCATTTTGAATGTGAAGCAAGATCCAACCACTGCTCTCGGATTGAATACTCATTTTGAATGTTGTAGTGAATTTATCAAGTGTTGATTTGTTTTTTTTTCCTTCCCCGATCTGTTTGTTATTTAATGAAAGAAGAATATTTATCTAATATTAGTCAATTTAGATATTTTATTTTACGGTGCTTTCAGTTGATGAATATCTGAATGCGAGATGTCGCTGCATGCGATTGAATTAATGCGTTGCTTGGAGACAACAGCAGAAGGAAAAAGCTGTTATCATGTGTTGCTGCCGTTATGAATTTTCACAGATGGTATAAGAAGAGATGGTAGAATCCGTAATGCATATTCGTATTAATGTAAATGAATGGTATTCTATCTATTTACAAGGTGTACAACTTTGCTTCCGCCGTTTTTTCGAGCGGCACCCAAGTTCCTTCTTTCTGAATCATGCCCATGGCCTTGAGACGTTTTGAAATGGCTTGCTGTGTCACTCCCAGTGATCGTGCCAATTCTTCTTGAGTTTGACGCGAGTCTTCACTCAGCAATGTCTCCAATTCTGCATCTTCGAAAACTTTCTCTCTTCCACCACTATGCCGGTCTTCGACGTTAAAATCACCGTTCTTGAAGCGTTGAAACCACTCACGACACGTTCTTTCACTAATAGTGTCCTCACCATACGTATTGGAGAGCATTCGATGAGACTCAGCCGCTGTTTTCTTCATATTGAACCAAAACAGTAACACCTCCCGCAAACGACGAGAATTTGGCTCGTTAACTGACATTTTCAATCGAGAACAACTTTATGATGCAGACACAAATCGACTAATGTTTGAATGGGGTTCTGTTGACCGAGGTCCAAGCTAACTGCCTGACGTCTGCGATCTGTTTCTTTCGACCGCTACTTACCGTTGTCGCCACATATCGGCAAAAGGCGGAAGCAAAGTTATACACCTTATATAATCGAATGCAAATAAGTAATATTTATTTATGATTTATAGATCTCTTAGAACGACAGTGAATTGCTGGCATCGAACCTACATTGTGATGTTGTTAGGGCCATAGGCTTAGGTCAAGCTGAAGTGAGTTGTGACTCGAGAATCTTCGCCGTTTCATGGATGGATTATGGAATCGAGAGCGAACGGATGTCACTCACGCAGGTCGGTGAAAACAGAATCAAGACGGAACAAATATACCAAGGCTAAGGAATAAGTCCAGTCGGGAAGATACGAGTTTCGAATGATGTCTTCCATACGTGTTACTTGGAGATTTCGGAAGCAGTGTTCTACGGTTTGCTTCATGACGAGGTAGGACAGATTTTCTTTATTATAAACTTTGATACAAGGGATAAAGATTGACAGCGCGAAGACCGTCCGAATTAGTGAAGAAATCAAGGAACTATTTCTGAATATTAGGGACTTTAGCATCAAGCCGTTGTATACGTTCGTAGGATAGCATTACGAATATAAGTTTCAAACTGTTTAGCGTTAATTGTTTTAGTGAACTTCTCTAGTATAAATATTATAAAGTGTTTGTTAATATTTTGAGAACGTTCTGAGAGGTATTAATTTATCCATACAGGTGTTAAGTCATTATTGTCGTTAGGCTTAGCATATTGTAGTTATATAGTTGGTGTAACTTAAGGTATAAATGATTCAGGGATCAAATAGGTTATTCCTTGTGAAATCGATATGATTTCTATTTGTTTGTATATAAATAATATATACAGATAAGTCAACTCAATTTAATTTGATAATTTTGTTGATACACTAGTAATGATATCTTTAGCATTCGTAGTTGGAAGTTTGATTTTTACATTTGTTGTTAAGAAGACTTCTAATTGAATTCCCACACTATGTTGAGATTGTAAATGTCCTACATATATAATTTGTATTCTTTTGTATTTAATTCAGTAGCATAAAAGAAATGTCTAGAATCAGATTATTAGCCGTTTTCCTGTTTCAGCTTCTTTGAGATATTACTCTGCCATTTCATTTTAAAGAAAACTGTTGTGGGCCTTAAATTTTAGTAATATTAAATAATAGTAATTTAGTATTAGATATCACAAATGTGAAGCAAGATCCAATCACTGCTCTCGGATTGAACACTCATTTTGAATGTGAAGCAAGAGCCAATCAGAGAGCAGTTACTTACTCCGGATTTTCAAAATGAATATCGAATCAAACTATCTTCATAAATCATTGGAAATAATAAAGAAAAAAAAGCCAAAACCATTTAGGCAATATTGGAATTTCACAATCCTCTTGAAAAAATAGATTTAAAGTTAATTTGAAATGAAAATTCTATTCTGTTACGTGTTGTTTTTAGGCGCACTCCATCTAATGCATCCCTAAACAAGCCACGATCACGGGATGAGAGAGGAGAGGTATGTAAGGTGGGAATAAGGTGTTTGGACGGGAAAAGGGGGGGATGTCGTGGAAGGCTAGCCTAGAGACAGGGAATTCACCAGCGGCCCGCGCCTTTCAGATGAAAGAGAAAGGGGCAAAACTCAGGCAAAGGGTTAAAAAAGGAAGATTTTATTATTGAATAAACTACCTGAAAAGATACGATATCAAGTAAAAGATAGGTTACATAATCACTCTGTAATTGTCCGTTCTGATCAGTCCTGGGCTGATAAAGTTCTCACGAATGGCACTGGTTCGATATCCATCAATGACGGGGAGGAACGGCCGCGACGGTCTCGATGGGAGCACTGAAATCTGTCCGTTTCTCCGGAGATATCGACAGCTAAAAGCGAACAGTCGGCTGGGTTGGAGACTGGCGGAATCGCTTTCTTGCACGAGTCCGCGATGTCTTTCTTGATGCTCGCCTTTCCGCACACGGACTGCTGCCGACTTTCCTTAAGGGGTGAGCTCCAAGCAAAAGGTGAAAGCGGGCAGGTTTTCTGCGACGACCAGTACCGCTTGCCGCATGAACTCGGGTCGTCTTACCTGCGCCTCGCCTTCTCAAACGCTGCTTGCCGGATTTCCGTCGTGGGTTGACTCCGAGCAGGCTGGATGCGGGTGGGGTTCTTGACGACTGGAACCCCATGGCCGCGTGAACCGTGTCGTCTTCCCCAAATCTCGCTTTTCCGCTGGTTCTCAGATACTGCCTTGTTTCCTCTCGGGGGTCGCCATTATATTCGTGGGAGGGGTGGCGAGACATTTCTGTCCCCACCGTCGCTTCTGGAACACCACTCGTTGTTGTGACATCAGGCCCTTTGTTCCCCCAGTTGTGAGAGCATTTCTAGAGCAGTTTACAACAGGGGAAGGATGGAAAACAAGCTTTTAGTTCCCGAAACAATGGGCGATATGGCAAGATGGACATTGTGTAATTTCAGGTGAAACTTACACGAGTCTCTCCCAAAGTCGTTAAACCATTGTGTAAGATATCTTGGTGCCGAGCTGATGGGAACTTGCAGTCTTACAGACGCCAGGACTGAGAACGACGAGAGAGAAATATGTAAAGTTAGAAATGGTCAGAAAAGGAAAAGAAAAATGTGTTAAAAATATTATCAAGATAGAAAAATGGAAAGGGGTATGAGCGTAGCTCGGGGCACGAATAGTGTTCGTGACAATTCAATTCTTTTACTCAAATAGAGTCACTTTGATTAATTTGAAGTTTGGATATCACTTAAAAGGAAAAATAATACCAAACAGTTAATCTATAAAACAAGCTTATTATAAGTTATTATAATGTTTTTTAATATTTTCTTCCATTCATTTTTAAAGTATCGTTTTTGAAAATTGTATGTTTTATTTAAAGGGTATTTTTTAATTTAGCTTTTACGCTGAAGTTTGAAAAGCAAACTGTAATAGGATTCGAATGACATTTTGCGAATGAAGAGATACGAAAAAACGATTAGCACTCCATTGAAAATATTTCGTCGTTAACAATATAAAGTAGGGGAGACCGGGATCAGTTGGCATAAGGGGCTAGTTGGCACAGCTTCTATTTCCTGCCACCGTGTAGCTAGAGCGCTGACATCCTGTTAGTGGGAAGTGTAAGTAAAGATACACCATCCACCGTGACTTCAGTTTGCTTGGAAGTGCTTGAAAGTAACGAACGAACAACTCATGTTTTATCGTTTTCTGACTGATGAGTAAATTTTTTCATCGTAAATTTTTTTGTTCTGGTGAACATGTAGATCGAATTAAGTTACTGCTGAAGGCGGTTTTCGAAAAAGTCGATAACTGTAGTTGCATGCATGTATCATAATCTTTTGTTTCTGAAGTTTGGGATTGTGTGGTATCCATTTTGTCTTGGAAATCTCTGTAGGGCTGGTTGGCATAGTTAGGTAGGGGCCAGTTGGCTTAGCTATGACAAATGGTAAAAAAGGGGAAAACGAGAGATGGCCGGACGAGGAAGACTAAATTTGGTACGACCAAACTAAAGTTCTGCGAAAATTGAACCCATCTGTTCAAATAACTCCTACATTTGTGTTTGATATCAAACAATAACTTTAGGAAGCTCAGAATTCATTGTTTATTCATACATTTAAATTAATTTGTCATACAGTTTTTTTATTTGGTCAAGTATTATTAAAATAAAATTTTTGATACAATAAAATAAATAAATAAAATGCAATTTTGGTAAAATGTGTTCTGCTCAAGTACCCCTATCCATATCACGTTATGCCAACTCGCCCCTAGGCGAGTATCCATATCACGTTATGCCGACTAGCCCCGCACCCCTAAATATTGCACACAGAAATAGAAAAATAAAAAACCAAAATCTATGCCAACTAGCCCCGGTCTCCCCTACTAATTATTAAGGGTTCAAAAGAACACAATGAATTTATTTCTAATTTAAGGTCAAGATAAATATAAATATGTATGCTGTTGGGAAGGCAAATTGCCATATTGTTTCCGATGTTGTGAAAAATCAAGATGTCGCCAGACAACCAAATATAAGTAGAACTAAGGCTCAAATATACATTCAAACAAGATAATTAATGCTTTTAGGCAGTGTCAAAGCGGCCCCATAATATGCACAATTTTATAAACAAACATAGAGTGAACCTAACCAGCTTTTACAATGAGCCTAATGGACGCTTACAGCAAACCGGAGTCAAAAGTGGTCGCTTCCAATAAAGAGGAAAACGGCGATAGACGTCCAACAACATCGTCCCTTCTAAACACATTGGTGGTAGTCACATTTTTGCCAGATAAACGGTTGCTGAGATATGATAAAAGAAAAACGTATTGAAGCACGGACTTTTGGCCCCCCCACATCCGATCAGGGAGTGGTCCTAGGTCACCTACTTTTTGATGCTGAACACAAAGATGAAGGTTTCATTCTAACATCTAACCGTTTGGCCACTACAGTGTGTGACATCCAGCAAGTATAAAAGCAAGAGCGGTCCCCTATGTTTTACAGGTAAGCTGTAACCTAAGGGCCACTAATGAAATACTCTGCTGACTTATTATTCTTCAAACACATAAAACCAACAGGTTATGGAACCAGGGCGCTTCCATTGCGCCCAATAAAAGAACCAAATGTAAAGCGAATGGTTCAATTCAATGCAGAAAAGCATGAATCGTAGCCAAAATTTTTTCACAAAAACCAGGAACTAATTTTCAAGAGACGAATTTCCCCCAACGTTAGAATGGAATCAATTCGATTAATGATGGCTAATGCAGTAGAGCTAGAACTCTTTTAAGTTATTACATCAACTCGATATCGTCAGTGCATACCTAATAGAAATGGAGAAATAGAAGAAGAAATTTACATGGAAGTCCAGAAGAATTAGAAAACTACTTCAAAGTTAACATTTGAAAATAAAGTTTACAAAATACTTAAAGCATTATACGGCCTAAAGCAGTCGGGAAGACAATGGTTTAAGAAACTCGACTACAAGCTGAAACAGATGAAGTTTAAGCAATTACATGCAGGTCTCTGAGTTTTCGTAAAGAAACAACACGAAGAAACTACAATAATTTCAGTTTATGTTGATGATTTATTGATCGCTTTAAGCAGTATTGAAACCCTACAAATAATCAAGAAGGATTTGGCAGTCATTCGAAATGAAAGGACCAATGCATTATTGTTTGGGGATACAGTTAAAACAGGACATAAAGAAGATGCAGATCACAATGAATCAAAGTAAATACATTCAATATATCGAAACGTTTCGGAATGGAAAATTGTAAACCAATTTCAACCCCTCTCAATCCAATTGGACTGTGGGTGTGTGTTACTTTTATAAATTTAAAAGGACTAAATGAACAGTTGAAGCCAAAGTGATAAACAAATGTCATTTTGAGGAGGGGGGGGGGGTGCTGGAAACAGTTTTCATATTATTTTGTATAAACAGGAACCGGAAGCCGTGATGACTTCCGATTTTGTGAAAATTCAAGATGTCGCCATACAATCAAATGTAAGTAGAATTAAGGCTCAAATATATATTCAAATGAAATATTCTGCTGACTTGTTATTCTCAAACATATAAAAATCCCTTTTTCTACATTGATATTTTTAGTCAATTCGTTAAATCTAAGATAAAGCTATTTTCACAAATTTTTTAGCGAGCGCAAAATTGTAATGGTTCTAGGAATTGATCACGTCTTAGAATGAAGTATTTTTGATTTGTTTAGAAATGAAATTTAGCGTTTGAACCTAGAATTCCAATGAGACATTCAATGTGATAAAATCATTCGAGGGAAAAGCCATTCAAAGCACTTGAGTTATTAAACTGTAAAAAAAGGTTTAGTGTCTAGCAACGATATCAGGTTTTATGACATTGGAATCCGAGCTGTTGTAATCACCAGATCGAGTGATGTTTGACTTCTAATAGTGCAGTTTTATTGCAAATATATAACAGTGTTTGGAATAAAACTGAAATTTTAATTTAAGTGAATTTATAAATTCGTTAGCAAATATTAGTTATCTATCGGCGCAAATGGATCCTAGCAAGAAATGTTCTTTAATTAACAATTGAGTCTTTTTTTTTCCGCGAATGCAAATGTCAAATTTTCAGATCTACTGAAAAGTTGGGGTAGGGGCGCACAATTTCTTTCACACAGACTGGTTTTATGTATTAAACTAAAGATTATTCCTGGTTCTTTTTTCTTTGGCATCATTCCTTTAATTTCTTGTTAGTTTTCATTAACTGATCAGCCAATGCATTTTTTTACGAAATAATATTTTTTCGAATGTTATCGACTTAATTCAAATCTAGACATTGTAAATGGTTGGGAACTTCGTAACTGAAGGTAAGAGCCTCTGGCGCTAAATGATTGCCAACAGATTTCATGAGTTACAGCGAATCTCAGAGTTTGTTATCATTCATGAAAGGAAATCTAATACCGTACTCATGAATGTTGTATCATTTTCATCATTAATATTTCAGAAATTAATTTGAAAACTTTAATTAGGAAATCCATGATTATCTTTCAACTTAGATTGATCTGATTCGATTGAAAACAGGAGAAATATTCTTCCGTTATTTTACAAACTATTTTAGTTCTTTAACGGTTTCTGCAGCTCCTTTCCTACAGATTTTACTGTCGTAGGAATCAGGGCCGTTTCTATCATTAGGCAAGACTAGGCGGCCGCCTAGGACGGCAAGATTTTAGGGCGGTCGAAGGACGGATTCGGTTTTTTTTTTTTATTGTTAAAATAGGATTGTCGTTTTTTTTTTGTTTTTTTTTTTTTGGTGGGGGCGGCATTTGAAAAGGAGGGGGTGGCATTTTTCAGTTCTCGCCTAGGGTGGCAGAATACCTAGAAACGGCTCTGGTAGGAATTAATAAATAAATAAATAAATAAATTATCTTAAAATGTTATTTGTATAAAATTCATCTTGATAAATTTAAATATGTAGAGAAATAATACTACAGATAATGAAAATAATAATTTCCAATGTAAGATAATGTAACTGTAATATTTAAAACTCCAGCATATGTATGATTTTTCCTTGGGGTAATATCCGTCCTCTTTGGTTGCAAAGTTAATTTATAATATCTTCTTAAATTTTAACGTGTGCATTTGAATGATGAATAAAAAGACTCTGTATATTGGTCAAACAATGCAAAGACTTCACGATCGTATGTCGCAGCACATTTACGCTGTCGCTAATGAAGACTTCACTTATAATACACATCAGCTCAATCAATCCATTAATTTTAATAATCCATTAGTTCTATGTAAGGAACCTAACCTTTTCATCAGAAAATGCAAAGAATCTATCTTGATTCTCACATCTCCACACTGTTATTATTCCGCAATATCAGTTCAATCAATAGCTGAGTATAAAATCAACAAACCAATATTTCCCACAACTAAATAAATATTCATAATTTTATTTCGATATATTTTTTTTTCTCTTAGATACATCTATATGCGTCTTCCTTTGGCAGCCATGGCCCCTCCACTTGTAAAAAAAGGATGCTTTCAAGTAATGACGACATCAATCAATGCAGCCAGATCATTGGTTCTCCGTACCTTCACCCCCATTGGTTCAACGTCTTTTATGCTAATCACCATTCCAGATTTTGTATTTAAGAACAAGTATTTCTCATTGTATTCAGTTGAAAAAGCTATGTGTCCGTAGCGAAACCGGTCCTTGTACCTTTTAATGTGTTAAATATTTTTTAATCAAATTTGTGTGTCGGCGTCTTTTTATTCATTAATTTATAATATGTTACTTAAAAGACAACCTGTCTTTCCCAATAGAAGAATAGAAATAGAAACTTAAAATGTTTATTGTTAAAAATACATCAATAGGCCTTAAATTAATCCGACAACTTACACAATTCGTGAAATGGCAGTATCTCCGCTGTCTATTTGAGTTTGGTAATGCACAATTAAATCTTCACCACTAAGAATGTGTTACTGACAGAAAAAAATGTATCAAGAAGTATTCTTTCGTAGGGTGATATTGAAACAAAGTGAAAATTAGAGTGAAAATTATTTTACATTTTGCTTCAATATTTACAAAAGGTTTTTGAAGAAAATGAATAAAACATCTGATAGACTTCAATCAATGGAAAACACTCTTTTCATTTTTTAGAAGTTAATAATTATGGAAAGTCTCCTATTTTTAAAGAAACTTAGTTTGTATCAGTTCTTTTCTTCCAACTGTAATTTTCGTTTTCGTTTTTGATAGAAATACGTTTCCTTGACTATTTATAAATCAGTAAATCAGTAAAGCTATTTGATTAGAAAACAAATTGAAATTCTTCCATGGTTGGACGAATATTTAATCAGAACATAGAGCCTAGGGACTCGTAAGCAGTAATAACAATCTAGCACAGTCTCTGTAGGATTTTATTATTATTTTAGTTTACGAAACTCTTCATCTTTTGTCACTTAATTTCTATAATTCTAAGCTCCCTCACTGCTTTTTTTTTTTCAGTTGTACGAACTCATCTCTGTATCGACTAAAAGGCTGTTAAGTAGAATCGTTCAGGAATTTCTGATCAACATTTGTATCATCTTTATCATTATTATCCGATATCGAAAATGATGACTTCATAATTGTACGGTTTTATCATTGTACAACAAAAACAACCGAGATTCTGTCAGTGAATTGAATCCTAGCCCAGGAACCTCTTAATAAATATCTAAATGTAGTGAAGAAAATATGAAAAACATATAACTTTTCAAAATAAATATTGAAAACATATTGAATTTAACTTTCCTTATAAACATTAGGTAAGGTTTTTTATAAAATGATGGAGGGGGAATGCATTGGAGTGAAGGCATTGGGCTCTCTTCAGCCAGGGCTATCCAACTAAGAAAAAAAAAAGTACCAGGGGAAAAATAATATTCTTACTGAGGGTTCACTTGTCTTATTAAGTAAAAGATTTTTATAAGAAAACATCTACAGGAACACATGTAATCAAATAGTTTAAAAGCCAAAACAAAAAATCAGTTATTGGTCTGTATCTTGTTTAAATTGGAAAAACCTAAAAGTCGAAACTGTACTTAAGCTTTTTTATTTAAGTGTTTAATGAATCATTTCTTTATTCTGTCTTAAGTGTTTATAACAATTCAGTACATTTAAAACTTCAGGCAAATATAAAAATGCATTACCTTTAAACAGAGCTCATTAAGCAATCGTTAAGGAAATAAATTTATCGCTTGAACTTTTTTTAACGTGCGGAAAGAACTTATATAAAAGAAACATGAAACACGCACAAATAAATAATGGTGAACAATAAAAGTTATATTTAAACATATAAATGTACATGATTAATTTCGGCTACTTCACGTAGCCGTTGTCAAATGTGTTGTATACATAAAAAATCTCACAATTTTATACGAAAGTGTTGGATCTTCGTCACAAAAGGAGCCAATCAGGTGATCTTCGCTATGAATAACTGGAATGCGTCCCGCTGGTCGCACCTGTTACTGACTGTTTGGGGATGCCGGTTTACGGGGATAATCCGGCTATGAAGTACAAATAATACGGTTAAAGCGGGCTAGGAGGTAGCGGCGAAGGTAGGATTAGAAAGATAGACCAAGATTAAACGGGAACTATGCGGCCCCCTCCTTCCTGTATTTTGTTAGCTTGCCAAGTCGTTGTCTTTTTGTGCATCTCCCCGCCTCAAAAAAACACCGCACAGTTCCCGTTTAATCTTGGTCTATCTTTCTAATCCTACCTTCGCCGCTACCTCCTAGCCCGCTTTAACCGTATTATTTGTACTTCATAGCCGGATTATCCCCGTTAACCGGCATCCCCAAACAGTCAGTAACAGGTGCGACCAGTGGGACGCATTCCAGTTATTCATAGCGAAGATCACCTGATTGGCTCCTTTTGTGACGAAGATCCAACACTTTCGTATAAAATTGTGAGATTTTTTATGTATACAACACATTTGACAAGGGCTACGTGAAGTAGCCGAAATTAATCATGTACATCTATATGTTTAAATATAACTTTTATTGTTCACCATTATTTATTTGTGCGTGTTTCATGTTTCTTCTATATAAATTTATCGTTGTTTTCTTCATTCAAAGCCATAAAATCGACTAAATTTTCTTATCAATAACAGAAAAGAGGCTGCTTACAAATGGAGGCTGGTTGCTGCCATTGCTGATGACGTTCGCGATAGCAGCTGGTCATCATTAGGAAAAAAAATCTATCTTCTGTGTGTGTGTGTTTTTTTTTTTATTTTTTATATATATATAATGTTTGACGATGCAAAGTTCTTCGATGGGAGGCAACCTTAGATGTATCAATATTAAACTTCTAATAAAACAATACAAAACCCACTATTTTCGTTGCAAGTTTGTTCCCATTTTTTTTACATAAAAATGACGTGGTTATTTAAAGGATGAATAAATCCTGTTTTGTTTTGTTTTTCAGTTATTCCATCTTAACCTTTGTACTATCTTGAGATCTTCTATATTAGGTTCTATATTTTTTCCTTAAGCATTCATTGTTCAAAGTCATTTCTATTCTTGGTTCACAAGATTTAATAAATACAAAGGCTGGTGATTGTTGGCGAAAATAATCGATGATGTTGAAGACTGCTTCAACCACAATTTCATCCTTAACAAATATTCCTACTATAAGGAAAATTGCGAAGGTCGCAATAAACTAATACTTCGACTTATTTTCACAGCCACAGCTACAAAAATTCCATAGACATTGCAAATATTAAGCAAATATTGTAAAAATTACATACAGTATAACATGACAGGATTCTATTTTAAAAAGGAAGATACTTTTTTTTTTAAAATACCTGTGTCTCATCCAGTTTTCTTGATGACGTGAAACCCTCTCACGTCATACTGTAGCGTGAACTATTAATGTAGCATGCGTTAAATGTAGCATTGTGCATTAATTTATTTATACTTTAGTGCCAAATTATTCCATTCCTTCCTATCAAAGACTGTTCTAATCTTCTGAAGCAACAGCAGACCTGAGTGATCATAAATCCAATGGCAGTTTTGTAAAGTGGTGCCAAAAAGTTGAAGACCCAAAGTTAGCTGTAAAGTCAAGAAGTCAGTTTCTACAGTGAAGTAGAAGATAATTTTTATGGATTTTTATAAAACACAACAGAACTTTAGTTGTCATTGGAATAACTGACAAGTAAAAGACCTGACTTGATTTTGGATTAAAAAAATAATATGTTCATTTAGATGTTTGATTTTATTGCGACTGTTCATTTCCTAATATATCATTATTATCAAATACATCGTTGCAAATATAAAATAAAAATGTCAATGAAGTCTCCATTCTTTTTAATCTCCTTTAATTCCTAAAAAAAATCCCATTTTGAAATTTCTTCTTTCCATTAAGTCGTGTTTTCTTACTACACATCCTACCTTACTTTTTTTTTCATTTTTTTTTCGTTGATGTTAAAATTCACTTCATGCATTTATTAATCCCCGAATTATCTTCACGAACAATCATTCTTTAATTAGTGTTCTGGCGCCACTCATAAAAATCAGATAAAATAAAGTTCACTAGATAATTACAAAAGCCTAACATAATTTGAATTTTTTTTTAATGTTTATTGCTGAAGAACGATAAAGTTTCCCTTTTCCCATATTGTTAATGCATTTCATAAGTAAAGAAGTGTTTAGAGCCCAATTACCAAAATATATTGGACCAATCTCCAACAAATTTAGTGTGAGCACTATTAGATCCTGGATCTTGATTTCTAAAGCAAAACAAATTAGTTCAAAATTTCGTCACCACGGAGGAAAAATGGCGCGGATAGAAAAAAAAATTGGGCATAATAAATTAAAGTTTACAAACTATATTACTTTTTATTTAGCATCATTTAAAGGTGTGATTCAGTATACTTTTCTTGCTACTGCAGCAGCATTCGCTGATACTTTACAGCCTTGACGGAGCAAGTCACGGGACCATTTGGTTTTATTTCTGCAAAAAAAGATGATGGAAGGATGATGAATGAAACATAAACCCACACCACACTGTGACTTTCGATGAGTGCAAAGGAATCTGCTGAGACCCATGAGGATTCTACACCGCCCAAATGACCGCCATCTGTGTTTACAATTCCATTAAGATGAAAATGTGTTTCATCACTCCATAGGATGTTCCACGGTTACGCATCCTCCACTTCTATTCGAGCTAGGAACAACAGAGAAAAGTTCAAATGAGCGTCCACATCTCCTCGAAGTAGTTGTTGAGTGTGGCTGATCTTGCAAAGAAAAAAAACTCTGGAGCTTACGCAGATGTTTCCACACCGTTGTATACGATTTACCAAATTATCTGCTGATTTCTTACTTTTTCTGATTGCAAAACACAACTACCAACTTTTCAAGGTTTTCTGTTATACTTTGTCTGTTGCCAAAGATATTTTTGAATGCTGAAAATGATCGTTCAACATCACATGAGATTATTGGACAAAATTTTAGGGCACAAATTTATGAGTTTGTAAATTTGTTGAAGCAATCCACACTTTCTTGGCACAGGACCTTCTTTACTTTGAGCACAGTGCTGTACCCAGAGTGCTTTGATAGCACCGTGTCTAGTTTCATCTTGACAGCCTCACCAGTGGGCCCTTTTGCCAGGGAAATGTGTGTTGTGAGGAATTCTACTACTTTTATTGAGTCATACAGTGGCATTCCTCTGGTCTCTAGATTCTTAATGAACTCGGGAAGTTTTCCAAAATTCATTTTAACATAGAGAAGCTTCTGTTTTATCCTGCTGTCATTGAAGCAATCTTTTGCTGTGTGGATGGCTACTGCATTTGTCTCATCCAATGCATCAATGATCTGTAATAGATAAAAATTACTGTTTTGTAGTAAATTATTTCTATATTGTTTTATCTCAATATATCTATATCTCAATTTCTATATTGGTTAATTTAGTGATGTGATAACGTAAAAATATTTAAATCATACTTCTTTAATTGCTTTAAAGTTCTCGCAGTAATAGGATGCTGCTGTTATCCATATTCCCCACCTTGTAAGCACAGGATCCGGAACCAATGGATGAAGTTCTCTGTAGAGGGCCACTCTGGAGGGCGCTTTGAGGAATACCTTAAAAAATAAATAGAAAGCATTTCTTAATATTAATGTTTTTCAAATTCTCATTTTGGATGCCGTGTGCACATACATGGTATTTTGATTTTATCTCTCCATAAAATAATAATTTGACCTTGCAACTTTTCTACGCATTACATTGTCACCTGCACCATTGGTATATTAAATTATTTTATAAACTTAAGAAAACATTACATGTTTTAAGATTTCAATACGAAAAAAATTTTGCATTTAACATGATTGCATTTAAGATATGAGAAAAACAGTAATGAGGACAACAATAAATAGAATAAAAGGATATATGCGTATATCTCCATCCCCTACAAACAAAATTTTTCAACCATATCGCCAGAAATCTCCGAAAATATAGTATTGCTGTCACTTCCTCTCCCAATAATACCATCGGCAATATCTTCTCACTCAAAATAGCCAAATCTATCCATGGTTGGAAAGACCGTTGCATCGTCATCTACGGTATTAAATGCTAGACCACCCATGCATGTATATCGGCGAGACACGAAGGGCCCTCGGAACATGAAAGAGCTCTTATCAGAAGAGATACTACTTACGCTACTTACCTTCATGCAAACCTTACTAACCAAATCGTCAATCTCCCAAATCCAAATCATATTACGAGCCGCTAACTATCATTTTAGCCGAAAAACTACGGAATCGATCCTCAATTAGGAAACAGCCAATTGCTATAATGAAGGAGTTTCCATCAAATCTGTTCCCTCTTATCAATTAAAGAAGAACCCCACCCAAAGAAAAACCTAAGAAACCTGCCGTTGATTTGTTTTTGTTGTTATTGTTTTGTGGTAATTTTTTTTTTTTAATTTGTTGGTTTTTTTTTTTAATTATTTTCTTTTATTCTATTTTTTCTTCTTTTTCTTTTTCTTTTCTTTTCTTTTACACTTTTGCTTATTGTTTTGCATTCTGTTAATAAGAAGCTCCGCTCCTTTCCGTTCTCTGTGTTGATCCACCATTCCCTGCTAATTCCAGCTTATCCATGTAACCCCCCCCCCTCTCTGCCACTAAATTTACTTTACCACTTATTATTTACCACTATCAAAGTGGGAACCGTCACACGTCCACATTAACCTTTATTTCGTTTTTTATTCTACTCTATCTCTCTATACTTATTTTCATAGTTTTTACTCTATTTCTTGTCCTTCCTTCCCGTCTTAGCCCTTGTTCCGCCCTGGATCTTTTCCATTTTATTTCTTATCAGCATTTAAGAGTAAACACTTTCATAAACATTCTATTACAGATGTTCGTTTTTCGCTTGTTCATCCTTTTCTATTCTTTCTTGTTTTTATTTTTATTTTCATTTTTATTTATATATTCGCTTTTTCTGTCATTGAACTTGTATTTGTTCTCACCCTATTTAAGTGCCCTCCTACTTTGAGTAACCTTTAACATCAAAACAGAGCTGACCACTTGTCTCCCGATAATCAACTTATCCCTGGGAATCAATCCCCCATCCCCGCCAGACTAGAACAGGTGTAAAAAACCCAGCGGATAGAATTCCCGTAATACGCAGTGATGGGAACAACTATAATTTTTTTCACGGAACTAACAAGATTGAGTACGATTGGCCCCTTTTTGGAGAGCAACCCACCTTTTTTGTTTATTTTTTTGTTTATATTGTGAGTTTTATTATGCATGTACACATTTGAGAAGGACTGCGTAATTCGAAATTCATCATGTAACTGTTTTTTTAGATGTTTGTAAATTAACATTTTTTTTTAATTTGTGTGTGTTTTTATCGTTTATTTTCCATAAGTTTGGTCCGCACGTTAAAGATATCTTTACGATATCTTTCGTATCTTTCATATCTTTAACGAGGATATGAAGATATGAGGGATCACTAAGATATGAGGAATTTAAGAAGTGTGCCAAAAGAATAAAACTTATCTTCTTGGTGGCTGAAATCAATTTATTTACACCAGGACTAAGTTCCCTCACTTTCTCTGCCATGCGATGTAGTCCATGGGCTAAACACATCAGGTCGACCATATTGGGAAAAATATCTTCGAGTGAGTGGCCTGCTTTCATCATATAAGGTGCAGCATCAGTTGTGAGAAACAGGACCTTTTCATTACATCCATTTGCTGGCCACAGTGTCCCTGGGAATAACAAATGGGGTAAATTCTACTAACTTCAGACATTATTTATAACAGAGATATTACAATACAACTGAGCACTTAAAAAAAAAATCAACAAAAATACAAAACGACACTTTTAAATAAAGCAATTGTACAACTAACTTACTCAGCACATCATTGAAGAAGCAACAAATTGTTTTGGTATTTACTGTTGACAGTTCTTTGCAGCACAGAAGATGAGGCATGCCTGGTTCGTCAACTAACAATTTTCCTACTAACAACTAACCTACTATCAGGTTAGCGATGTCCCCTTGCATCTGTGATCTGTGATCTCATGCTTACCCAGATAGCAGAATCTCCAATTTCAGTTCTTATATTCTCAATTATCTGTGGAGTTTAATTAATTTGGTTTTATTTGACTAAAGTTAATTTAACATTATCTAAATAAAAGTATATTATAAAGTAAATATCCTGTTACCTTGATAGTTTTTCCTCAGAATGGAGCTGTCTGGAATAGATCGCTTGGTGTATTTTTCTAACACCCTTTTGACTGGGTTGTTCAACTTTTCCCAGGGAATATAGCAGCTACCCATCCTTCCCATAGTTCTATAAAGAATTCATAGCAATAGCTGCTTCACTTATAAGTTGCTGTTTAAGCGAATCAAGTTTTGTTTTCTGAAGCATTTACGTGACCGTGGGTGTTCAAGTGCTGATCAATTTGAAATTTTTTGGAGCAGGATATCTGAAACAAACATTTTTTACATAACATTTATTCAGGTTGAAATCATATCAATTATTTATTTTTCAAAACTGAAAAAAAAAAAAAATATCAAAATATTCATGGGCAGTTTTTAAACAAAAATAGTACACTTACTTACTTGTTTTACACAAAAATCGCAGAATACTTTTGTTCCGTATGCTTTACTTCGTAGACGTGCATTATTTCGTATCCATTGCTTCAGGGCGCTCTGTTTGATAATTTTGCAGGAGGCATCACAAACGGACTCAAAATACATAATCAGTTGAAAATTAGCACTGCTGCTGCTGCTGGCGCGTATACTAAAACAATATGACGATTAAGGTAGGGGTGGTAGTCACGTGTTCTCCCTTCCCCAGTCAAGAACAAGTGAATAAGTGAAACAACAGCAGGGAAGGGTCATCGAGTATAGTCAATGAAAAAATGTAGTAATGACAGCCAAAAAAAACCAGAATCTTAATTTTTTATTAAAAAATATGCAAATTTGGGGTTTATGCAATGAAAATCGTGAAAATATACTACAAAATATGCACAATAGTTTATTATATGCAGAAACACCTCAAATATGCAAAAATATGCCCAATTAACTTTGCTTATTCGTCATCAGAGACATTCAAAACATGTATAAAAATGATTTTGCATGACTTTTAATTAGCCAGTAAAAATATACATTTGCATACGAATCTTGGCCCTAGTGATTGTCATTGGGCATTTACTCAAATTCTTCAACCTCCGGGGTTGTGTCCCAAAGTGCGATAGAAGCAATGTTGTCGTTTTTTGGTAGTAAAGTTTTACTAGCAAAGAACGATCACATAAATTTAGCATAGCGAAGGTTTAACATCAAAGTACCACCACTCAATCATAGTACATCAACCGGACCTAACACACGCTGTTCGTTTTCATCTTTTTATATCCTTCAATTTATTACGTCAGTTTACTATAATTGCGTATTTCCGTGTTTGCACTGCCTTTTTCT
Organism: Thereuonema tuberculata; assembly: GCA_023159025.1. Classification (NCBI taxonomy): domain Eukaryota; kingdom Metazoa; phylum Arthropoda; class Chilopoda; order Scutigeromorpha; family Scutigeridae; genus Thereuonema; species Thereuonema tuberculata. The sequence continues at coordinate 2,963,506 of JAFIDM010000001.1, forward strand.
TCCCCTGATGGCGAAAGTTTGAACTAATTTTATTTTTAATAATAAGAATGGGTAAGACCAAATTATTTACAAGTGACATCCTGGAACAGCTGTTTCACGCTCGTTGGCGATCATCAATAAATAAATAATTTTATTTTTCATTCGATATGAAAGCCCCATGGTCTAAATAGTGTTCACACCAAATTTGCTGGAATTTGGTAGTAAAGGATTTTGGAAATTGGGCTCTAACCATCCCCGCTTTAATTATGGCAACCCGATACATTTGTTCAAATTAAAGTATTAGATTTCAGCTCAGTTAAAGTTAAAAACTGAAAATGCGAAATGCTTTTATGTGACATCTCTAGAAAGACAGTTCTTATAAAATAAAGGAGTATTCCAGTGTCCTTTTTAATGTCCTTCCTACACCTTCTTGAATTACTACCTAAAGTCTAAAGAAAGGGATTTTAAAATGTACAATTTGATAGATATTCTGCAAAGGAATGGAAGGATACACACTTCTGCGATTCAGCAAAACGGCCTTAATTAAACTCTTCATAAAATCAAAAATGCCATTAATAAGAGAAAGAAAATCAGAGATATTTATTGACGATGCATTAAAAACCACTGTCGAATATGTAAATTCAAATTAAATCTAAATATAAACATTGTCAAGTTCCTTATTAAGCGAGAGAAAATTTTCTTTGGGAAAAAACTGAATAAAACTGTATAAAAGACTTGAGTATAGGGTTTAACCAAGTTCAATTTATGAAGACTTTGTATTCATAACATTATAGGTAAACCAATGTATGATTTTAGTATAAACAACAGTGGAGTCAGTGGGAGTGCTGTTGTTATTACTAACATCTTAAGCATTTTTTTTTAATGATACTTTAACACCCACTCGCCATCCCCTCTGCCATCTCAATGGTCATCCCCTCTGCCACCCCAATGGTCATCCCCTCTGCCATCCCCCAATGGCCATCTCCTGTGCCACCCAATGGCTTGCTTCCTCCCTTCAACAGTCATTGCTTTCATTGTTACAAAGGTTTACTTTTCTTGGTTGCGGTGCTGCACATGAAAATTTGAATAATTGGAAATTTCTTGACGAAATATCCATCCATGCATTCCATAAATATATGATCGAAGAGCAGAAAGTCACGAGTACACTGACACAAATAATGTCCACCAATGGAGCACTAACTTTCAATCATTTCGAGTGACTGACGCGATTCTAGCTTTCTGCTGCACTTAATGCTGTTCTTGCTAAATTTCGTGATTTTTTCAGCCTTAAACGTTGACTGCGACTCATTTCGCTACTGTACCAGCAGAAAAAAAAACCTAATGGTCATACGTGAGAATATGCGAGTCTTGTGAGTGATAAGACCCAATCTCGGTCTTTTTTTGCTAATCTTAATTATTAAGGTTAAACATTAGCTAACCTAAATTTATTCTTTTATAAAACCATTGCAATGAAAAATACAAATTTAAAAGTTGCCAGAAATATTTCAATGAATTTTGAAATCAGTTTAGTTCCTAATGACTTTTAGATCTCCCTCCGCGATCGTTTTTCTCATAGGTCTTCCTCCTGACATGTAACAGCCTTCTGAATGGGTTTTACTCATGCTTATTCTACTAATCTCAATTTGGTCTTATTTGGCTGATCTCAGGAGTATTATTTCCACCGATGCCTACATTCTGATGTGGTTAGAGGTGTAATTCTATAACTTTACCCTTAACTTGAAGACTTATAATTTTGTTGTTAGTGGAAATAAATTAAAAAATTAATTAATATTGAATTGGGAAGAGCATCTTAATAATTTTATAATATTCTACTATATTTATCTTATGAAGCTTAAATTACATTGTTTTTATTGATGAGAAATGAAGGATTTACTCTATTTCGCATTTTTCTGATTCAAGATTTCAAGGAGATACTTTGAATTACATACATTTTGAAATAAGGATCTAATTTTTTTTTTTTTTTTTTTTTTTAATAAAGTTCGTATACAATACAATAAATTGTATTCATATAAGAGTACAGAGTTCTGTGGTACGAGGTAATACTAAATACTTGAAAGTCCTATCTTCTTTCTGAATCCCGTGGAATTATCTTCATTGATGAAAAGCACTGACCTTGTGAATAAATTAAGTTCTCCGAACTGGATCAGGTAGTCAGCTATTTCATCTTCAAATAATCCACTTCAATTTGGTTTGTTCGGGATAGGCTTATGGTTTGCTATCTTTGATTTTCGTCACAATTAGGCCCTCTTCTCCTAATTTATCCTACGGTTTGAGTAATTATATTTAGCACTTCGGTTGAATTTTGCTCCGTTGCTTTAAAACATCTTTGTCTCATTTGTTTCTTCTGGTCCACAGGAATCCGGCCTCAATGCTGGAATTGAACCTCATCTTACGGGAGCTCTCTTCAAAATCAGTGACCAAAGGAAGTCGCTTCGTTCTCGTCACTGCCCGAATATCCAACAACAATGGGATTGGTTGTCTCGCTTCGTGCTTCTCTCGAGCGCGAGATTCTCGTCGGGTTTCATTGTTGACGTTATATTTAAATGTTTAAACTTTCCAATTGAAATTCGCAATTGAAGCTTTGCGTTTGATTTCTTTTTTTGAGGAATAAAAAATTTTCCTTTTGTTTATTCCGCTTCACATTTCAATTTACTTTAGTATTTAGAGACATTTAAATTTATTTTAATAATTAAGTACATTGTAATTATATTACATAGATATTTTTTTCTCTTTATTGCATAACTTGTTTCTTCCTGTTTGATAGTAAGCGGTTTTGTTTATGGTTGTACATTTCAATTATCGTTTGTTGTCCTCAGAATATTGATCAGCCCCATGCTGAGGATTGTTTATTAGCACGAATAAGTCTGATATTTACCATGAATTAGCCTCTACCTCATCTGACTTCTTTCCCCATGAAAATGAGGAACAATTCTCTGAAATAAAAATCACATTTGACCTTCCATTAATCTACGTTCAAAAATCTCGATTCATTTTTAAGAAAAAATATTTTTCAAGGAATCGGTCCGAAATGGTGTCCTGACGTCATCACAATGAAAACGCTCTGCGATTGATCTGATGTCATCACAATGAAAATGCTCTGTGATTGATCTGATGTCATTTAAACGAATCCTTTAGTTAAATCAACTTTTGGGAACTTTCTTTCTTTTTATGCGTTTTTTAACGACGAATCGTAGGAAAAGGTTTTTGATGATGTCTAGCGACACATCAATTAATTTTGTTGCTTTCTTGTTTACGGGGGTCACTGCCAGATGTGTCGGTGATCTCCAAATAGGTTCTTGCCTTTCTGGTTCTTTTATCGGGAAGGCGGGATTGGGCTGACGAATCCGTTGAAGGACGAAACGGCCGTTCTCAATTCCTTCCCATAATTGAATCAGATAGGTAATTTCATTAAAGTGCTGAATTGTTTTCATTTTCATGTATTTTCACAGCACGTTAAATTTATTATTCAATTATGAACACTACACGTAAAATTATATCTCCTCTAGTGAGTCAGGACTCTTGCAAATTGATCTCCTCACTCATTTGTTGATGGAGACATCTTATGTCAAAGACCACGTGACCAGGTTTTTTTGGAGGCGTGGCTAAAAGACAAAGTTTCAGCGCAGATTTCCTCTAGTTAAAACGATGGACTAAAATAAAATTTTAATCACATTATTATAGTACTAATTTCTTTCAGGAAATAATTTTAGCTCATTATGGTACTTGTTCCCCATTGGTATTATTTCTGTTTTAATGTATGAATGACAGAATACTCAGAAAACGTCTTTCTATCAAACAAGTAACAGGTTGAACTTGCTAGCAAACTATATTCCTTTTCATTAGTTGTCGATTTATAACGACATCAGCGTAGGTGTGTTAATGGACGTAGATTCCAATGGTTAATAGAAAGGTCACTTTGACTAATAATTATCTAAAATAAATCATTTTTCAGTTACTACTAATTATGGTAATTTAAGCGATTTTCGGGATCTTCATTTGAAAACACAATATTAAATTTTCATCTTACTGGTATAAACAGTTCTTAATGAGTGATATTCATGCATTGTATGCAGAATGTCCTTTCTGTCCAAAAATTGACAGAGATCTTCCATCTACTACTCAGAATGTATGGTTTAGTTACAATTTATTAAAGCCAAAGATGTTCAATTTATTTAGATATTGACCAGAAAGATAGAGGTTGCAACTAAGTTTATTAAGAGAGAAAATTCTGTTGTATTTAGTTTATTTGTCTTAATTTCAGTGGATCAATTCGATTGTGGATGGAGTTACTCCAAATAGTCTTGTTACTCCAACCTTATTCTTTGGTCGCCAGGGCGTTGTCACTGTAACATTGGCCTCTTACCTCTCAGTATCGTTGTTCGGTTCTCATGTGGGTTTCGTAATGGTGGACGATCGGCGCTGGGCAGGTTTTCTAGGGGTTCTCCCATTTCTGCACTTCTCCCACCAAACTTTTCCTGTTTGTCCTTATGTCAGTAGCACAACAGATCAGCGGTCGCGGTGCTCGGCTTCTCTGCCACCCACATTCACCACTTAACATAATGACCAGGTTCTTTTAAATCCTCTTTTAAACGTTTTTGGTTTAACCCGAACTCAGAATCTGAAGGAATCCGTGCAATCTTCACTAGCGAGGGACGCAAGTTAAGAAATGTAAATTTCTTTATAAACATTTTATTGTAATATTAATAAGGAAAATATCATTCCTTATTATTTCCTTTTTCAAGGAATAAGACTTCTTCAAACTTGAATGTGGAACAGAATTTTCAATAGTTTTATAAATGAAATGTAACTTTCTTATTATAAAAGTTTATTATTTTAGTGTTACATTTTATTTTGCTTAAATTCGATCTCTTTTGGATATTTACATTTCTTCTAGAGAATTCTAGTTACTAGGTAAGAATCTATTGTCTATTAGAGGAAAAAAAAAACCATAATCGAAGAAATAAAATTAATTAAAACTTTAATTATTAAAACTCTAATTTTGTAAGTAATAATAATATAAATAATAAAATCTTATCAAAATTTAGACTTTCTGAATGTTGCATTAATAAAACTTATGACATCAAAGAAAGATTTGAACTTTGCTTCACTTTTGATTTGAAAAGAAAAACAAGATAATTAATGCTTTTAGACAGTGTCAAAAGCAAAGCGGCCCCTTAATAGGCACAGTTTTATAAACAAAATTTTATCGCACGCGACCACTTTTGACCCCAACTTCCGGTCAGGGAGTGGTTCTAGAGGTCGATGTTTTGGACGTGGTCACCTACTTTGGGATGCCTAACACAATGGTGAAGGTTTCCTTCTAATATCCCTAACTGTTTGACCCCTACAGAGTGTGACATCCAGCAAGCATAAAAGCAAGAGCGATCACCCTATGTTTTACAGGTAAGCTGTAACCTAGGGGCCGCTGAAAACGAAAAAGAATATCCCAGAGACTAAAGAAGGAAAGATTTCAAATTTTATTTTTTTGTCAATCGTTTTTGTTGTGCGAAAGTTTTAAACTTACAAAATTATAACTAAAGTTTTAAAATCGCTTGGATTTAAGGCTAATTATTTCCTATCTTATTACTATTATTTATTATTTTCAAAATAAAGTTATTAAGATCAACGTTAGAGCAAATATAAAACGATCTTTTTTACATTGTCTCTTCGGTTTAAATTAAAGAGAATGTTTCTCTTTATAAGTGAAAGAGACAGTGAAATTGGTCTGCTTTGTTCTAAGTCATAAATCTCACTTAATCTTTAATCAAAGAACTCATCTTTGCAGAGATAAAAAAAAAAGGATTTAGTTAAGTTTTATTTTAAAGTTGAAATGATTTATTTTATCATAAAAATGAAATTGTTGTTGTTGTTTGGGGTTTAATGGCGCAAAAGCAGCAGTGGCTAAGCTGCGCCAAAATGAAATAAAATTCTTATTTTCGAAAATAACTTAATTTAATTACGAGGATATTAATCCATAGAAGAAAAGTTATATTTATGTTAAAGTTTATCTAATGTATAAATCAATTTATATTATCTCCTTTTAAAGTCCTTATTGAAATTTGTAAGTTTATCAATTTCCAATCATTTCTCTTAGAATTTACTGCCTAATTCTTTTCAAAAATGTATTGGATGAATATATATACTGTCCGGCCACTTAATTAGATACATCCCTGCTGTGCGCACAAATGCTGTCTCACAACAACTCTTCAAGCCGGTGGGGGCAGTGTCATGGTGTAGGGATATTTTCCTGGCACACGTTGGGTCCATTCATACCTCTGGAGGCACGTGAGGATGCTAGAGCCTATCTAAATATCGTAGCTGACCAAGTGCAACCGTACATTTTTAACAGTTTATCCTCCTGCAGATGGCTACTTCCAGCAGGATAATGCGCAGGTGCACAAAGCCCGCATCACTATGGGATGGTTTGAGGAGCATGACGATGACTTTTCCTTGCTGCAGTGGCCCGCTCAGTCCCCGGATCTCAGCCCTATTGAAAATATGTGGAATCAGCTAAAACGGGCTGTACCTCCATCAAATCTTCAGGAACTGCGTGACTCATGTCTGCATAGTTTTTAAGAATCCGTTATTTGTTGGCTAAAACTTTGTACTCTTGATTCCGCTGGTCGATCAACTTTTGTGATGACATTTGGAAGGACGGACTTGTTGGATCTGTGTTTTACGAAGGAACATTAACTAGACCAAGGTACTTTAAGCTGTTACAGGATACATTAAATGACTGGTTAGATGATGTTTCTCTGGATGATCTACTATCATTGTGGTTCAACATGAAAATGCACCACCACATAAGCCAGCAGCAGTACAGCATTTCCTCTCTGACACCTTCGGAGAAAAGGTAATCGGTCGCATGTGGTCAATTAGAGTGGCCTCCACAATCACCCGACCTGATTCCAATGGGTTTCTTTCTCTGGGGCCAGAGAATACTTGAAATAGATACACAGTGGAAGCGACGACTGTCCAAGATCTGCGACGTAGATTGCTTACTGACCTTCATATAGACAATCCTGGTGAATATACAACAGGAAGTTGTATATCGCATATAGATAGTATACGGTGGAGATATTGAACGTGTTTTATATTAAACTGGAGGTTATGTAGTATCGCTTTTGCACTAAATGACATTCCGAAATGTTAGCGTCTCCCACCTTCTATTTGCACGATCCTTTTCTGTAAAATATCATTTCCTAATATCATTTCCAGAATTGCGATGCTCTACAACTTTCTCATTTATTTTTTTTACCGTATCTCTGATAGTATTCTAAATAGCATTACTAACTTCCACATTTTGCCGCAAGGGTGCTGCCGTCAGTCACATCTGATGGTCGCTTTCCGATTCCTAACTTCCCTAACTCCAGCTATCTTCGTTCAAACGTTATTTGAGTGATTTAGGACTTTCCCGTGCACCCTGTATATATGGAATAAATTTTTACTTTTCCACTGATGAACTTTTCATGGTTATTTTGAACCTGCTTTTTAATGGTTTTTTAATGAACAGAAGGTCGTTTACAACAACCCAACGCACAGCTTAATAAAATACTATTCCAATAATTTAAAATAATAACAAATAATAACAAATTAGTAAATCATTCTTAAATCTATATGATCCAGCTTAATTATACTCTTTCCAAAGAAATGTTAGATTAGATTCTGGAGCTGCCGAATGCAGAACATGATCCAATTAAAGCTGGTCCTTGCTTGTACTTCTGATAGAAGTAGAGAATGAAGTAAAGTATTTAGGTATTTATTTTCAAGAATGTCTAGAGTTGCTTTGTTAGTACGGCATTCATTTTAGATTTAGTGAAAAGAAATGTAGAATTATGTATTTTACTTTCACAGGGAATTTATCATTTGCTTATTTGTTCTATTTAATTATCCTATGTTCTTTATATTAATTATCTGATTTTAAACTAGATTAGTGGTAAAAAAAATGTTAATAATAGACAAGTAATAGTAGACAAGTCTTATAAGGTAATGGACATTTAATACAATGTTTCTTTTCATACCTCAATTATATTATTAATTTTTAATTTAATTAGTAGGATTAAGATTTGAGACTGAGACACAGAGTTGGCATTGAAATGTAGGAAATTCCTAAATGGCTGTCGATGAAACATTTTGTGTCTCACCACGAGTATTGGAGGAGATTCAGTTCTGATGTAGGTGTTGCAAGGTTTATGAAAGTTCTGCCATTTCCCAATTGGTTAAAAAAAAGTGATCTTAAAACACCTCAAAATCACAATTTTTAATTTACGATTAACTTTTACATTTTATCCTCTTTTTATTTTAATTTACGTTATTTGAATTATTTTTATCTTTGATTTATTATTGAAAAGTGATTTTTGTAGATTAACATTTCACAACATCCTTATTATTAGGAGAGTTGTAGGCTGATTAGAATTAAACTCTTGAATTTGGATGACATCCTCTTAAATTCTTTCTTCAGTCAAATATAAAATCAATTCTAATCTTGAATTTTCTATTCTAGGTATTTAAAATCAAATATTATTCAACAGAAGCCGTTATTATCAAGGTTGGAATGATTTCCTTAACCATAAATCAATGTTTCGAAAAATCACGGAACGTTCGTTGGCAGCCAATGAAAATCAGCCACTCGCTATTGTCCGTAGGTAGTTGATGAAATTGTATAAATCATTTGCAAATTATATTAGATTTAAAGGAAATAATTACAAGACTCTCAGAAGATGCCTGTCAATGTTAATGATCTGACTAATTCAAATAATTAAAATAATATTTTTCTAAAATTATCTTTTTTCCAGGAGTTTTTCAATCATTACATTTTTATCTTTTATTCTTTCTAACCTGACGAACAACCACAATTCCCTTAAGTAAACAGACAGTGATTGATTCTCTTTTCCCACAAGAAACTCATTGAAAACCAGGGGGGAAAAAAACAACATTAAACATTTCATCCTTAATTATTTTTGATCAAAGAAAATGATGTATAATTAACAGGAACAAACGCTAACCATTTTTTAATCGTTATGATTTTTATATCATTAATTGCTTAATTAAAAACTGTTAATAAGATTATTACAATTTAAATGTAATTAAATATATAATTTAATTATTTGAAAAAGAGATTTTTTTTTCTTTTAATGAGAAGCTGCGAATATTGACGGAACTTAATATAAAATTAACTGTTTCATTAGCTTCAAATACAGAAGTGCTCTCAATTAAAGACAAAATTGATGCCCATTGTGCTTTCATTTGATGAGGTTTTCTTTCCAACAATCAATTCTTCCTTATAAACCGATCTTCTAATTTCTAAGTCAATCCCTGAATGTAAAGCCTCTTTATGGACATTATGTGCTTCTTCCTTGAACACTCGTTTTCACCGCTAAGTTTTCAACATAACTGAGCTTTTGATTAACGTACAATCAGCTTCCTTTCATTCGATGACGTTATTTTTAAGTAGATTAGATTTTTCAGCGCCTAAAAAGCATTTCTCTCTTTGTCCTTTGTGTCCTAAACTGCAACAAAATTAAAGTTCAAGGATCACTTTCGGGTCATTGACGGCCCAACGATTCGCGACCATTGGATGAAGTTGAGGTCGGGAGGTCAGTCCGACGTTCTCCCACCTTTAACCTCGGGAAAGAAACGGGATTCCCATTTTTCAGAGGGCAGGATCTGGAGGAGGAAAAAAATTCCCTCCTGGAAATGAATTCGGCTCCTACAGCTCCTACAGCCGATAGATTACCACAGGAGTTACAAAATTTGAATGTGGGTCATTCGGATGATCTGAGAAGATTCAACGAGGTTTTGAAGTAAAACCCTATTTTATTTAATTCATTGACTACTATCTTATAGTATTTCACAATTTCAAAGTCATTACCTACATAAAATTAAATGGATAAAGGCAATGGCTCTGTTCGTTTAAAGAATACAAATGCATCCTTTTTAAATTTGTAAAGCCTTTAGTAATGAAACCCCGTGGAATTTTCTGAGCCTCCTCTAAATGAAATATTTTCGAAAAGATTGGAATCAAGATTCGGACTTTTAATTATTATCTGATTAGCCATTGGTTTCTTAGAATTGGCTGCTAAGTGAAGACAGTAGTCAATTAAGAAACGCGATCAAGTCATTTCTTGCACAGAAATTTTGAATGAAATAAGATAAACATGAATTAACTAAAAACGAAATTAAGAAAAAATCTATAAATAATATTTTACCGAGCCATACGTGGGTCGCAAAGTGGTGTATGTGGGTGGAAATGTAATATATCTGGGTACAAAACATTGACAATATCACGCTTATGTGCAAATGGAATCTGTTGAAAAAAAGAGGCTACAAAAGGGGGGGGGGCGATCTCTTGCTCAGGAGATTGTCTAACTGCAGAGTGACAACAATGATTACCACAACAACGGAGGACATATTGACATACGACCGCAAGCTCTTTTGCACATCAGTTCTGGTCAATTTATAGGCCCGCTCTCGGGTACTGGAATTTTTCTGATGAGCTTTTTGGACGCACAATCACCGACATTGGATCGACCTAGAGTTTTCCGATGAATTTAAATTCAAGTTATGCATCAAGATGACGGGTTTCTAAATTGAAGATTGTCTGAAGGTTGGGATGTATCTATGAGTATTACACGGATATAATATATCCCGTAATATGATATATCTCGATTTATGTGGAATACTGAAGTCAATTCACTTTTATTGAATATCCAACAAAAATCAATTACCACAGGTAATGGTTCCTCTCAGCAGAACAACTCCTGGTCTTTTGTGTGCAAATTAGTTGATGCCTATCTTCGTGCTTGGCTGACGTGGTTGCTCAATCATTTGACACTTCACAAAATCTGTGTTAAATAGTTTTTTACGGAGGGTTGATTTACGTTTATTCGGTCGATTTTGATCACGTCATAGATTTAACAGAACCCTTCCCCACCAAGAGGTGAATGGGGTTGTCCCTGCATTCTGGCAATGGCGCTGCAGTTTTCATTGAAGAAGGATGCGCTGGAGTAGACAAGGGAGATCTTGTTCCACTCCTCTTTGCAAGCTTTCCAAAGCCCTTCTACTGTTTTCGGTCGTCGTATTCCCAGAGCCCGTTTAAGTAATCCAAACCTGCAGAAGTCCATCAGGGGATTTTACAGGAATCATACTATATGGGAATGCTCGTATTCCGGTTTTAGTCGCCATGTTGGCCATATACAGCTGGGTCGCTCTAGCTGTATGATTCGAAGCCTTATCCTCATGAATCCACACTTTCCTTTTGTTACTGCCGTATAATGCGGGAATATCGTCACGTACAAGGGTTCCAGGACATGCTCTCGGTAAAAGGCAGCATTAATCTTGACCTTTGCAGGTACCTTCCTCAGCGGCAACTTTCCTCTGTAGCTGTAACCCGCAACAAACATGAATCCTCTCGAAAAGTTTTCTTTGCATTCGCGATACCACACGGATCATCCTTGGCTTCTTGGTATGATTAAGGTAGATCTATGCCTCGTCCAAAGCAGTGATGTACTTCCATTTTTCTTCCGATAAGTGGTGCTCGTAAAGCTTTCGGCTGTTGGTCTTCCTTTCAGCAACGTGTCGAGGAAGTAGGCGATGAACGCGAGCTTTATGGTGTTTTCTAATTGCAGATCACGCCTAATTATCCTTGCAACCGTTGGCTGAGAAACTCCTATACTTGGGCAACGCCCTTTGGGTGCTAGGATTCTCGCCGACAATCATAGCTTTCACTTTCTTAACAACGTTAGGAGTTGCTTTCGGTCGTGTGTGCTATTTTCGGGCTGATGGCTCTTGGTTGATGGGCTTCATACGACTTTTTTGCTAGTATCCGGTTGATGGTGGATTTTGCACATGTCCATAATTTTTGAAGCGGAATATTTAGCATCAGAAAGGGTAACTATGTACTTCTCCCACCACTTTTGGATTTTTGGCTTAATATTTAGAACGCAACACAATTCCAGTTACCAGATAATCAACTACAGGCTATGACTTCTGATTCGAACGCAACAATGCTGCGTCACGTGCATGTGCGAGATAGCGCGGGCCCTTGAAATCGATCAAATAAATGTGAATGAACCCTCCGTTCTAAACGGCCTGGTCAGCTTGGATTGACATTCTCCAGATATGACACGCCAGGACACAGCTCGTAAAGTTTCAAGAACTGAATAGTTTTGGACCTCGTCTTTTTCATCTCCATGCATAGTATCACTTACTCGCTAAATAATAAGATGTGTTGAATTTCATTTCTGTGTTTCTTAATGCTACATTTTTAATGAGCAGCATCGGGTCTTGTTAAGAATGGATAGGCGGTTGATACTTCCTATTACAATACTCGTATTTTGAAGAATAAAACCTAATCGCTCGGTTGACGAATCTTCACTGAAACGATAGAAACGTTTTCATCGACGACGATTTCATTATTAAGTTAACAGGTGGAATATTTACGTTAAAATGATATTTTTTTCTTATAGATATTCTTTATCTTGTTTCTTCTTGTAATATTGAATATTTAAAATATCTTAACCATTCCAATTTTAAGTGGATTAATTCAAGTTTGTCAAAGTTTGATTATATGAAAGTGCATCAAAGGCAAACTGATAAAGAATTACTAAAAAAAGACTTAGTATCGTATTATTTCAGAACATTTGAGTATTAAAATATTAGAAAAATTGATAAAATATAAAATTAATAAAAAAAATTATAAAATGAAAAATTACTTCTTTGGATGATTACTGCATTACTATTATTATTACTATATTATTGAATTCTAAAACATAGAATCCTTTGAACTTAGTAAATAATAAACAGTGCTATTTCTAAGCAATTCTACAGGAAGAAATAAGGGAATACCAATGTTCTAAAGGGTTTTACAATATACCGGGTGATTATAATTAAAATTCCCCACTTCTGCGCGGTCTGGAGACCGCACGGATAGTAATGCAACTTTGTATATAAGCTATGTAGAGCATTGGGAAGAGAATTCCAACGAAAAAAAATTACTTCAAAAAGTTTCCACCAGGTGAAATAGTGGCGCTGTGTTTAAAGCTCAATGCGTCTGTGAACAACAAATCTGCAGAAATCACCATGCCATTGGAAAAGAAAGAACGTTTGCTCTTGGCGAAGCTCTATTAGCAGAACAGCAGCAATAGTATATCAGTACTGCGAGAATATCGTCGTTTGAAGGGGTTTACGAACGATGATGCAGAAATTCGAAGAGACAGGGGAGTTAGGTGGCAGGAAGAGGACACTGCCCATTTGCGAAGGACGTTGTCCACGAAGTAGCTGATAGAGCGTCAGTGGCCCGCTACTCAGCGACCAGTGCGCGAGCAGTAACATGTGAATTAACAATTCCATGGTCTACAATGCGAAAGATTTTGCGGTCCATTCCTACTGGTATCCGTATAAGATCCAGATACAGTTGCAGTCACAAGATCCACAAACGCTGTCAGACTTCGCATTTCGTTTCTTGGCTAAAATGGCTTTCGACGATGCGTAACCCTGGAACATTCTGTGGTCAGATGAGGTGTATTTTACGCTTGACGACGCTGTGAACACTCAGAATTGTCGCGTGTGGGGTTCGTGAAACCCCCATGTGGTGCATTCCCAGTATGTGACTGCATGGTGTGGATTCACCGTGGATTTCATTCTGGGTCCATATTTTTTTGAGATGACACCTGCAGGTCCTGTCCAGTGCACTGTTTCAAGTGCACGTTACTGTCAACTCTTTTCACGGAATGTGGTTCCAAAAACGCGGATGTTTAGAGATAACAGTTTTCATACAAGATGGTGCAGCACCGCATATTGGTCGCTCAGTAAAGGAACTTCTTCGTGCCCGCTTCGGCCATGATTGTGTTCTGTCGAGACACTTTCCAGAGATGTGGCCTGCCCGTTCACCAGACCTTAATCCATCTAACTACTGGCTGTGGGGAATCGTGAAAGATCGTGTTTATGAGGGACCTTGCCTGAACTGAAAGCCAATATCATTCGTCATGTTGCAGCCTTTTGACGAGACACTCTTCGTGCTACTGTTGAGCACGCTGTCCTGCGCTTGCAGCATGTCATCGACGCAGACGGTGGGCATATTGAACAGTCACTCTAAAAGCATTAAAATATTGCATTCCTATCGTCTGTTTATGATCTTGCAGCGCCACATTTTCACCTAGTGGCAACTTTTTGAAGTATTTTTTTTCCGTTGGAATTCTCTTCCCCATGCTCTACATAGCTTATATAGAAAGTTCCATTACTAACCGTGCAATAATGCGGTCTCCAGACCGCGTAGAAGTGGGGAACTTTAATTATAACAACCCGGTACAAATGCCTGTCTTATTTCTTTCACTTATAGATAGTTTCTGAAGATAGTTTGACCCTTCAATGCAAGGCAGTAATTCTCGAATGTTCCATTGTACTTGTTGGACTGCGTCACTCCTAGTATTGTTTCTGAATGTGTCCCAGTTTGCTTCGCTGTCCCTCAGAGGATGTTCCTTTCTGTTACATTAGATGGTCATCTTTGAAAACGTTGTGGCATTGCGAGGATTGATTGTCTCCGAATCATGTCTTTCACTTACTCAATAAGGCTGAGAACATAACTGAGAGATTAGCTTTTCTGTACGATTCGAGTCATAAGTGATTGTGCATCAGCATATTGCAAAACTTGATCTTCGATATTTGCTATGAATTTGTCCACTACGAAACTAAGTCCTACTGAGCTATCGCTAACCATTGGTCTTCCTCATGATCTACTATCAAAAGACTGACCTTATCACTAATAAAAGTATGTCACGTAATCCATCGAACAAAGTAGCAGTTGCTAATGTTTTCTTTCTTTTCTCTGTCTTCACAAAGATATCTTATTTATTTCTCTTATTTCCTATTAAACTGTTTTAATATTTTAAGATAAGACAATTTACCTTTATTCAGAAGTAAATACTTAATTGACATTAAAATAAATTGGCATCTGATTCTAAAAGTCGTTAAAAAGAAAGAAAAAAAGTTATTACTCAAAGTAATTTCTGTGAATTTTAGATTTAATGAAATAGAAGTAAAAGGAAGAATTTTTTCGAAAATTACTCTTCAGAGTGGTAGTATTAAAAAAAATAACAGAAATTAACAAAAATAAATCGGACGAATTACTTGAACCTCGGCTCGAAACTGGCCCGTTTTATTCAGTGTATTTTAATTTATTTTTTTTAAAGTAGATATTTTAATTTTGTTAGACTTGAGTATGTTTTCTTAATTTTAGTTAATTATTTATCAATGACTTAAAACAAATTCAATATTAACAACAGTATTATAACAGGATTAAATCTTTTAATTTAAAACAAAGTGAAGATCCAACATCCAAACTACAGAGGAGGCAGGGAGTCTCTTCATCGAAGGTGAAACGCTTTAATATCTTACCAGTTCTTAATAAAATAGAAATCAAAATATAAACGAAGGAATAAAATTAAAGATAAGAATGTTTTACAAATGATAAAAGTCAAAATAAATGAACAATAAATTAAAAATATTTGGTTACAAATCTTAGTTGGAATGTTGTCATTAAAAACAATGATACATTTCTATTTTAGTTTTCCTAAAAAATGACATTTAAGTTAATTGTCCTTCGATTCCTTCTGCCTTCTTAAAATAATCACTCTACTCTAAACCTTGTATATCTTGGTTATTTCAGACAAAGAATGAGTTTTACAGGGAATGATCACGAAATACCTTTTAGATTTTTCTCTTAATTACCAAATTACATCCACAAAAAACAAAACAAATAAAGACAACTGTAACTGCTGTAAATGTATCTCCTTTTTATAGACATTAATCATACTTTAAATTAAACTACATCAAAAACATTTGACAGTAGAAATACTCGGATGGAATCTGGGAATTTTATTTGTTGAATTTGTATTGTTTGGGAATAATTTGAATAGACTGAAATTAAGTAATTATTAAAGAATAAAACATAATTTTTAAACATAAACAAATTAAGCTTGCAAAATTTATTAAGAAATATTACGCTCAGCCTCCTTAAACCATGTTTTAATTTCGTTTGGAACGTTTTAATTTTATTATTTAGTTAATGAACGTATTCAATATAACTACAGTATAAGGGAGGGGAGGTAATACTATAGTCTCTTACAGTTCCGTTAATTGCCTCCATTATAGGGGAGCAGATGACTGCGCATGCGTTGGCCAACCGCACCGATCGACACGGCCAATCTGGGTGCTACTAACCGCCGACTCCAGACACGGTTGAGAGCGAGCGTATCTTGGCAGCGACCTGATCGGCTCTCCCGGTCTTCCAGTGCGGGAGTTGGAAAGTCGCTTCCAGTTCGTCTTCATTCTGAGATCCTTTGCTTCTGAGATGCCGCCCACGCCCTGACCTTCTATTTTCTGAGTCGACCTTCTGTTCTGAGGTTGCCAGAAAACTGACTTTAACTTTCAGCAACTTTTTCTGAAGTTTTAAATTATCTGAAATGAAAAGAATTTGAAAAATGTTGTGCAGTTTTGCTTATTTGTAGACTGTGTTGGGCTTCCTGTGTTGTTATACTTCGAGAAAGTTCTTCCTCAAAACTATGAGAAGGAATATTCATGAATTATCCTTGGAGGAAACAATATAAAATATTTTTAAAGTTCCAAAATTATTCCCCAAAAGCAGAGAAAACGAAACACAACAACAATGTCAAAGGTGCCATTTTTCATTCGTTAACTAAAAATTAATATTCACCTGTGAGTTGCTGATTTAATCTTATTTAATCTCTTCGTAAAAAACCCCCATCAGTTCAAGGAAAGGACGTGTCTGGATTGAACACCTTTTGTCGCTGCCTCTAGAATTCAGGAAATGAGTAACAAGATATTGAAGGAGAGATGAGACGACGGCAGATTTCACGAATCGTCCAACTACTGGTGGCACTGGCCGGCTTCTGCAACTACGGTAAGAAACTCACTTGGGTTTTTAGTTGTTATAAGTCTAAGAGGTTCGCCTTCTGCTGAGATTTTCCTAATAGCATTAATGATTTTTTTTTTTATTACAAAATGAATACAGTGCAAAACATCTGTTAAATTTATAGGTCACTTCAAAGCTTCAATGTTGTTACATCTTCGATAAGTAAATAAAAATAAATAAAATAACTCATTTAAAAAAGAAGCTTATATCATTCATAAAGAAGGATTCAACTGTTCAATATCAATTAAATCATTCAAAACTATTTAATTCAACCCGTTACAGGTCCGTATCTTTATTTTCGTAAATATTTTTTCCTTATCTTTGTGTTCACTTTTATTCTGATGATTTTAGAAAGGACTTTTATCCTTTGATTTGTTTATTTCGCGAGGAAGACGAAGTTGTTTGGCTTTCTTGAATTTTTTTCCTATTATTAAAGAACCCTCCATTGGAAGAATCCATTCATCAAATAAGAGCAAGGAGATGAAATAAAACGTTAGATCAGTAAAATTATTTTATTTTACTTTATTTTGTTTTATTACAACCAGTATAACTTAGTAAAAACTAAGTTTTTTGTTTTTCTTATTATAATTACCAGTTATTTCTCAGAATTTTATTTTAAGTAAATTACCAACTTTAATAACATTATTAATTTTTATATATTACCTATTCTCTTTTATTTATTCTTCTCTATCATATCGTAAAATGTGTTAAAAATCATTTATTATGAAAAAAATAACAAAAACAAGTTAACTCATATTAACTTTGCTGAAGGGACTGACATTACAAAGTTTTTCGGAGCTTATTTCAGTCTGGTTCAGTAGAGATGATGGATTTTCACAATGACCTTATTATGAGGAGTAAATAAATGTACTCATAAATAAATTCTTCTCTTCTGAAATAGTTTAATTGTGTAAAATCGATTTCTTATCGGTTCAGTTTCTTCTTTTGCTAAAATTTGTTTTCCTTTCGAAATAAGCTTGTTCTTTACTTTTTCCTGCTTCCCTTTTTCGAATATTCCAAATCAGAAGCCCAACCTATTCTATTTATTTTATTTATTTTATTTTCTTCGAAAGTTTCATTTCTGCGGAGGACGCAGTTTTTCCGATGTACACGAAAGCTCGGTTATAACGCGGTTGTTTATATCGCGAATTCGGATATAAAGCGATTTGCTCTTGGACCCCTTCTATTTTGGAAAAGTGTATAATTGTAAAATTGCAAAATTTACCGTTTTTTCGCCTAAAATCAAGTCAAAGGTGTAAATTAATATGCTTATTTCCTTATTATTTACAGTAATTGAGACTCTATACCCACCCTAATGTCACGAAAATGCATCAAATACAATATATTTAAAAAAAAAAAATACCAGATTCGCGGACTTTTTCGTTTAACCAAAATGAATATCGAGATCTATTTTTCTGCCAATGACAACCAGTAAAGAGGCCCATGTAATCTAATAGGCGTATGAGTACCTAGTTGATCCACAGTGACTCGTCGTTTGTACAAGTTTGTACAAATCGATTTTGGCTAATATAACCCATCAAAGTGTTGAAAAGGTAATAATTTATGTATTTATAAATATAAAATTCTCTCACATAGCTCTGAATGATGTTGGCAATCGCGAAATGACCATTTTAAATCGATTTGGAATCGTGTGGGCGATAATATGGTGCGATATACGACATTTGACGTCGCGACGTAATAAAAGTTCGGTTATATCGCAGTTATATCGCGATCTTCGAGATCTTGGATCCGAAAGGTCGCGTTGTAACCGAGCTTCTGTGTATTTTTGATTCCCTTAGAATCAAATGAAAAGTTCTGTCTTCATACTTCTGCTGAAAAGCTAAATTTTTATTGGGCTGAATTTTTTTGCTATCCATTTCGCATTGCTTGTTTTCTTTAACCAAAAGCCTCAGTTCCTCCAATTCCGTTGATTTCTTGTCATTATTACAACACGAACAAGGATATTTCCAATGAAGATGGAATGATTACTTTATAAGATGAGAATACTTTAGAGATCAAAATTTAGAGCCATTAATTCTTAGATTTATTAACCTTTGAATTAACCAGTTTACCTGCGTGCTTCAACGGTTCACTTGCAACAGGAAGGCTTCTGAAACGGATGATTTGGGTCGTTTCCACTTATGGCATTGATACTTCTTATTATTCTTTGGTTAGATTATTGATGTTTGAACAAATTGAAATAAGTTGACAAAATAAGGATAAAAATTTCAAGCATTTCTTAAAGTTTTGCTGTCTTATAAACTGACTTGATGAAAGGAATTTGAAAATAAATAACTGTTTCTCGTTGATATTTTTTTTTATTTAGAAGCCTTGTTTATTATTTTACATTGTGAAAAACGATCATGAAACGAAAGACGATGAAGTGTACAATTATTTATAATAAGTAGAAATTGTAAATTCTTTTACGTCCCAAAGCGCTTATTTCATTTGATTCAGGTATTATTAATATAAAGAAATCATCCATTGAAGGGTAGGTTAGAAATAATAGTGCTATTGTAACTGAGGTCCAGGTGATAAACCAGTAATAAACAGTAATTTAGGTAATCACTTGAAAAAGCATTGTGTGATTCACGAGGCGTTCAAAAACCTAGAAAATTGTGATTATTAAACCCAAAACCATAGCAATTTTAGCTTAATAGCAACTCCGCCACTTTTTCTTTGTTTGTTTTTCTAAACCAAAGAGTTATTTGACCAGCGGTATGGCGTGATGCGTCGCCTGAGAACAGCTGTTAGGTCGCAAAGAAAAATGTTAAAAATGAGCTACAATATATAAGTGCAGTTAAATGTTCTATTTTACAATTTAAAGTAGTATTATAAACACAACCGAATGGAAAAAAACCGTTGAAAACTGAATTGTTATTGTTTATTGTTTTTCAAATTCCCAAATACAATTAGGTTCCTTTGCTTCTAAAAATGGTCCTAAAAGTTTCCGTGGTTTCAGACGAACAACTTTCTTAAGTTAAAATTAAAAGTTCAAATTTAACTGTAAATTATTGTATGATTCTTATTGATATTGGTACAAAATGGACCATGATATTAGAAAAAACGTTAAAACTGCCGTTAATGCGGCCTTATTCAAAACTATCTCTTCATCTGTATGCGAGGTAGAGATAACGATCTTGTAATTAATCTTTAAAATGCTACATAATGATTCCAACGTAATATCAAGTCATTGAGAAGCTCCGAATTACTTTTACTTATGTAAACAAAGGAATTTTCACATTGGATATCAGAATTAGAGCAGTGAGAGTTAGAATTTGTTACTTGCTTATCATCAGTGCAAAAATTGTTTCTACTTGGTTCAAATTAAAAACTAATGGATACTAAAAGCTACTAATCCTTAAATGTATGGCTAAAGAAATTCTACATGATTTAATGATTGAAAGATTTGATTAATTTGGAAATGATATCAGTGTGAAAACTCTGAGGGAAAAGACCTTTTACTCACTAATTTGTATGAAACCAACTCCGTGTTAACTTTAATACGTAATTCTAATCTTAGTTGCACTTTTACCAGTTTTATATTTAGTTTGTTCAAAAATTTTATTGTGAAGAGTTAAAACAAAACCAACGTAATTCTTTATTATCACCGTCTTCTCTTTCCCAAAATGCTTTAAACGGATAGAACTAATTCCATTCTTTGGATATGTTTTTGCTCGAGTGATGAGGGCTACAAAAGGGACATTTTTTGATATTTTGATGTAGGCAAATATTTCGTGTAGACCTAAAGGCAGTTGGACATCTCCATTAAAAGCTCTTTATCTCTGAAGATGATCCCTGAATTAATGTCTTGATGGTTTTTTTTAGACCCCGTAAAAAATTGTAGAAATTATGTTGGAAATAAATCTTATCCATTCTATCCACGCGATTATTTGCATATTATTTCCATGTTTTTCATAACGAACAAACATATCCATTTGTTTTTATCTTTGTCAAATATTGCTCTTTTATAACTGACTTCTAAATCTTCAAGATTTAGTGGCACAACTGAGTGTAGAAAAATCTCAATTTCAACCTTGTAACGGATATCCAATTCAATTTTGTTCATTTCATTTGCAATGCTTTTTACTTCTTTATTGTTTAAGGAAATAACTTTCTATGAAAAATTGAATAAGTTTCTTTGAAGCTCCGCAGATAATAGAAATTGAAAACACATAGAAATACTTTTTTAAAAGTATTTGTTTCAGCTAGATTTGTCTCTGTATCTCAGAAATACTTTTTTAATTTATTCTGAACTCTAAATTATCTCGCCCCTAAATGAGCAGATAAAGCCAGTCCACCATTTGCCCGCTTTCTCTCAAGGACTGACTCCACATAAAAATTAGTTGTAAGAGAGAAAGTAGTCCATGAGAAATTATTTTGTGAAAAGGAAATGGATTTCTTTGGTTGATATTTTCATGAACAACAAAATCGCTTCCAATTGCAGTTTTCTTTCTTATCTATCTCTTAATGTTTGAGAAATCTTTTGGTTCTTAGCCAGAGAAAACCATTCTTCTTTGATTCTTAAGCCGAGGCAGTGTTAATTCAACGGCAGATTTGAAATTCCCCTTAGCTAGTGACTGGAAAGAAAATTGAAATGTTTGTAGCCACTGGCTTTCGTTAAGCATCTGAGAGCATCGTCTGAGTAAAAAGAATAAAACTACGATGCTTTCTGTATATACTCGTAAGACAAATGCTGCAAATAGAGAATCTTCAATTTCTTATCTGGTTGATTTTCTTGTCACTGAAGCCACTCTCTTTTACATTTTATTTTTTTAAATCTTGTAATGACTTGAAAATCATCCATTGACAAAAACAAAATGAAGTAAATTCACTGATAATAAACTCCACGTGTTTTGAAAGTAATTAATTAATTACAGATTAATTAAGCCTACGACTCAGAACTGGTAAAAGAATTAATGGCTTAAACAAAATTGGTTTCTGCAACTGATGAAGTCTGAATTCCGGATCTGGATGGATCACTGGAGATTTTCTAAATCTTCAATAGAACTACATGTAATGACATCCAACCTTACAGTATAAAATGAACAATTTTCTTAAAAAAATCAAATGGAATGCTTTAATTTTCTGTATGACTTGGATAAATTAAGAAAAGATAGATAAGAAAAACATTTTTTTTTCTCTCTGTCTCTTTAATAATGTATATAATTTTAATATATCTTATATACAAGTGAACCTTAGTGTTTAAATGATGGAGATGTTGTAATGATATCGAGTCGCTCAAGATTAATGACTGGTTTAGTATTAGGCTACTGTAATAGATATACTATTATTAAAGTAGAAAAGCAAAGTGGACGTCTTACTTTGATAACCTGTATGGATAAAGAGCAGAGTTAAGGGAAAATTACTTTTGTCATCGTACAACCCAATGGCTTTGTATTTGCCACCCCACTTAAGTTTGTCAACCTGTTATTTCATTTGTACAAAATGTGGTAATGCACTGGGATAAAGGAGTCGTGTCTGGTATTTCTCCTCCAGGCGAGCCCTAAGGTTCACCTAGCCCTCTGTGAAGTACCTTCCTTTATCGGGGGTTGAAGGGGGTCATGGAACCTCCCGCGACCTTCAGGAAGACAGAGACGAAATAGTTGGATACTTTCATTTTATATATATATAATAAATTACTTTTTTTTATAATATTTTAATATACAACTATTGTAATTATTTCTGAGTTAAGTAGATTTATAAAAAATGAACAAATATAAATTAAGATAAATATTTATGGACAAGGACATTTGTTAAAAATAATGAGCTCATAAATGATTAATTCATGGATTAAAAGTTGGAAAAACAATAAAATACTTATCAAGGACAGTTTCAATCCACTGGGTTATCATCAGCTTCTAAAAATGAATTACAGTTCTCCAAACCAAAGGATGACTCTGACCTTGAACTACACCCATGATCTCTTAATCATTCCAGGACTGAATCTGTGTGGAGAGAGAAGATTAAAAATGGCGACTCTCCGACACAGAAAACCGTTGGAAGCAAAACAACGGAAGTTATTGCTAACGTTACTTCTTATTTCGAAAAGGCCTTATGACATGCTTACTTATGGCACATCAGAGAAATTGTTTTCGATCGCAGTGTCGTTTTTTTAGACGAGACGTGAGTCAACGAATCCCATCTTCGTCTTCGTGTTGTCGATCTGAGGGATGCAATGTCGTCAAAAAACCAATTGGGAAAGGTAGGAGACTGATTTTGAACGATTGAAACGAACGAATGAATAAAACTAAATTTTTGAAATTATATTTGATGAAAAATCAGAATAGTTCAAGAAAATAAATATCGTCTTTTTTCCGTAAACTTCAAACTCCCTAAATGTTCACTTTCCCGCCATAAACACTGACATACACAATCGATTCAAATTCTACTATTGCGACATCTGGTAGCCACGGTCGTTCTTTGGTTTTGCCGACCGTAATCATCTTTGTATCATGTGTGCTCATTATCAAAAAAACACCTGGATTTTATTATTATTATTATTATTATTATTATTATTATTATTATTATTACTAGCCGGGTACCGTCGCTTCGCTCCGGAACCCTTGCGTATATAGCATTAAAAAAAAAAAAACTTTATTTATTTAGCAAATTAATATTGAGATAGAAGAATATACGACTTTCCAGCCCGTTGTGCCCTTCTCCACTTAACTCAGGTATTGCGGGTTGGCGCCACACACCTGGGGTTGCCGCCATACACTTCATCGTCAGTTTGCCAGATTATTCCCTATCCCGAATTTCCAAAAATCCGGCCTTATTCCTTGTCTACATCATAAAGGAAACCTCTTTGCAAAATTTCAGCTTTCTAGATCCAAGGGTTTCGGGTGAGCGTTGATGAGTCAGTGAGTGAGTGAGTCAGGACTTTTCTTTTTATATAAGTAGATTTTCATGAATTTTGTTTTGTTAACATCATTGATTAGTTCTTTATAGATTATATTTGGATGTCTTATTTTCTCATTTTCAACTGTTATCCGATTCGTTCTTTACATATTATTCCTGGTGTTTTGATATCATGTTTATTTATGAAAATATGATCCTACCCAAAACACTTCGTGTAAAATAAGTTGCCAAGACTCACATGCTCATAATGCTTTCACTGTTAAAAAGATATGAGATCTCATGTAGAGCCTAGCCCCTAACTCTACGAGGCCTAACTCTACAAGCCCTAACTCTAAAAACCCTATATCTTGGTCAAAAAGAATGGCTTGGCCGTTTCGTGGCTGTCGCACAGACAATCCCATGGAGTTATGTAAAGGATATGGAGTATGCCAAGGCATACTTTTTGACCAAGATATTAGGGTTTTTAGAGTTAGGCATGTATAGTGAGGGGCTTGGCTCTACATGAGATCTGATAAATTTTTAACAGTGAAAGCGTTATGAGCATCTTGGAAACGTATTTTACATGAAATGTTTTGGGTGAGATGAAATAGTTCCATGAAACGGCCTAGCCATACTTTTTGACCAAGATATAGGGTTTTTAGAGTTAGGGCTTGTAGAGTTAGGCCTCGTAGAGTTAGGCGCTTGGCTCTACATGAGATCTCGTATCTTTTTAACAGTGAAAGCATTATGAGCATGTGAGTCTTGGCATGTGAGTCTTATTTTACACGAAGTGTTTTGGGTAGGATTTCATTTCTTTTTGTAGGATGAGATCTGATAACTTTTTAACAGTGAAAGCGTTATGAGCATGTGAGTCTTGGCAACTTATTTTACATGAAATGTTTTGGGTGGGATTATCTATTACAACTAAATTTCGTTTTAAGATTATTTAGAAAATGGATTTTTTTTCCATTTAATACCCTACTTTTCTGTTTTTCTATTGGTCAACTTGTATATACAAGCTGTTTGCACTTTTATAAGAAATCACATTATTACACAGTATTATTTAGGCCGAAGCATTGAGGGTACGACATATTTCAGATCTTAATAAAATCCAAAGTATAAAAGCTAGATAAACGAAACTTAGCGTATTTCATTAGCATGGTAACTGCATCTTATCCTGAAAATTTGAGCTCTCTAGTATTATCCAGGCCGAAGCTATGAGGGTTCGATAATACATAACCAGACCCCCCCTTTATGAGGGGTTGGAATGTGAAAGTTACGGATTTCTTAATTTTGTTGTTGTTTGTGTGCTAATCCTAACCTGCATACCAAATTTCAGCTTTCTAGGACTTCAGGAAGTACCCTAGAGGTTTTGATGATCATGAGTCAGTCAGTCAGTCAGTCAGTCAGTCAGTGAGTGAGTGACGGAATCGACGTATTTTAGGTATTAATAAAATCTAAAGTATAAAAGCTAAATAAATGAAACTTAGCGTATTTCATTAATCTGGTAACTGCATCATATCCTGAAAATTTGAGCTCTCTAGTATTATCTAGGCCGAAGCTATGAGGGTTCAAAAATACGACGAAACACTTCCAGAAAAGGTACGTAGTGCCCTTCCTGCCTTCGGCTCGTCTTGGCGGGGGCACTGCCGTGCCCCCAGATCCATATTTGTTTTCGTATTTCCATGAATTGTACAGTTTCTTGTTGTTCCGTAAAGACGATTTTTGAAACCATTATTGCACATAAGTTTTACATATTTCTGTACTGAATTGTTTTTATTCATTTTGAAAATATCTATATTTACGTCGCCAATCAGTATAGTTGGACAGTTGTTTAATATATTTTCATTTTTTATGAATAGATTCTCTATTTCAGTAATATGTTAGTAATTTGTAATTTAGCATTTTGCTTACAGAATGACAGACAGAATAACGTTTTATAATATACGTTTTTATAATATATAATAATAATAGCCGGTACCGTCCCTTCGCTCCGGAACCCTTGCATATGTAGCATTCAAAAAAAAAAAACTTTATTTATTTAGCAAATTAATGTTGCGATCGTCGGAGAATATATAACTTCCCAGCCCGTTGTGGCTTCTCCGAATAACTCGGATGTATTGCGAGTCGGCGTCACACACCGAAAATTCACATTTTTGCATGTATCTTGCAAACGCTGAAGCGTTGTGAATAATTGATATATCGTTCGATATATTTCCTCAATATAATGTTCTCTTCCATCTTTTATACTTTTCGTTTAAATTGAGAAAAAGTCAAAATTTGATCCTTTAAAAGGCGCCATCTTGTAAACCAAAAGCTTTTTTCGAAAGATTTTTGTAGCATTTTGTTTGTCTTAAAAAGATCTACATTTTATCCATTTACATGACCAATCTATCTCTTATAGTTTGGTCACAAAATTGGAAAAACGTAAAGTCTTATGACAGACAAAATAACGCTTTTATTATAATATATAATTATTATTATTATTATTATTATTAATGTTTCCTAAAGAAAGTAATAAAACATTTTCGAACCATGCTGTTGAAAGAAGAATTTTTGTTGTTGAAATTTCTCATGTTCTCCGCTAGCTGTCACTAGTGTCTTCCGGCTCACGAGATGATGACAACAGGGCATCTGAGACGTCATCATTTTCCGCCTCCAGCTGAGAGAAATCGACGATTCTGGAAAATTCTTTTTAGTGCAAATTGTATTTTTAGAGTTGACTGTCAATAGATAGCAAAGGTCTTCCAATTCAATGTGTAATTGGTTGCTGTGGGAATGAAGTTTTATTTTCAATGTTAAACGATTTCAATTCAGGAGTTAATTCAATTAGATAATTATTTAATTAACTCGATTTTCAACAGTTGATAAGAAGTTGAAAATTTGAAAGTGGAAATGAAGTTAACAAAAATACAATTCAATAAAGCTTTTTATAAGGTTTAATAAAATAGCTACATTATTATTATTATTATTAAAATTTTATTACGATTAATAATAAGATTATTAATAAGTAAATTTACTATTTCTGAGTAATTTCTTTACTACATCTTCACATTCTATTTATTCTATTTTTGTTTTTCTTCACTGAAAGTTGTTTAAACCATTTTTAAAACTGGGAAAAAAACAAAAAATAAAGAAAGGAACGAAAATAGAACGAATGAATGATAATCGAATTTTAGTTATAAATGGATTAGAAGTTAAAAACACAATTAAGTTTCATAATTAATTAAGTTTCGTCAAATTAATTTTTATAAACCAAATAAGTTCATCTTGCCTTGCTGGTATGGCCGAGCGGTTTAAGACGGCGGTCTGTCGTTGCAGCCGGTACCCGGGTTCGAATCCCGGTCGTGGCATGGATGTTTCTTTCTTTCTTCTGTTTCTCCTTCTGTCCGTTCCTGCGGGTATTCCTTGATGCTGCCTCCTTTAGGCGTACCCTGGGCAACGATTCGTCGGTTAAAGGCATCATATCTCGCCCCTTGTTGTGGCCTAAAGAAAGACGATCATTCTACGAGCCCGGGCATTTGTAAAAAAAAAAAAAAAAATAAGTTCATCTTTTTAAATCATTAAAGCAAAAATAAATATCAAATGAAGAATGTAATTTTGCAAAAGAATTTTTATCGCTTTTTAAATAATTTGTTAAGGTTATTAACTATAATTTTAAGAATAGAATTCATTTCCAAAGCTACAATTAATAGCAACATGTTAAATAAAGTTTTAACGTAAAAACTGAATTGAAATGGTAGCAACTCTAGTGAACGACAAAAACACTATTAAGTTACTAAATAATAATGTTATTTAAACCTTTCGTAATTTCAGATTAAGAACCAAATAATGATGGATTCAATCCAGAGAATTCATCTAAAATATTCTTTCACTATGTTTTAGAGAGCATTTAGAAACTATCCCGTACAAAGGGATTCTTAGGGAGCATCTCCACCGAAAACTTCTCTTGGAACAAACAACGAACTGACAGCATTCGGTGGGTGTAGACGAGTCCAACACTTTTCCACGTGGGGCTTTAAAGCGAATTCCTCAAATTCGATTTTCACTACATTCGAATTGTTCGGCGCAAGATGCAACAGGACAAAGAGAATTTTACTCTTGAAAGGTCAAAATAACTAAGTATGTATAAAAAAATAATTAAATACATAAATGTTAAACAGGCTCATTTAAGGCCTGCATTGGATCGCAGCAAGTGATTCCTGATCAACGAGACTAAGTTGGATGATCAGCCCAACTCCCGGCCGCCTTTAACGCCCCCCCAAAAAAAAACCGATACCCATTCTTCAGAAGGCTGAGTGGACCTTAGGACCGGTCTGAAGGAAAATTCAACGAGGGAAAGAAATCCCCACTCTGTCTTATCAATGAATTGTAGTAATAAAAAAGTAATTATTTAAAAAAAAATATTGTAATAAACTATGATCTCGAATAGTAATGATGTAATAAAAAAAAAAGGTTTTATGTGATATGATAATATTAGAATTTATTTTCGTCAAATACATGGCAAAAGAAAATATATATATATATATATATCCTTTTCTCTATTATCAATTTAAAAAAAAAATTATTGATATTTTATTCTGCAATCAATAATACTATCTTTTAAGTCTTGCGTTGTTATCAGTATTCCCATTTTAGACATTTGAATAAATAATAATAATAATAATTATTTATGGCACAAACCGGCAGTGGTGGTTCCAGTGGTTATCGGCACACTGGGTGCTATACCAAAAAACCTTGGTAAGCACTTACAAGATCTAAATATTGACAAAATCTCCATCGGTCAACTCCAAAAAACCGCACTGCTTGGATCAGCACATATTTTGCGCCGATACATTACGACATCCTAGATTCTTGGGAAGAATTCGATGCGTTTGAAGGCCAACATCAGCTAAAGAACTGGCAGCTGTGATACACATTATTATTATTATTATTATTATTATTATTATTATTTATGCTACTTTAAAATCTACATAAGTGATCTAATGATAAATTAATTGAAAATCAATCTTTCAGGTCAAATTATTCCTCTAATTTATTCTAAAAAAAAGTTTTTATCATTATTTTTAAAATAAGTACATTTTACAGCGTTAATAAAAGATAAATGATTAATAAAGAACAATAATGAGAGAAAAACTTTTTGAAATTTTCCCTGTTCCCTCGTTACTCAGAGAATAACTGAAAAAATATGTCCGCTTTTTTCTTCTTTTTTTTTTTTTTTTTTTTGCGGAAAAATTATAAGGAATTCATTTTTATAGTCATCGGAAACAAAATGAACAAGTTGAGAATTCTCCTTCTGTTCTCTGCCTTCGCGTTGTTCGTTCGGAGAAAATTTTTGGTTTGGATGCGTCCTTAGACAGCTAAGGTAAACCGGTTTCCATTTGACACAAGGGTTTGGTAAATCCTGGGACCCATCTGAAGAGAATAAGTAGGATTGAATCCGTTTCGTGTATTTACAATAGCGGCCACGGAAATTGATCACATATGAGATAGCCCAAAAAGCAGATGTGCGAATTGGAATATTTAAGCTATGGGGCTGTCCATATATTACGTCATCGATTTTTGCCGATTTTTTATCCCCCCCCCCCTACAATCACCTTACCGTCATAATCCAATAACCCCCCCACTCTCTCGCAAAATGACGTCATTTTCTAAAAGCTATAAATGTGATGGATTACTTCGACAATTAAAATCCACTAAGATTGTAAAGGTAATTGTTTATTTAATACAGTAGAACCTCGATTAACAGAAGTGTTCGGGACCGGACCTCCGTCGGTAAATCGGAAATTCCGAATAAAAGAGAGCACTTAAAAATTGCCGTCAGGAGACCGCAAAAAAATTAACACTGGTTTTAAATATGTACACGTGTACAAAATAACTAAATGTGATGTTTTTAATTTTCTTACTATAATTATAAACAATAAATTTGTTCAATAGATGTCACACAAGTCAGAAAATGCAATGTAAATGTTTATATGAACCTCTATACTCTATATTGGCTTAAACGGAAGTTTGCTCTGCCGTAAGCATGACGCTCTGTCACGAAGTTGTTTCAGTAGCATAAGTTCTGTAGAATCAGAGTCAGTCTGTTGCTCCAACTACATCAGTCCTATAGCAAAACATTCAAAAGCATCGGAGTTGCTTATTTTAGAAGTCTCGATCACCTCATCTTCATCACTTTCCCTGTTATCGTCATCGCTATTGCGTTTTCGTTTAGTGGGCTCCATGGCATAAATGAACGTTCTACATTTCGGTAAAGCCAATGTTTCTGAGTCGAACAGAAAATAGCCAATAGAAAGGCAGAAGGCAGATGGTCTTGGAGACGAATGGAATTTCC
>JAFIDM010000001.1:2993712-3007683 GCA_023159025.1 Thereuonema tuberculata
GGGGGGGGAGAAGGAGATAAGATATCGGCACTGCCTATAGTAGGAATAGCTGCCGCCGAAGATGACCTTGAAATGATATTGTTTGTTTACCAAAAAAAAAATTAAGGAAACCGACGTCTCTTAGATGAGATTCCGGTTAAAAGAGTTTCGGATAATCGAGGTTCTACTGTATTTTCCCATGGGGACTTCACCCATTCCTCCAAACTGTGAATTACAGGCATGGGATTCGCTACAGGTTCTCCTGTTCAGTTTGGCTCATCCAGGTCCACCTCAGCCCACTTGACATCAAGTGCCTGCCCCGTGACGCTGTCCCCAGTAGCAGAATTTCATGTATCAATCTGCAGCACCAGTTTCAAAAGCCAAAATTTCGTGGAACTCCGAACGATGCAGAGCGAAACTTACTATCATAATAAATTACTGTCATTTTAAAGCAAAATTTGCATTTTAAAATATATGACCAATAATACATGCAGACAATAAATAAATATTTATACAGTTTAAAATTGAAATTGCGGTTAATGCAAGCTAAGAGAAAAGTAATACCTGAAAGTAAGTAATATCTCAGGCTGAAAGTAAAGAAAAGTAACTTAAATACAGTTTAATATTTCAAAATTATTTATTATTTAACTTAGCGAAAACATGGTAAGCGTTTATCTGAATCATTAATAACTCTACTAACTACTTTCGAAGTAACAGCATGTTTAAAAGCAACATTTGTAGACACCTGCTTAAAATGTTGAAAGTATGACATCCCATATTTTTCAACTAATGCAGCTTTCAAAAATTTGCATATATGCTTACATCCACATTCAGGACCATTAAGCATAAAAAATACACGCATATCTGATGTACCAAAGTCTTCCAATGAGTCATCTGTACCTCTTGGTCTTTTTACCATCCTATTGCTTATTACTGACCCCCAACTCTCACATATTGCCTCTGACACAGAGATTGACATACAAAACGAGAAAAAGTTTAGAATAAGGGAGAATTTATGCTTCAGCCGTACCTTAGATAACTTATAAAGCTTTCGTAAATCACAAAGTGACTCTTCATCTCTGTTTTTAGATATTTTATACTGCACCGAAGAACATAGCTCTTTATATTCAAAGAAAAAAAGTGTCCTTATCAATATTTGTAAGGTTAAAAGGAAAGTCGCTGATATACTCTGAGAATGTCTCAGAAGTGAAAGTATATGCCAAATGTTCTCCAGAAACATCCGATCGTGGATATATCAAATGATCGAAGTTAAAAAGATATCCAGCCTTTTGTATCACATTATCAATACATTCATTTTTTCCATCATTCATGAATACATTCGAACATGAATTTTGTAAATGTATTCCTATTTATCTTAAGTGTGTTTGGTGTGTGGTCGGTTCGCACCGAAGTGCGAGCTTCGTTGCCGAAGCATCCGTGCTCCAGGGAGCGCTAGTGTTCCCAAGACGGCGAACCCCTAGCAGACTCCCTAGAATTACAAGGGAAAGATACTGGGGTGGTTTCCCGTGGCCTTCCCCAGGACGCCATTAAGGAATGACGTCAGACCGAAGAGAAAGTGAAGAAGAGGCTACAACACAGGAAAGGAAATTTTTGAAACATCCATGCTCGCTACCGGGATTTGAACCCGGGCGCTGGCACATTGATCTCACAACAGACCGACGCCTGAGACCGCTCGACCATTTTTAATTTGGTACCATTTTTTAATTTAATTCATTGTTTCCTTTGGTATAATGATCAAATTTTTCCAAAATGTTTGTGATGAATTTGATAAAATCCTTTTAAAATTTGAATTCAGCTGATTTTTCTCCTCTTCAGATAAGTAGCTGAAGCAGTTGATCTTAATAGTTTTGAGAGTTACAGGTTCATCAGATAGTGGCACACCTTGGTAACTGCAAAATTTGAATAACTCTGTAGCTGTTTTTGAATATTTGAAAAATGAATCTGGAATTTTTTCCAAGAATTGACACAAATCATCAACTGTTTTTAAGTCGGACATTGCATCAATGTAATTCATAAATATTTTTAAATGTGAGTGAAAATTATTAATTGATCTTGCTTAATCCCAACGAAGAATTTCAACTGACTGAACACATTTAGAAGTTTTAGCTAAAATTCCACATAAATCTGGTAACAAAAGTATATAGAAAATAGTGGATTTGTTTAACAAATTATCACTTAATGCAAATTGCTCCATATCTTTTTCACGAGCACAAACGAAAAATTTATTATCATGTATGAAAGTATTAAATACTTCCATTGAATAAGCAATAAACTTCATTGATTTGAAAAGTTTTGGTTGATACAAAACTTCCTCAAAATCTATTGAACTATTAACAAGCTTTTCATATTTTAACCCCTTCATGAATTCCATCATATATTCAAGTATGAGATTATGTGCCTTGTTAATAATATTTGGTATTTCAGCATTTTTCTCCATTAATTCAAAGCGGTGCATCCTGTCCCAGGATGCTAGAATATTTTTCAAATTTAGCTCATCTTTTATATGGTTGGCAACTCCTAACTTTATGTACTACCCATCTACAGCTATGCCAGCTAAGTGTTCTCTCACATATTGAGCGAAATCAAACCAAATTTAAGAAGGGTTTTAAGGATGCTAGATGATAGGTCTTTACCAGAAAAATCATTTACAAAATTATGTTCCAGATAAATAGAATGAAAAAGATTGTTTGTTAATATCAAAAATTAGAATTCTCAATCCTATAATATGCCTGCTACGATGGTTTACCGTTATCTTATCAGCACTTGTAATAAAAGTTGCGATTTCTTTCAGTAACACAGAATGTGCTCATGGCAAGTACAAGCGAGGAAATTCCTTTGAATGATTTTTGGTTCCAATATCACACCCACTGTTATGTATGATACAAACCAAATCTTCATACGATTCGTATGACAATTTTTTTTATATATGAATTAGGCAGCATTTGCACAGTTGAGCGCATTTAACTTCCCTGCCTTTTCCATTTCTTCCTATTCTTTTTTTTTTCACAGAAATAGGATTGAGAATTGCTGATGTATTTGTTTGACTGCATATGTCTTTTAACATTAATCTTTAAATTTCTAAAAGACCTTGGCATTACATCATTTTCTGCGAAAGTTTCACCATTTTGGAAATTATTAAGTAAACTGTTTCTACAATTTGAGCATTGAACCCATTCTTATAATTCATCTTGCTCATTTAAGAAGCCTGTCAATGGAACGGGAATTCGTCCTTTCTTCATGTGTCAAATCATCTCCAGTTTCAACACCAACAGAACTTTTAGAAGTAGTTTCTTTATGCTGTGCCTGGAGATCTAAATAAATAAATATTTTTTTTCTTAAAATCATAAAATTTATGACTGTATGATAATTGAATCAAATGTTGAGGAAGAAAACACTGAGTTTTATCAGGCTCAAACATGAGACTTTTGCCTCCTTTATTAATTAAGTAAATATAGTACCCAGAGTATTTAAGTAATATAATGAGAAAAATAAACTAAATAACTTACTTTTCATAGTCTTTAAAATCCGTTCAAGAAGTCCATTATTTATGTCGTTATTATAAGTTTCAATTATTTTTGCTTTTTTGCTGTCGAATGCTACCTACTCTCTCGGCGATTTGGAAGCTAAGTATTAAACCTTATTTTAGAGTCATCTCAGATTAGCAAGTCTCCCACGCTTACGATAAACGCATCAACTAAGGTTTTTGGCGAAATTGAGTTGTATATATATTTGAAATCAGGAAAACGAGATCTACAACTTTCTAAAAGTGAAATTGCATGATTTCGTCATGAACAACTTTCGTATTGGTATGTCTTGTAGTTCCGGAGATACAAGCATAATAAAAATAAAAACTTTAAACGTGTTTTTCTTGAAAAGTGTCAAAACCTAGTTAGTGCGTTTATCGTAAGCGCGGCAGAAGTGATGATGTCATTTTTGGCAAGACCCCACCCCATCCCCATGCGTCATGTTACCATCATCAAACGACCAGACTCCCGCCCCCTAATTTTAAATGTCGTAATATATGGACAGCCCCTATGATCTCGATTTGTAATATGATGTATATCTCGATTTGTATATTTAAGCTATGTATGGCTCGATACCCATATAGAGTACAACTTCTTCCGACGACTTCCAATCTGGAAGGAGAAACTTTCCTACTCTTGGTAGGGTTTTGTAATTTTTTTTTCTTTTTTCTTTTTTATTATTTGAAAAAGGGGTGCTATATCACTGAGACCTCGAAACGTACGTCAATGTTTTTTAATGCTGTTTGATTAATTTTGACTTTTTATGTACCAATAAAGTACGCCAATTTTATTAAGTCTAAGCTTATCACACGTTAAGCTTATCACACACTCACAGAAACACAAGTTTTTTTGAATTACAATTCAACCGAAATTTTGAACAAACCAATAAACATATTTATTGCCACAATCATTAATATTAATATAACAATCATTAAGCTTATGAAAAACAAAGCTTAACGTGCGGCGAAATAAGTAATTTTACTTATTACTCAGGTGCGGATTTTCTTTTACTTTATTACTTTATTAATCATTAAGCGTATTGCATTACATTATAACCATTATAACCGTTTAAATATAGGCTATGTTCTTTTTTTGTGTGTGTGTGTTCCCTTTCTTTAATTTCTATTAACAAACTAATATTATGGAGATTAGTAAATTGCTATCTGACCCCTTTTCTTTTTTTACTTTTCTTAAGAATCTTTTATTTTTATAAATGATATTTGTCAGACTACGCTTGCGCAATTCCGGATTTCCATGCAGGACAATTGTTTTAAATCTTTATCGACTGATCATGCGCAGTCCTACTACTCCAATGGAATATTTTCCTCTAAATTTGTTCATTATCCGTAAAATGGCTGGATGGACTTCCATAAAATCATGGTCCAATTTATTTATTTATTTATTTATTTATTTACTTATTTATTTTTAGAAATCCTATTAAATAACATTCTTTTTAATATCCGGGGGCACGGCAGTGCCCCTGCAAAGACGAGCCGAAGGCAGGAAGGGCACTACGTACCTTTTCTGGAAGTGTTTCGTCGTATTTTCGAACCCTCACAGCTTCGGCCTGGATAATACTAGAGATATCAAATTTTCAGGATATGATGCAGTTACCAGACTAATGAAATACGCTAAGTTTCATTTATTTAGCTTTTATACTTTGGATTTTATTAATACCTAAAAATAGTCGATTCCGTCACTCACTCACTCACTCACTGACTCATGATCATCAAAACCTCTAGGGTACTTCCTGAAGTCCTAGAAAGCTGAAATTTGGTATGCAGGCTAGGATTAGCATACAAACAACAAAAAATTAAGAAATCCATAACTTTCACATTCCAACCCCTCATAAAGGGGGGGTCTGGTTATGTATTATCCAACCGTCATAGCTTCGGCCTGGATAATACTAGAGAGCTCAAATTTTCAGGATAAGATGCAGTTACCATACTAATGAAATACGCTAAGTTTCATTTATCTAGCTTTTATCTTTGGATTTTATTAAGATCTGAAATACGTCGTACCCTCAATGCTTCGGCCTAAATAATACTGTGTAATAATGTGATTTCTTCCAAAGTGCAAACAGCTTGTATATACAAGTTGACCAATAGAAAAACAGAAAAGTAGGGTATTGAAAAAAAATCTATTTTCTAAATAATCTTAAAACTAAATTTAGTTGTAATAGATAATCTCACCCAAAACATTTCATGTAAAATAAGTTGCCAAGATTCACATGCTCATAACGCTTTCACTGTTAAAAAGTTATCAGATCTCATCTTACAAAAAGAAATGAAATCCCACCCAAAACATTTCATGTAAAATAAGGGGTTGCCAAGACTCGCATGCTCATAACGCTTTCACTGTTAAAAAGTTATCAGATCTCATCCTACAAAAAGAAATGAAATCCCACCCAAAACACTTCGTGTAAAATAAGTTGCCAAGACTCACATGTCATAATGCTTTCACTGTTAAAAAGATATGAGATCTCATGTAGAGCCAAGCCCCTAACTCTACGAGGCCTAACTCTACAAGCCCTAACTCTAAAAACCCTATATCTTGGTCAAAAAGTATGGCTTGGCCGTTTCATGGAACTATTTCATCTCACCCAAAACATTTCATGTAAAATACGTTGCCAAGATGCTCATAACGCTTTCACTGTTATCAGATCTCATATAGAGCCAAGCCCCTCACTCTACAAGGCGGCCAAACTCTAAAAACCCTACTATCTTGGTCAAAAACTGTGCCTTGGCATACTCCATGGTATTTACATAACTCCATGGGATTGTCTGTGTGACAGCCACGAAACGGCCAAAGCATACTTTTTGACCAAGATATAGGGTTTTTAGAGTTGGGGCTTGTAGAGTTAGGCCTCGTTGAGTTAGGGGCTTGGCTCTACATGAGATCTCATATCTTTTTAACAGTGAAAGCATTATGAGCATGTGAGTCTTGTCAACTTATTTTACACGAAGTGTTTTGGGTGGGATCTACAATATTTCGTCAGATGGCTATAGAGACTTCCTCAAGTGGGTTCTAGAGGACAA
This sequence comes from Thereuonema tuberculata, assembly GCA_023159025.1. Taxonomy (NCBI): domain Eukaryota; kingdom Metazoa; phylum Arthropoda; class Chilopoda; order Scutigeromorpha; family Scutigeridae; genus Thereuonema; species Thereuonema tuberculata. Next base: position 3,000,275 of record JAFIDM010000001.1, read on the forward strand.
GAAGACAAAACTATTCTTTTTCCTCTACATACATAAGGGTTACAAAATAAGAACTAAAAACATTTCCTTATACATATTAATTGAAAACTGTCTTAATCACCAGCATAGTTATTAATAATGATAAAATAAAACACATAAATAATGATAACAATTAAATACTAACAACACCGATGCTTTATGAACAACAATAATATTATTTATCCAATTAATCCAAAAACTTATTTTTTCATAAAATCTTTAACATATCCAAATGAAGCACTACTCATTTTAAGAAATTTATCCTTATTAAAACAATTTCTGCTTTTAATCAAACATGATTCGATCATGAATCTCTCTTTTTCTTCAGAAATTTCACATTCAATTTTGACAATTGGATCTGGGTTATATTCTACTTCTCCACAATGATCTGCACAGTCAGAAAATCTACTTTTTTATTCCTAAAAGCTTTAATATGTTCAGCCAATCTCTCCCAGTCCAAAATAGACACCCCCACAATCTCTGCAAGTCAGATTATATACAATCCCCATTTTATTTAACATGGTCTCATAAATTTCTTTCTTCTGTTTAAACAATTTGTTACCTTTATTAAAAACTAATCGAATATTATTTGCTTTACAAACATCCCTAACATTCTTGTTTACTTTAAATCCTAATGGTAGTTTAATTACTTTGTTAAAATTAGTGTATTCTTCTTTCTTTAGTAGTGGGCCCGGCAGCCGAGTGGGTAAGAGCGCTTGGCTGCGGGTTGGCGATGACAGGTTCGATTCCCGGCCTTGGCAGAGGACGGGTATTTTTCCTCGCTCCATTCTCCTCCAAACGGGTCCTAGGGCCTACCCAGCCCTTTGTAGAATGGGTATCGTTTTTTTTTTTTGCGGGGAGCTAAAGGCGGGCGGACGTCGGGCTGACCTCCCGACCTCAACCTAGTCCCGTTGGTCATGAAACGCCGGGAGCCTTACCTCCCGCGAGCCCTTGGGCCTGCATAGGCCTGTTGTGGCTATCGTTTAACTTTAACTTTCTTTAATTTTTTTTCACTTTTTTCTTTCTATAAATATCTCTTAATTTCCTTCGTTATGAATGAATTCGGGTAGTCATTATTAACAAAAATTTCTTTCATATTTTTGACCATAACCTTTCATTCTCTGTATAATCTGTTATACGTTTGATATAATTCCTGATAATTACATTTTTTGGTGCTAATATTATGACCAGACTTAAAATTGGATATATGTATACTTTTAAAGATTTTTGATAATGTTCATAAGAAATCTTAAAATCTTCATTTATCAGTAATACGTCTAAAAATAAAAACAGTTTGTTTTCTTTCTCTTTTTCAACTGTAAATTTTAAACTCAATTTTATAGTATTAATATAACTGTAGAAAATCGAAAATTGTCTCTCAGTTTCTCTCTATATTGCTAAAATATCATCAGCGTATCTCAAATATCTGTAATCAGCTTTACTCCATTTTAAAATATTTGTATGGTCTAACCAATTTATGTAAATATTGCAAATTGTTCCAGAAATTGTTATTACATATCAGTTATTTTTGTTATGAAGGTAAATTTTTTAATTACTGGGAGAACTTTAAGGGAGAGATTGGCTGAACATATTAGAGCTTTTAAGAATAAAAAAAGTAGAATTTCTGACTGGGCAGATCATTGTGGAGAAGTAGAACATAACCCAGATCCAATTATCAAAAGAGAAATTGAAATTTCTGAAGAAAAGGAAAGACTCATGATCGAATCATGTTTGATTAATAGCAGAAATTGTATTAATAAGGATAAGTTTCTTATAATGAGTAGTGCTTCATTTGATATGTTAAAGATTTTATGAAAAAATAGGTTTTTGGATATAATGCGAGAATGTTAGTAATGTTTGTCTTCTTGTCCTCTGTAACCACCTGACGAAGTCCTTCGAAAAGAAGGACGAAATATTGTGGATATTAAAAGAATGTTATTTAATAGCATTTGTAGCAGTAACTACTTACAAATTTTATGAAAGATGCCTTTATTTATTTATTTATTTATTTATTTATTTATTTATTTATTTATTTATTATAAAAAAATTCTTCGCAACTATTTATCACTTCTTAAACTCACCTATAGATAATTTTAATTTTGCTATGGGTCAAATTCTTACAGAACATGGAAATTTTAATGCTTACTAGCCAAATTCAATCTTTCAAAGAGTGCCTTTTGTGAATGTGGAGAATTAGATACAATTGAGCATGCCCTTTTTAATTGTATAAAATTTGATTATGAGAGACAAATATTACTTCTAAATTTATTATGTCATAATATTCTACATGCAAAAACAAAGCCATACACCTGATTAAGCAACGAAACATTTATACAAAAATTGGTTACAACTAGTTTCTCCACCGAGAGGTGGTATTCTCAAGTCATAATATTATATGGCCGTATGATATAAGCTTACTTGTACAGAAACCAATATATAATTATTTTAAAGACTTTATATTAACATAGTGATGAAAAAAAAAACCTTTAATTAATAACCATATAACCTTAATAAATAAGTAAAAAAAAAATTTCAATTGATATCTGTAATTTTGCAAATTTATACCTTATATTTATAGGAGTAATATTACAATTTCTATTGCTTATTTTAGCACTTCTGTTTAATATTTTATACTTTTTTCTAGTTTCTTCATCTATTTCATGTTTATATAGTGTTGTACTCGTTTGGAGTGGTGCACTCAATTAAAACTACTATTTCTTTTTCTTCTTCTTATTTATTTATTTATTTTATATACAAAAATTATACTGCTGTTTTGTTTCTCGACATACAGGATGCTTTTGATAACGCCTGGAACCCCGGTATTTTGAATGAATTAATAAATCTAGAATACCCAATATATATTTTTAAAATTATCAAATCTTAATTTAATAGATAGGAACTTAAATGGCAAAAATCTACAGTTCAAAAAAAAAAAAAAACCTTGAAATCATGCTCACAGGATAGTATTCTGTCACTCTGTATAAATTCACTTCTGAAAATAAATAAAAATATAAAAATTATTTGATATGCTGACGCCATTGTCTTAGAGTGTCAGAGTCTAAATATTAATTCTATTGAAGCTCAGTTGAACTCTGCCTTGAAGACTGTTTTGGGGAATAAAAAAATAAATTAGACTTTAATATACTCACAACAAAGGCAGTGCTTTTGACTAGGAATATTCACAGATAAAATTTAAAAATGAAGAAATGTTTTGGTCTAAATCAACAAAATATCTGGAAGTCTTTTTAGATACGAAACTTAACTGTAAGGATCATATTGGGTATATTTCAGGAAAGGCTAAACAATTTGGTAATCAGCTTATCAGGTGTGCAAGGACTAAATTCTGAATCTGTTAAAATACTCTTTATTGATCCTGCCTTTGATTCTTTAGGCTGCTTAGAGTTGGAGACATGTTGTAAACTCTAAAAGTATGAAAGAGAGTCTTCTAAGATTACAGAGAAATTTTGCACTTTCAAGTTAGAATAACTTTCGCTTGTAAAACAGTCTCAACTGAGGCTTTACTAGTTTTGTCCAAACTACTGCCTTTACCTCTTTTTATACGAAACAAGGTGTTAGATTTTTATTTAAAATCAAAATTAACTCATCATAGAAATCCCTACTGTGGAGTACAGGCATAAATACATATCCTATTCAAGTGACAAATCCAACGTATGATATACACCCCTCAGCAATAAAACCATTTAATATCACATAAGAATCTTCAGACCCAGAATTGCATGTATCTGATATCAGCATTTTTAATGATGGTTCAAAATCTACAGAAGGTGTTGGAGCAAGTGTAGGCATAATGAAAAATTACAAAAGAAATCCTATAAAGCATACTATAAGATTCCGTTTTCCTTTGTTTTCTACAATCTTTCAAGCAAAATTAAAAGCTATTGATGAATCAGTAAAATGGGTTTCAAAATTACAAAACAAAGATTTAACTATTAACATTTTCAACGATTCCAATTCATCTCTGCAACCAATAGCCAGTGTAAAATAAAGACAGACCCTTCTGTAAAATTTATTCAAAATCTATTAAGTACAATTCCAAATAAAATCACACTTTTTCAAGTTAAAGGTATAGCTGGCAATGAATGGGCAGATGAAGAAGCAAAAGCAGCAGCCGAAGATGATCACTTTAAAATCACTTCGCTCCCCTTCTTAATTAGTGTATTTAAACCCAACATTAAGACCACTTTAATAGATTTGTGGAATGAATAGTGGTGAAAGATGTGAAATGGAATTGTTACAAGGAAGTTCTTTACAAGAATCTCTGGCTTCTGATGTTAAATTACAAAACTTTGCTTTGGGTCAAATCCTTACAGGCCACGGGAATATAAATGCTTACCCAGCAAAATATAACACACAGTGCTTATTGTTCCTATGATCTAAAAGAAATTGAATCGGTAGAACATATACTCTACGCTTGTCCTTATTATGAATATGCAAGGGTACATTTTACAATTAAATCAGCTTTATTATGATATTCTATGGCCATGTGAACCTAATATCCTAATTAAAAATCCTGTCTTCCAATATTTCTGGAATTTTATAAACAGTGAAATGAAATTTAAATCTCATTGTAAAACTAATTCATAATATTTTAAAGCACTTTTAAGGAAATTTTATGGAAATTTTAATCTTTTCAATGTTTATTTCTGTATTGTACTCGTCTGAGTGGTACAGATAATAAAATTCTATTTTTTATTTATTTATTTATTTATTTATTTATGTATTTATTTATTTATTTATTTATTTATTTATTTATTTATGTATTTATTTATTTATTTATTTATTTATTTATGGCCTAATTTCAAACATAGTCCTATTTATTTTGGTCTCCATCCTTCGGAAACGATTCTTTAGTTGAAAGGGCTTTGACTGCTTTAATAATTTGTTATTTCCGTTGTTGTTTTGTTCTCAACATTAACCCTAGACTGAGAAACAAAAAGAACTTAACCTTTAATATACAAAAACAGTTTAGTTGCTGTTACGAACCCGAAGATAAAAAGCCTAAGCAGAAAACGTAATTAATATGAATTCTAAAAATAAATCATTTTGAAAAGTAACTATTATTGAAATTGTAAAATACCTATTGAGTCCAATCTATTGTCTTCAGTATTTACCGCTCATGTCTTTATTCAGATACTTACGAACCTCTGCAATTACTTTAATCCAGAAGACGGAGATTGTGATAATTTATTAGGGTATAATTAAAAAAAATATGAAAGTTGATGGAATATTTTTGAAAGAGATATTTTGAATTCTAATCGTAGAAATAAAATCGCCCAGCTGATATTATTTTGGTAAGAAATTATTTTTTGAAAATAATTAATTCAATATTAAATAACAATTCTTTCAGTCTATTAAATTTAATAAGTTCAATATAAATAAAATAAGTATTAATAAGAAATATTCAGAAATAATAAGTTCATACAAATCCTTGCTCTTATTTTCTACCAGTAAAAATACCCATGAGGCTTCACGAGGGTTAGAAAAAAAAAAAAAAGTTGTCCTGATGTGGATAACTTTGAAGCTTTTCTAGTTGGTATAAAAGCCATGTCGTAGTTACGAATTACCTGCTTATAGACCTACTGCCATCGCTTAGCTCCGAAAGCCTTGCATACGGAACGTAAAAAAAAAAAAACCGCTTTATTTCTTCAAAAAAAGCAAAAGCATTTTTTTTAATTAAAAAGGTTTCAGAGATATGAATACCCTTAAAGAATGTTTGTTCCCGGATGCGGGTTTCCGTTGTTGATGCATTATTCTGGGATTCATGTGAACCTTCTTCCCAAATTGGGTAAAGATCCATTAATAAATGGCGACGTTGTTTCAAGACAAACAAACAAACGTAGATCTCCAATATTTCCATGAATCTGAATCATGAAGTAGATCTAGAACAAACGAAAACATTTAAAAATAACATATTTTCGCAGTCCGTTAGTTTGAAATTGTTGAGTGGAAGATTACATGCGATGGATATTTTAAAAATAAAATAAAAAAAAGGATTTCATACTTTCTACTTTTGTTTTTATGAGAGTTAGGAATATCTACAATTTTCTTTGTAAATTTACATCTACTTGATTCAAATTTTTGGAAACCAATCAGATATTATTTAAATTTTTAATGCACTTAATAACTATAAATTCCTAATCTGAAGTTAGTTCGAATTAACAGAAGAATTGCGTTGCATGTTAAGCCGTTTATTTTGATGAAAACGAAATTTTAAATTCTTCTTTATTATGATTTAAAATAACTTCTAAATTTTTCCAATAAAATGAAAAGAAAGCAACAACTCTCCTGAATATGAAACCTCTATTGTCTTCCCAAGGAGAGTTCAGGAGTTCTTTTTTTATTATTCCTTCCACTGCTGATTCATTGGTTCATTTTCTTATTTTTATTTTTTTGAAATGAAAGAAAGACACTTGGGTTGTTTAAAGATGATCCAATCTCAGTTTTATAATTTTTATTCATCTTAAAATCTGTTTATCTATTTGAAGGTATTAATTATCAGTTAATGTTGAAAGACTTTTACCAAAAGAATGAAAATGTTAATAATTTCTCAAAAGGCAAGGTTTAATTCATGTGCTTCGTTTCGAATAGCCGCATGGTAAAATAGAAAGATAGCGTTACGAAATAAAATAAAAGAGTCCAAACATAACAAAAAAAAAAACCATCAGCCACCCCAACCTTTCCTTCTATTAAGATTAAAGCGTTCTCGGTTTTTAGTCAGAGCTGCTCCTGAGTGTGGGTATTTCTTTGTGGTGAGGTGATCACGTTAGGAAGGATGCGTTTCTGTAGGTTAGCCCTCAAGAAAATGTTGGAGACCCGTGTCCTAGGAAAGGAGTTACGGGAATTTGAGCAACTCTTGATCTCACTCGTCAACCACTGTGTTACTCTGTCAAACATCTGCTTGTGGTCAATGGAGGTCTCAGGGACCTAGAATAAATCATGAAATAGAAACCCAAAAGCAATTGTGTCCTAATGCTACAATCGATTGTTCAAAATCAGCAAAAATGGACGAAACTGTGATCAAGAAATTCAATGAAACATTCATTCGTGACGGAAGATTTTTCTATTACTTTTAGATACCTGGAAGGGACAGACTTATCGGTATTGCCACAAGGAATTAAATGCACAATGTTAGAAATTCCATCCCACTGTGCATCTATTGTCCGCCATTAGATGTTTGCTACGTTAGACAATTGAAATATTTCAAACTGAAGGTATCCCAAATTATATAATATATCCAAATTACAGGATTGTAATTTTTCGTCATAGATAAAAGGTTAAAATCAGGACGTTTCAGCCTAACCTGTAGGCTATTCTCAACTGTGCTGCTGGCTCGGATAACATGCATTTAAATGCATGTTATCCGAGCCAGC
>JAFIDM010000001.1:3014491-3081201 GCA_023159025.1 Thereuonema tuberculata
GGGAGAGAGTCGTGAAACTTTCACCTAAAATTGCGCAATGTCCATCTTGCCATAGCGTCCATTGTCTCGGGAACTAAGAGCTTGTTTACCGCCCTTCCCCTGTTTTAAACTGCTCTAGAAATTCTCTCAACTGGGGGGAACAAAAGGACCGGTGCCCCAACAAAGTTGGTGTGCCGGAAGCGACTGTGGGAACGGAAGGTCTCAGCATCCCCCCGACGGAATATAATGGCGGCCCCCGAGAGGAAAGACAGCAGTATCCAAGGATCAGCGGCCGAGATTAGGAAGCGAGGTTTGGGGAAGACGACACGGTCCCGCAGCCAGCGGCTCCAGTCATCAAGAACCCCACCCGCATCCAGCGGCTCCAGTCGTCAAGAACCCCACCCGCATCCAGCGGCTCCAGTCGTCAAGAACCCCACCCGCATCCAGCGGCTCCAGTCGTCAAGAACCCCACCCGCATCCAGCTTGCTCGGAGTCAATCCACGACGAAAATCCAGCAAGCAGCGTTTGAGAAGGCGAGGCGCAGGTAAGACGACCCGAGTTCACGCGGCAAGCATGTACGGTCGTCGCAGAAAACCTGCCCACTCTCACCTTTTACTTGGAATTCACCCCTTAAAGAAGGTCGACGGCAGTGCATGTGCGGAAAGGCGAGCATCAGAGGAGACATCGCGGACTCGTGCAGAAATACGATTCCGTCAGTCTCCAACCCAGCCGCCTGTTCGCTTTTAGCTGTCGACATCTCCGGAGACACGGAGACAGATTTCGGTGATCGCAAGTGTGCCTCTGCAGTGCCCAAAGGATGCCTTGGAGACCGTCCCAACCGTTCATCCCCGTCAACGATGGATCTCGTCACAGTACCACCCGCGAGAACTTTGTCAGCCCAGAACTGATCCGAACGGACAATTAGAGAATGAATATGTGACCTATCTTTTACTTGTTATCTTGTATTTTTTCTATTAGTTTATTTCAATAATAAAATCTTCCTTTAACCCTTTGCCTGAGTTTTGCCCCTTTCTCTTTCATCTGAAAGGCGCGGGCCACTGTCTCTAGGCTAGCTTTCCACGGCACCTCCCCCTTTTCCCGTCCAAACACCTCACTCCCGTCTTACATACCTCTCCCCTCTTATTCCGTAGTCGTGGCTTGCTTAGGGATGCATTAGATGGCGTGCGCCTTAAAACAACACGTAACATATGTGTCATGTGTTGTTTTAAGGCGCACGCCATCTACTGCATCCCTAAGCAAGCCACGATCACCGGACAATTAACACCCACAGTTATTGTTCACTTTCACTAAATAATAAATAAGCACTTTAAATCAACTTACTTCTGTTGATTTATTAATACTATTGATATAAATAAATAAATTTATATTGATATAAATTGATGATATAAAAAATTATAGGCCAATTTCTGTTCTTTCCAATATGTCAAAAATTATAGAAACATGCTTAACTAATTCAATATATAACTTTCTGTATAAATATAAATTACTAAAAAAAGAACAATTTGCATATCAAAAAAATTTAAGTACTGATAAACTCTTTCAAGATTTCCAAAAAATCATAAATTGTGCATTAAATAACGGTTATTATATATATATTATTTTTATAGATTTTGAGAAAGCATTTGATAGTATTAATCATAAGATATTGATAGAAAAATTATTTCATATTGGAATAAGAGGCAATATGATAGAAATATTAAAAAACTATTTAAAAAATAGAAAAATAAGAATTAATTTAAATTCAAAATTAGGTAAAACATATAAATTAAAAACAGGAATTCCTCAAGGTTCAAACTTAGGACCACTTTTATTTATTTTATACTTAAATACATTATATAGTACAATATCAACATCAAAAATTTTTGCTTATGCTGATGACATCATATTGATAAATATAAATGAAAATTATGAAACTGCAGAATACAATATACAAAAAGACTTTAATAAATTAATTATTTGGACACACAATAATAAAATGAAAATAAATAGTGAAAAAACAAAACTAATGATATTGAAAACAAAAAATAAATTTTTACATACAAATCCAGTAATAAAATATCATGATTATAATTGTTTATTCGATGATGACATAAACTTCCAAAGTTGTAATTGTGAAAATATTGAAATTATTAAAACAATTAGATATCTAGGTTTATATATTAATGATCAATTCTCTTGGAAAACACATTATTTATATATATTAAATAAACTTAATTCATTAATATATATGTTTCAACATATAAAGGGTATCTTTTCTATAAGATACAAGATGTTAATATATAAATCATTTATAGATTCATTAATAAATTATGGATTATGTTGTTGGGTACATTTAGGTAATACAGACACTAATAACATAAATAGAATATTAAATAAAATAATGAATTACATAATACAAGATTATTGTATATTAACAAAGAATGAAAAAATACAGATAAGAATAAAATATAAAATTTTAATGCCAAAAGAAAAAATATTATATTCTTTAATAATAAATAACTTTTATAAAATTAGAAATCAAATTAGAAATTATAACTTAGAAAATATTACTAGAAATACATTAATAAAGATTTTATATTATGAAAATCCTAAGAACAACTTTGGATTAAGAAATAAAAATAGAATTCTATTAAAGATTTTTATGCAAATTACAAATGAATTAAAACAAAATAAATTTAATAAAATAAGTATATTAAAAAGGCAAATACTGAAAAAAATAATATTTGGCGAAATTATCTGGAATATTTAGGTATTTTTGATTACATATACTATATTTATACATTTGTGTGTTTTTGGTCTTGTGTATTGATATTTTGTTTATATATTTTTTAGTTGAATAATTTTGGCATGAGAGATTGTTATTTAAAGTTTTATTTTCACAATTAGATTTAGAAATTTTTAATGTTATACAGTATAAACATTATGTTATACAGTAATGTTATACAATATAAACATTGAAAGAAAGAAATTGTAATTAGAATGATAAGTAAAAAATAATTTGGGAACCTTAAATTTGATTGTAATGAATGATATTTATAATAATTTTCTTTTTGTATTTGATTTTCTTTTTATATTTCTGTGATATATTGATTTTTATATAATTATATGATTGAATCTAATTTAAGTATAATTCGTATAATTGCGTAATTATATATTTTTTATATGATTTTATATGATTAATACTTTTTAAATTACAAATATAAATTATGTATACTTTCAGCACCTGCATCACAGGATTTCATTTTGAAAACCTAGCAGGACTGTAATTTTAAATTTAGAAATAAATAAATCTTTGTTAATAATAAAGGCGCACTTGATTTCGACGCACGGAATCTAATACTAATGCTTTTACGCATTCACTATTCACATTAAGAATCACAGTAATTCACTTCTGGGAATTCACTAATACTTCACTTAAATACTTATTAATTATTTCTCCTGAATAATTAATTACTCTTGAACAATCAATTCTTCCGTTGAATTAATTCCTACGTTTATCTCGATTCCTTAACTTGCACAAATAATAACTGAAGTCAAACACTTCCCATTCATTAATATAATCGTAAACGTACTCACAGTTCGTAGATGATAATGGCTTTTCACCTTGGTAGAAGTTATCGTAGAATTCTTCTGATTCCGGTAATTTCCTCGTTGATTCCGCATTCAGTCTTGACACACGCAGCGTCCACGGGAGCTTTCTTCGGTAGCCTCAGTTCGGATCATCTGATTCTCCGTTCTCGTGACTTTCAATGTTCGCGGGCTTCTCTCTTCTTCCCGTCATGCGTTGCGCATCTTGAATGACGTTTCTTCTTAATCGTCGTCTGCTTTCAGTTAATCGGCAAATTCCAATTCTTCCCGTATTTGCTTACTTGAATTAATTCTTCTACTTCTTCGAGATTCAAATCCTTTTTCGGAATCTCAATCTTCAAAAAGAATTTCACTCGTACGGGGAAATACTTTCTGGCAGGTTGGAAAACTTCCAGTCTCAATATTCGAGTCTGTCTTCGGACGTCATTCCGTGTCATAATCGTTGTGTTCGACCGAGCACTCTGACTGTTCTTCAGTTGTGCTTTACTGTTCTCCACCACATGGAGGCTGATCAGCTCATTTTATTCATTTCGTCCTGTGACGTCAGTCTCTCTTTCACATGCAAATTTAGATTTAAATTTGCTAACCATAAAATAAATTTAAAATTCGATTCAAGCTAATTTAATTAAAATAATCTTATTAATTTTATTTTAATAATATTATTTGGAAGATTCCATCTTTCCTTTTAATAGGAAAACCCTATTGATTTTAATACAAATCCAACAGATGTTGAAAAGCTACAGGATAAAAAAATCATCATCAAATCTCAAAATCTCACATGTTCTTACTCCATCAAAATTGTTTACATTCTTAGCCTACATTTAAATTTTCAACTCAAACTATTTTGTTTCTCTTCTCATAAGAAATACTCCATCTTTTATCGTTCATAACGTTCTGAATTTATTTTGGAGAAAAATGTATTTTCTTTTAGATCATTCACATTTGTCAATGTTAATAGGTGAGTTTCAAAACTTAATAGCGTTTTTTTTTCTAGAAAAGTAAGGCTCTTCAAGTCATTCTGTGCCTGTTAACTTTCGAACTTCATTTTGTGGATTTGGAACACATTTCAAAACAAAAGATGATCTAACTGATTGAGAAAGAAGACCTTGAAGAGGAATAAAATGTCCCTAAGAAAGGATTTAGATTGGATTTCTACGAATAGTCTTTAATCGTCTTAATATCTGCAAGATTGAATTAAAACTAATCGAATTTAAGCATTTTAAATAAAAACTGATGAATTCATTAATTTTGTTTCAGAAAATGAACAATTTCCACTTAATATTTATCTTTATCAGACATCAACAATAACTGACACTTTCGTGAGGTTAGAGACAGAACCTGAACGAAAATCAAAAATGGACGAATATCAATGCACAGCCTTCTGTTGAAAGACGGAGCGAAAAAGTCAGGCATCAGCAAGAAACTGGTACTTGGGACAGAGAAAGAATGTCATGAATGAAATCGGGCGAAACAGAATAACACGTGGATGAATTTTGAAAAACGGTCGAAAAATCAAAGCGACAAAATCAGGTTATGGATGCAGTGTAGATTTGTTTTTGTTTTTTTTAATTTTGTTTTGATTTAAAATTAAAAAACGAAAGATTTAGAAGTAAAAGGAAAGTGGTGATGTTACTTTCCTCTTTTATATATAATTGTTGTTTCCACGTCTTGTTACTTTAGACTTGACTTTCGCAGTCCAAAGAATGGCCGTCCTTGCACTCAAAGCCGATTCTCGTCTTTGTCTCTATTTTATTTGTTCCCTTTCAAGAACACAAAAGGGAAGAAGTATTTGGAGTATTTTCCAATCGAATTGTTTGATCATTAAGCCTTTATTCCGTGTAAAGAATGATTTTTATATTTCTACTATTTTAATCAATTGGATAAATCTCTAATTCTTTTTCTGTTTATCCTTGGATATTTACGACTTGATTTAGTCAACGAAACCTTATTCAAAATAAGTCTAAGGAAATCATTCCATATTCTTTTTAATTTTTGATATTCCATCATGCAATGGATCCATCTTCCACTCTTCATTGTCAAAAGACACTGAAATCATCTTTCGTTACGGACGATAAATGTCGCGTGCGTAAAAGTAACTTATAAAACGCACAATATTTTGTCGTCTCGTGTCACTCGACAAAAAACACGAGCATAAAAGCGCTCAAAAGTACGCTTTTCTTTCTGGTCAAGTTTTTCTGAAGCAAGGAACATTCCAGCGTTTTTCGCTTCGAAAGATTTAAGGTAGTTTGTTGATTGATTATGAATCTGAGAAAGTTTTTTTAATAAAGTGGATATTTTGAGATTGAAGTGTTTAAGAGATTAAAAATTAACTGAGAACTTATTTCTTCCACATAGTTTTGTTTTCTTTGGATAACTAATTAGGATTGTTATTTCAAATTTAAAAAAATCAACATCAATCGTTCCTTATGATCTTATGTCAATCTTTCAATGAACTTCCATAGTTGAACAGAATAAATAAAAACCCAAGAGTTAAAAATCGTTAAAATATTTATACCAAATTCTTCTACAAATTCTTTTCTTTTCATATTCTTGTAATGTATAAAAGTAACTCCATAAACTCCTTCGTAGTATTTAAATAGTTTATTTAAATACAAAATAGCGAATTTTCGGGAACCTAATATTGCGTAATTCCCTTCTTCAAGCAAAATAAGAATTAATAAATCAAACAATAATACAAAAAAGAAAGAACATCAACAATTTAAAATTACATATCAGAATGAATGCTATAAAATTGTTGTAACAATGGTACATGTCTTTACCAATACTGGGTTTCTTATTAATAATGGTCTTGGTGTCCAATTATTTATGGAGTTTATGGAGTTACTTTTATACATTATAAAATATGAAAAGAAGAGAATTTGTAGAAGAATTTGGTATAAATATTTACAGACTGATTATCAAACATCAAAGAATCATCGTCAAACTAGCAAAATGGGAGGAACATGAACATTTTTTGAAGACTTGTTTATTAAATAATTGGACACCAAGACCATTATTAATAAGAAACCCAATATTAGTAAAGACATGTACCATTATTACAACAATTTTATAGCATTCATTCTGATATGTTATTTTAAATTGTTGATGTTCTTTCTTTTTTGTGTTATTGCTTGATTTATTAATTCTTATTTTGCTTGAAGAAGGGAATTACGCAATATTATGTTCCCGAAAATTCGCTATTTTGTATTTAAATAAACTATTTAAATACTATGAAGGAGTTTATGGAGTTTAATCGTTAAAATATTTGATATTGTTAATTGGGGGAGGGGGGGGTCTTTCGATGCCCGGGATCCTCCACCCCATTAAAATACAAATACTTTTGTAAATTTTATGGTAATGATTAAGAAGTCTGTTGGAAATAGGAACTCTGTTCTATCTATAGTAATCTTTAAATTAAGCCTTGAGGATATTTCGCGAATCACTTTTGTCATTTCCTGAACTACAAACAAGACTGGACAGAAATTGGGTTGTATCCGTTGGTGCGAATTCAGTTGTTATGACACTGTAATGGAAGTCTTTATCTTTCATAACGCACTGTATTTATTTTGGTCGGTCCTTGGCAACAGTGAAGTTAAGCCTTAAGCTTCGACGAAATGGTTGGCGTTGGCCGATCCTAAATCACTTTTGCTACAAGATAGAATAACTCAAGTGTGCACAAACCAAAATTGAATTTCGTTTGCTATCGGCTTGACTTAGTCCAAAGAGGCTATGGAATAATTTGCTCCATCACATTAATATTAATAAGTTTACTAGAATCAATTCCAAATACGTATTTAAATGTCTTGTGTTTGTCTAGAGTATACCCTGTAAAGAAAGTATAAATTCACCCAAGTATTTCAAATAACTTTTCATTACATGATTTGTTTACTTCCAATTTTTTTTCCTAGTCTATTTAAAAGAAATTAATTCATATACATTTAAATATCTCAAATATTTTGAATAGTTTTTAAATTAAAAAATAAAATCAATTTTCAACTGTAAAAAAAATATAAACTCGCTAAGAAATGTTTTGATTTTAACGTCTGCAAACTGATTGGAATATCCCTAATTTGCATAAAGATAAGTAAAAGTGGCTAAAGCATGTAATCCATTCATTTTCGTAGCAACAAACGCCACTACTTTAGCATGCCTCGTGGAAATTCATTACATTCCAAAGAAATACGAAAAATTCATTTTCTTCTTGGTCAAAAAAGGTCAACAAGGCAAATAGCCTCAGAATTAATTCGTTCACAGACTGTTATTCAAATTGTCATCAAGAAAGGTGATAGTTATGGAACCACAAAAAGACCAGTTAGACCTCCAAAACTCACACTTCAAGACCACCGGAGAATTCAAGATCTTGCTGCGTCTGATGCATTGTCCACTCGTGAAATTGCTCATGTGTTGCCAAAGACTGTATCTCACAAACTGCATGGAAAAGCTTAACATAAACTTAATATCAAACAATCATATGAAGTTTGTAAAACTGAAAGCTAAGCCCAAGCTCACTGCCACTCATCGTTCCAGCCAACTTGACTGGTCTAAGAAAACAGTGAAACGGCATCAAAGGTGGAACTAAATAGTTTTTTTCTGATGAAAAACGTTTCTGTTTTGACGGCCCTGACGGATATTCCGCATACTGGCTTGATGTACGCACTTCGTCGAAGATAAGATTAAGCAGACAACAAGGTGGGGGTGGAATGATGGTGTGGCAGCATTTGGGCAGGAGATAAGACAGGAGGTAAGGTGTTTGTGGAAGGCAAGATAGAATCTAAAAAAATATCAGAATCTTATGTACGATCATTTAATACCATTTGGACCCCTTCTAGGAGGACCAACTTGGCAATATCAACAGGACAATGCTTGTATACATGCGTCAAAATCCACCAAAGCATGGTTTAAACAGAGAAAATTGAAGTCATTCCATGGCCCTCCCGTTCACCTGACATAAGTCCAATTAAAAACGTCTGGGGTTGGAATGGCAAACATTGTGTATGTCCAAAACAAACAGTATCATCACTTGAATGATCTGAAGGTTGCAATTTGGAATGCCTCGACCAGATAAAGATATTCGATTAGAAAAAATTAATTGGGACAATACCTGACAGAATGATAGAAATTATAGAGAAGAAAGGAGGACCAACACGTTATTAATTTCAATAATTTTCGAAATATTATGCTTTGAGTTTATATTTTCTTTACAGTTGAAAAGTGATTTTTATTTTTTAATTTAAAAACAACTCAAAATATTTGAGATGTTTAAATGGTACATGAATTTATTGCTTTTAAATAGACTATGAAAAAAAAATTGGAAGTAAACAGATCCTGTAATAAAAAGTTATTTGAAATACTTGGGTGAGTTTATACTTTCTTTACAGGGTGTATTACTGTTTCAGAAGTGCGTAGTTCTTATAAAAGTTCACATAAACTGCATTCCTCTTGCTTTTGCTCATAGTCAATAATTATTGGATTTAGCTTTGTTAGAGAAATCAAATGAGAAGACTTCGATATGTGACAGATCAATGTTTTTAAATTTCATTAAATTTTTCAGTTTTAAGTAGTTGTAGATAAAAAAAAAATCAAACAATTTCTTTAAAATGGGAATTAAGTGAAAGGAATTAACCACGTGGAATAAAGATCCACGAATTTCCTGTTTATCTAACGTCATAATTCCATTCTAAGAACAGCGAGTCTCAAATTGCGAAACAGTGCAAATGGAAGTGAAGAAATTAATATCATTTAAAACACACGTCTTGAATTAGTCACGTTTACTTGCTCTGAAATTGTTTTCCTTTCATATGTGCTTTCAGTAAATCCCGTTCTACTTTCTACGAGTTTCCATGAAAGCAATTATCGATCTTATTCTGGAACATTAAATTTCAAAAAGCAAAATTAGTCAAATCTATAATTAACAAAATAAAACGAAAGTAACAGCAACAAAAAAACACACATAAAAGCACATATTAACTTTAACCTTCTGTTAACTCTACACATTTTGTGTTTTTGAAATATAAACGTGAAAATAAAAAACAATTTTCACATCCTAAAAAAAAAAAAAAAAAAAAATCTGATTTCTGTTATATTCATAATACTTTGTATATATTATTTTCATTTGCTTTTTTCCCTAAAATAACTGAGTTAGATGTTTGAAATAACATATTTTAATTTAAAAAGAACAATGTAAAGTTAGCATTTCGGACAATTATCCTTTTTAGCTGTTTTTGATTCGTAATAATTTTTTAAAATGACAATGGTGAGTTAAGTTTTCTTTATATTGAATTCTTTTTATTCTTTTTATTCTTTTTATTCTTTTTATTCTTTATATCAAATCAATATTACTGGATTTGATTGTACTTGTTGTTATTACCTATATGATCTACGAGGGTTGTAAATAAAGTAGTGGCAACATTGATACAACACAATATTTAATGAACGAACACGTACAAATTGCATTACATTCCTTCAATATAGTCACCCGCAAAGTCGACAACCGTTTGCCAAATTTCGGGAAGCCGTAGGGGACCGTTGGCAATGCGTTCTCTGTTGATGACGGCGAAGGAGCGCTCTAACGCGCGGAGTACAGATGCCACGTCAGGAAATCGGCGGCCTCGTAGAGGTTCCTTCATCTTCGGAAACAAGTCGAAGTCACAAGGACTCATGTCTGGTGAGTACGGAGGCCACGTTGCAATAAGAGCTGGACATTGTGTGCAACATGGCAACGTGCGTTGTCATGCAACCCGATAGGGCGATCGTCTCGCAAGAAACGTGGACGTTTGCGCCGCATAGCCGGATGCAGATGTCGCTCCAGAAATCGGCAAAAGTAGTCACTGGTGATGGTTTGTCCCGCAGGCACAGCATGCGTAAGAATAACACCCTCGTAGTCGTATGCCGCCGCGCTGGTGTGGTCGAGCGGTCTCAGGCGTCGGTCTGTCGTGAGATCAATGTGCCAGCGCCCGGGTTCAAATCCCGGTAGCGAGCATGGATGTTTCAAAAATTTCCTTTCCTGTGTTGTAGCCTCTTCTTCACTTTCTCTTCGGTCTGACGTCATTCCTTAATGGGGTCCTGGGGAAGGCCACGGGAAACCACCCCAGTATCTTTCCCTTGTAATTCTAGGGAGTCTGCTAGGGGTTCACCGTCTTGGGAACACTAGCGCTCCCTGGAGCACGGATGCTTCGGCAACGAAGCTCGCACTTCGGTGCGAACCGACCACACACACAGTCGTATGCCACAATTAGCATGAATTAAAGAGCCAATCATCACCCAGGTTGGCGTCCACAGAAATTTCGACAGGAACTCGGGTGAAGCTTATGCTGATTGTGGCATACGACTACGAGGGTGTTTACGACGTGGCATCTGTATTCCGCGCAGTAGAGCGCTCCGTCGCCGTCATCGCCTTCCCAAAGGTCCCCTAAGGTCCCCAAAAGATAATAAACTTTGAGGGTGATTATATTGAAGGAATGTAATGCAATTTGGACGTGTTAGTTCATTAAATATTGCTTTCTATCAATGTTGCCATTACTTTATTTACAGCCCTCGTAATACACACCTGGAACGCATTTTCATTAAACTAATTAAAGTAAATATTGATGAAATTCCTGTATGACGTTCAATAAAAGCCTCATAACAGAAATCGAAATAGGAGAAACTTTATTGCATTTCAAAAACAGAAGTTGATATTGTTTGTATCTCCTTTAGTAACGATCTTAGAATCATTAATAAAGCTTTGGGTAAAATTACTCTTTCTATTTGTATAACAAAATCACATTTAGAGTTAGAAATAATTTCTTGATACTGTCTTACAGTTGTTCTTTCGCATCTTTTTTCAAAATATGGGTAATTTTATGTCTTGGAGATGTTCATTTTATACTTTAGAGAACGTTTGCGTACGTACAGTAAACTTTTCATATGTAAATTAGAGTCGATTTCTTTCGAACTTTACCAATCTGGTTTTGTACAATAAATTTCGTTAGTAAATCTAATCCTGTCCCTCGAGAGACTCCATCTACTACTGCCTTCAGCAAGTCTTTTCAAATCCTGTGTCTCCTTGGCTTCCTCATTTTGTTTTAGGTTTTAATAATTGTAAAGATTAAGGAAAGAATTATATAATAATAAAAAATTAAAGATATCGCAAAATTAACTTAATATTCTTTCGTAATGAGAAATGCAATTAAGCATAAAAATTTAACAAATTTTTGTTTGTTACAAATTAAATCTGGCACCAAAGCTGTTCAATCGCTGCTTTGTTTTCTGGATTTCCAGAGATGAAGCTAATCTTAAGGCCTTCGAAAATTTCTTGATTTCGTCAAAAAGTTAGAAAGTTTAATTTCTTTTTGCAGATTCTTTACACCTGTAACGACTTAAAGGAAAGAGAAAAACATTTTTTAGCAATTATTATTATTACTAAAAAGTTATTAGTGTTATTTCCATAACTTTTTTTTATCTTTTATAATTATTTATTTTAAGAAACATAAATAAAGCAATAAAAAAAAACAAGAATATAAAACATTTACAACACAAATAAATTAAAAGGAAGAAATGAAATATCATTTTTTAAAATAGGATCTCAATTCATTTTCCCGTTTCTTTAATCAATATTTTAAATCATTTAATTTATTGTAAATCAAAGGAAAAGAATTCACACATTGTTCGTCTTTTACAAATCACAAGGTAAAATGTTTTTTCTCTTATAATTGTAATTATTAAAATTATAATAACAGCAGCACATTTACAATAATAATAATCCCTTTCTTCGACGATTACTTTCTCTTGCAATAGATTTTGTGACTGACATCAAACGGTTGTTCAGATATAGATTTAAAAGATGACAATCTAAGTTTGAGAAAAAGATATTTTGAAGTAAAGGATTACGTTAAATCTGAATTAAAAATACCCTGAAGCTTTTTTTATCCTTTTTTTCATATTTTTACATTTTACTCGTTTTTGTTTATTTGTTTGTTTTTAATGTATTTTTACGTGAATTGAATGATTGTTTTTAATTCTTTTACTTGATTTGTAATAATCATCTCGAATATAGAGAAGAATCTCAAACATTCAATTCCGTTCCATTGACAAGGAGCCTATTTCTTTCTACCAATTGCTACGGAATTTTTCTTTTGAAATTTTTCTCCCTTAGTTCTAAGAAAATAAACGTTGCAGTTGTACCTGTGGAATAAAATCAACGTCTAAAAGTCTTCTGAAAAGACCAGTGAACCTTACAATTCATTTGCTACTAATGGTGGTCATCCTCCGATGTCATCAGTTAAAACATTCAAGAACAGGAGAGAGACGAAAAAAAATGTAAACGCTTCATTATTTAGGATTTGATCCAAGAAATAAAACTAAAAGAACTTTTTTTTACTTCTATAAACAAGAAAAAAATGACACAGAAACTAAAAAATCTCTGAGCTTTCATCGGTGAGACTGACACGACCGTTTCGTTCTTTTGTGGACTCTTCAGCCAAACCCACTCACCAGATGAAATGCTCAGATAGGGCAAAAGTGTTGAAGGACGAAATGGCCGTCCCAGGTGGAAGCTCAGATATTTCTCAGTTTGTGTCTCATTTCTTCACTTGTTTATAATAATTTGTGGCACACTAAACGTTATGTTTATTTTACTTCTATTTTATCTATTTCAGTTGTTTTCTGTAAAATTTCAAAACTTAGTAATTTACTCCATTTCTTTATCATCAACCTTTGCTACGAACGGTTTTAGAACGGACTTTTCAGACTTGAATTTTAACCCCAAATTAAATTATTTCTTTTATGGAAAAGGTTGGCAAACTTCCTTTTCAAGACAAAATGTAGACAACGAATAGATAGAGAAACAAAGGCTACGGCGAATTACAGTAAATAATAATAATAAGTACTCAACACAACACGCATAGTTAAGAAATTTATGGACACAACCACACATCCCTAATCATTCTTGCACGTCTTTACACTTGGCAATATGTGCTTTGGTCCTTGACCCGCCATATTGTTTTTACTGGGGAAACCCAAGGTTTGAAACATACAAACATAATAATAATAATATTTACTGTAATTCACCACAGGTTTTCGGATTTTTTTTTTATTTTCTTTTTAGCGATGCCTTAGGGAGAAGCTGTTAAGATTTTCGTGTGTTTGTGTTGTGGGTGGGTGTGTAATCAGGGAGCCTGAGCCCCGTGAGTCAGATCTCATTGCATTCTCCGTGACCTGAAGTCTTGGGGAAAAATCCATTTTCGGACCAGTGCGTTTCCAGTTTATGAATCAGAAAAAATAGTAGTAATTGGACAAAATTAGGGCCCGTCTTAACTGAATTGACAACGAATAGATACTGAAAAAGGCCACTTCAAGAGGGTCATTGACTCCTCCAAGGGTCTATGCCTACTAAACCAACTCCGTGTGGGTATCGCTTTAAACAGTATTTCACCCTCGAATTACAAGGACTTGAATTAATGAATGTGTGCGTAATTTTGCTAAACACTTTTAAACAAAGCAATGCTTGATACATGTGCAAATTATAGATGATGTAGTACTGATAAGTAGTATTACAAACTGAAATGACTTGTTTATGTGAAATTTTGTTGTTTACTATGTCTATACTTAAGCATCATTTCAACAATTTTAATCTATGTCGAGTGAAGTTCCTTTTATTTATTTTTTTTATTTTCTTTTCCAATTATTTTCGTCTGCAATCGAATCCAAGAAAGCATTTTCATTTCACTTATCAGCTGGTGGACGTTAACATGTCCTCTTCCCACTCCTCGGAATTCATTTTCGAATTTCGGTTATTCAGTCTTTGATCGTTTCGTGTTGCTGCGTATGGTACTTTAATCAAATTCCTTTATAACGAGTCACTTACCCTGGTTTATTCAAACGCCAAAAATGATCTTATCTACAGGGTGAATCTACAGAAAACCTGCAATTTCAGTCAAAAATTTTTGAGATTTTAAATTACAAGATTTCCTTTTCAAAAAAATTGAGAAGATTGCTTTTGACGTCCTTACATCCATGATATATGTGGTTCAGGTCAGCGCATTTTGGTTATTTAAAAAAAAAAATGATGCTAGGCTGTGCCCACAGAAGTGACTTGTCTTGATAACGATGTGGAATTTTAATATAAATTATATTCGAAATAGTGAATTTACGTGGGAAAAACTATGAAATAAATAAATAGAAGACTAATTTATGATTTAAAAGAACTTTTTATCAAAAGAGGAAATCATGTAGAATAAAAATGAATCAGACTGTCAATCTTAAACGTCCATAAAAATGTAAATATATAATTACATATATCATATATTACATTATATATACATTATATAATTATAAATATCCTTATTGGCATTTAACAAAGACTTGAAGTGAAAGACAAGTCTTCGTGAAAAACATAGTATCCGCTATTGTTGATGATCATCACTTCCATGGATCCCAAATGTCCACGGAAGTGATGTCCACGGAAGTGACGAATACTTATGTTTCTTGACCCATGTGCTCTTCATTTTGAGGTTAGGAACACGTGTCATTCAGAAAATTAAGTTTACCATATTTCAATTATCATGCCTAGAAATAATCATTTTTCCACAGAAAAATTAGGTTCTAAACAAGACCACAGAAGTGACGGGATGAGCTGTGCAAATTACGAAAAATGAATAAAAAGGTAATATTTTCCTAACAAATGTGCGACTCAGACGAATAAAATAATTCTCAATCCAAAATCGCCGTGTAAACTTTTGTTTTTAAGTGAAATGGAAGACAACTAGCGCATTTGGTGGATTTTTTAGAAAGTTTAGGAATGTCCAGAAAAGCGATGGCTAAACCTTGTGACAAGACTTGAGGTTGCAAAAAAAATTTACTGATAATTCGAAAAAAAATTTCACTCAGTATTATGTTAAATTTATGTATTTTCTGATTTCACAATATATGTATTATTTGAAAAATATTAAAAAATAAAGCAGTTTGGATCTTTAGAAGCTATCCAACTGTACCTTGTGACAGTCCACGGAAGTGACGAATCACCTTCTGTGGACAACTTTTTTTTTGGAAATTCCATAAAATTTAAAAAAAAAAATATACTAAACTATAGTATATTTTGTACATCAATGTGTGATTTTGAAAAATGACAAATATTTTCAATCATTTTCAATTTATTGCTCTGCGACACGAATTGCAGGTTTTCCGTAGATTTGCCCTTATATATTTTATAAAGACATGCACGTATACAAATTTTTTGCATAAGCTTTTTTTCATATAAAATATTTTTGTTACATATAAAACTGCATGACTAAGTTAGTACAAGTAAAAATTAAAAATTACTTAAAAAAGATTTTGGCATTACAGTTATTCATTATTTTTATTAATAACTTATACTATGTCATTTATCGTTTTCCTAAATTATAAACTATGAGATAAATTATAAGTTCAAATCCCTTTGTAAGTGTTAAAAATGCAAATAAAAATCTGAACATTTAAAATATGACAGTTTAAATATGAATGAATCATATTCTTGATTTTTATATGATAACTGAATTAATCTATATTACTAAAATCTTTCATTTCTCTGTCTGTCTGTCCGGCGCAGTTTTCTGTGTGAATGAAAAATAGAAAGAATTTTTTCAATGAAACATCCGCGACAGGAATCGAACCTGCAACCTTCTGATCCGAAGTCAGACATCTTACCCATTAGGCCATGGGAACTACAACTCTCTTCATATTGCTTTTTTGACTTATCTGTCAAAACTGAACTGACTTTGACTGAAAAGTAACAATTGTAATTAAAAAGAAAGTCAAAAAAGAAAGACGCAGTACGTCATTAGGTAGAATTCTGAGAAATCAGTATTTGTAACTTAAAAACCACTGAAAAGTATCAATTGGAATTGGATAAACGAGATGAACGAGAGTGTCGATAACATCAATCGAATGATAAGTCTAAGAATACAAGGAGAGACTACAGAGCATACAATACAAGTGCGAATAAAATTGACACTTCTGATAATCCATCACACGAACATCTCCATATGCCCAAGTGTCTGAACGCATTGAATCTCAGCGGAATTCCTCAACATCGTTTGTCATTGAAGATTGGATCTCCAATAATATTGTTGCGAAACATCAATCCCAAGTTTGCATACTGCAATGGAACTCAACTTAAATGCTGTTCATTTGATAATGATCTCATAGAAACCGAAATTATAACAGAACTCACAAATGAGATTTTGTTTTCATCCATAGGATGTCTATGGAACCATGCGGTAATCTACTTCCATTCACTTTCACAAGAAAACAATTTCCGATCAGACCTTCTTATGCGATATTTATCAATAAAGCTCAAGGACAAACTCTAAATAAAGTTGCCATATATTTGGAAAACGTTGTCTTCACTCACGTACAACTTTATGTCTTTGAGTCACAATTCAACAGAATTTGGTTATCTTCACTCTAAAGAATACTCACAATCAATTTGTTGCGAAGAATTTCGTATACAAGCTATGATCTTCATTTATCATCTATATCAACTAACGTCCATCTGAAATCTCTTCTTCAAATATCTGTATCGAACAATCTGATGGTCTAGCTAATAGATATAGATAATTTTCACTATTTGTAACTCAAAAACCACTGAAAAGTATCAATTGGAATTGGATAAAAAAGAACAGAAAAAAAAATAATCACTATTTCTATTAGGTAGAATACTGAAAAATCGCTATTCGTTACTCAAAAACAATCACTATTTCTAACTCAAAAA
The DNA here is from genome assembly GCA_023159025.1 of Thereuonema tuberculata. Classification (NCBI taxonomy): domain Eukaryota; kingdom Metazoa; phylum Arthropoda; class Chilopoda; order Scutigeromorpha; family Scutigeridae; genus Thereuonema; species Thereuonema tuberculata. The sequence continues at coordinate 3,031,806 of JAFIDM010000001.1, forward strand.
CCACTGTAAAGTATCAATGGAAATAAAAAAAAGAGACTCAAGAAAGAAAGAAGCACTATTTCTATTAAGTAGAATACTGAAAGCTCACTATTTGTAGCTCAAAAGCGACTGAAAATTGTATCTATATTACGAAAATCTTTTATTTCTCTTTCGGTCTGGTGCAATTATTGTAATTTACAAAAATAGAAATAATTTCTACAAGTTATCTACTGGAATCGAACATGCAACCTTCTGCTCCGAAGTTAGACGTCTTAGGCATTAGACCACAAGGATTACATTCTAATCTCTATAAAAAATAAAAATATATCACAGATATATGATTCACACGCTGATTCTAAAAGCAGTCGTGAATTGAGAGAATATATACATCAAAAATTAAAATAAAAAAAAAATTTAAAAAAATTTTAGTTTTATTTTATTTGATGTAATTTGTGTGTGTGTGTTTTTTTAATAAATAACAAATTGTTTTCCGTTGCATACGCGAGGCTTCCGGAGCGAAGCGACGGGTAGCCGACTAGTTACATTTAATCTCAGAACCGGCTAATTTTTCAAAAGAATTTAATTTCCGTTCTACTAGCTTCGTTCCGTTTTAGCTTATTTTATTTCCCATTTCTGATTCTATGAATAAATAAAGTAATAATGTATTCCTTGAATTCGACATTTTCATTACTTTCTCAACAGTTGAATTTAAAAAACAAAAAACCATAAATCGAAGCTATCCAATTTATGGTTTTAAATTCAAGTGTTGGGAAAGTAATGAAATTGTTGAATTCAAGGATTATTCCTTTATTTATTTATTCATAAAATCAGAAACGGGAACTTTTTGAAGCTAAAATAATTTAGTAGAATGGAAGTTCTTTCGAAATTTAGCCGGTTTTGAGCTTAAATATAATTAATTCAGTTATCATAATAAAATCAAGAATAAGAGAATATGATTCATTTATATTAAAACTGTCATATTTTAAAATTTCAGACTTTTACTTCTATTTTTAACATTTTTAGAACGATTTGAACTTAGACCTACAAATCGTCCAAACTGACTTCCGCCTCACCTGCAGATGATTGTTTGAGTAGTCAAATGCACTAGAGAATGAACCTAAAATGGCTTACTATTCAAAAGAACGATTTTTTTTTTTTTTTTTGGTTTGAGAGAATGAAATAGATGATAAATAGAACAAAAACAAAATATTAAAAGTGATTTATTCAGAAAGTAAAACTTTGCTGTAACATTGAAAACTATAAAAACGGAAATTGAATATTGTCATAGATAAAAGCTTAAAAAAAAAAATCCTTTTGAAACGTACGAATAGTTTGTGTGTAATTTCTACACATAAAAATGGGTAATAAATGAAGACATCAATCAGGGTCAACCGAAAGTTGTTACGATTAAATAAAAAATAAATAAATTGGCACCTTTTTTTTTTTTTTTTTTTTTTTTTTTTTTTTTAGACGCTTACTCAATATAAAAAAGCAAAAAAAAAAAAAAAAAGAGCCCGCACCTCTGTTAAGTTGTGAAAGTGCGTTAATTCCCTCATTTCAGATTCCTCATGTTGTCATAAATAACTGCGTTGCCAACGTCTAAGGCCTCCATCACGCTGAGATTTGAGCTACGAAGCAAATCTGGATACCATGGCAACGAGTGTTAGAACAGCAGCGATATTAACACAGGAATAATGGCTATTTCCTTTTATTTCAGTTCAGAGTTGTTGATGTATTTAGGCTGGCTTTTGTAAGATGAATGGTATTCAAGGAACAAATGGAAATAGAACGTAAAGAAAGTTTTAATAAATAGAATTTAAGTTATTAAAACATTGATCTCAATTATAAACTATTAAAGCTTTATGTTTTTATAATTTAATAGATTGTAGATATAATACATATACGAAAAGTAATTAAATAGAATGAATGGGCAACGTAAGCAGAGTTAAGAAAGAATTCTTTAGGTTGACTATTGTCTATAATAAAGTAAAAAGCATCAACTAAGATAGAAAAATATACCTGTAATTTTAGATCCAAACATGCATCATAATCCGTTGCTCTGTGATCCTAGCAATATTTTGCTGCTAGATTTACATCATTAAAAAGAAGGATTGTTGTATTTGATTTTACAAATTGGGTTCGTGATTCAGTAACAAAACTCCCACCACATTACGATAAACAAACAAAATCACATAAAGAAGTTATTGATAAAATATCCTCTGATATTTACAGCTTTCCTTATCGTTTTGATGTCTTACCATCTGAATAGCTTCCAACTGTTACTTCTGTCATGATAATGCTCATGATAATGCTCTAAATATCTATTCCTGAACTCATAGAATATCAACTTTTGAGATATAAAAAGATTAGAACTTATGCTTTGTATATCGAACTACGTAAACACAAAATTAGTTCTATACAGACAAGTGTCTTCCTGTTTTCATAATGTTTGGGATGTTTTTTTATTCGTTCGAAAACACTGAAACGGACACAATGTTGAAACGGACTTATTTATCTAGTTTTGAATTTCTCCTGATGAAGGCTGCTGTACCGAACCGAAATAGTGAGTAATATTCCCTTCTCAATCAGTCTAATATTTTTCCAATGTTAGTTACCATGACCTAACCTTTCTTTAGATCTAAGTTAAAATCTATGTTTTACGTATTTGTTGAAAAACATGTAATTTGGTTGAAATTAATTTACGTTTACATATACTAATATTTACAAATGATTCGAAGATTTCTTTAAATATTTTTGCGGAATCTTTGAAGTAACATATTTGAAATGTGCCCGAATTAAAAACAGAGTAGTTGTTGTCGGCGAATGACCATGTGCGATGTGAATTCTTGAACTAAATATGTTTTTATTATCTTGTCAATTATAAAATTTCTTTCCTTCAAAATCCTCGAAATAGTTCTGCTTCTTTTTGAAACAGTTGGTAAGAAATACTTGGCAGGAATTGGCCTAAATTGAACTTTAATTCAATTAAGGCAGAAACCTTTACCTGAACTTCTTGTGCTAAATCTAACATACCAATAAATTGAATAATTCAAGTATTTATACTTGTAATAATGTGTAAAACTATACTTGCTCGTCGAGTCACTACCAAATTGTAAATAGCATTATGAAAACAAATTAAATTTTAATAATAAAAATATATTTTTTTCATTTTCTTCTCCTTTTTTTTAAATGTGTCTATCAATTCGGTATCAGAAGCACTGCACTAAAATTATTAAAAAAACTACCTAAAGCATAGAAAGATAAAAATCTCATTAAAAAATTTGTATAGTAAATTCTATAATATGAAAAAAGGCATACCTCAGAGATCCAATCTCGGCCCATTACTATTTTTGTTACGTACTAATTCAATTTTCAAATACATTAAATATTCTGAAATTTTTGCATATGCTGACGATTTTATTGTTTCCAATATTGACAATATAATATTAATGTACAAAATAATATACAAAAAGATTTCAATAGAATTATAAAATGGTCGCATGATTATAAGATGAAAATTAACCTCAAAAAAACTAAATTATTAATTATTAAAGCGAAAAACAAAAGATTACATATTACACCTAAAATTATTTTTCATTCTTTTGAATATATTCATAAAAATCAGCATAAAATGAATATGTGTAACTGACAGAACTGAGGTAATAGAAAAAACTAAATTTTTAGGATTAATTATAAATAATAAGTTTATATGGAATGACCTTCTAGTTTCTATTTTAAAAAGACTTACTACAATTTTTTATATTTTTAGACATACTAAAGATATATATTTCCTAAGATACCTCAGCCATATAACGCCATGTATACCTTTAACGCCACCCATCTAATTCTTCATAAATATAAGAGATGGCGGTACTGCACTAAAGTAGTTTGCATTGACATGCTATCTAGAGTTGAAGTGAGTTACTAGTAGACCGCCAACATTTTCGAGTGAAATTATATTTCCACCTTTTCGTGTCGAGGACTGGTTCTGAAAGGCTGCTACTATATCAACTTAAAATAAAATATAGATTTTTTAATGTTCAGCAAAGATTAACTATATAAAACTATATATTTTCTTAATTCTTGAAGATTCTTCTATGTAGATAAGATAAAGTTATTTTTAAAATTCGGAAATTGTAGACAAACAAGTGTATCATGTGATCCATGTGCTCAGTAACGCTTTAACGCCATGGTGGTGTTGATGGTCTACATATACGATTTTAGGTTACGTACGACATTTATAAGATACTAATATGTTTCATGAAAATATAGATTTTTATCTTATTTATTACTTTGCTTTTGTAATCGGAAAATGCCGAAATTCATTAATTTTTACATTTCCTCTTTTGTTTTAGCTACAGATTTGAAAGACTGCGTTAATTTCAAGTGATTATACAATTATTATTTTATACAGAATTATTTTATACAGAAAGTCAAATTTAGTTGCTTTTTACTGTAATTTGTACAAATAATGTTTACAATGATGGAATAATTCTTAATTTTAAATAAGTTAAGTTACTAGAAAGTAGGTGGCGTTAATTGGACCAGGTGTTCCTAATAACGCCAGTTTGTAAAGTTTTTTTATTTGAGTTCTCATACTTCTCCAGTAAAAGTTATCATATGTTTCATTATGGTATGCTTCAAACTGAAAGATTAAACTTTCTTGGTCATAATTTTCGTGTTTCGATACACCTTATTTCCAGACTTACAATAATTTAAATGTTAAGGTGGCGTTATTTGGGCAGGGTACTTTATTAAAACTAAAATAATAATTTATAAATCTTTTGTCGACTCTATCAAAAATTATGGACTTAATAATTGGATTCATTTAAATAAAACAGAAATTAATCGCATAAATATCTCAATCACAAAAATATTAAAGTTAATTTTTGTTGACTTTAAAATCAAAACTGAAAAAGAACAAATACAAATATTAAAAGAATACAAAATCTTATATTATAAACAGAAATTTATTTTTAACATAATAATATTTTTTTTAAATTAAAAGTAATTCAGATAATTATAATAGTTTATACAATACTAGAAGGAATTTTACAAACATTTTTAATACTTACCCTTAACAAAATAATTATGGATTTAGAAATAAAAATAGAATTATTAATATTATTTTTAACCAAATTCCCAAAAATATCCTGAAAACAAAAAGTTATAAAGAATTAAAAATACTAATATATAATAACATTATAGGTGATAAGATTAAGTTGTAAAATAAAGATAAAAAAAAAACCGTATATAATTGAAAATGTTTTAACTTATTCTAATAAATGTATTAGATTATAATAAATTCTTAATTAAAAAGGTAATTCTATAGTTTATCACAAATTGTAAGCAATTTTTCAGAATCTGCAGTCAGAGGGATTTTTTATGTTTGTCCTTCTAGCGGGACTGTATAATAAATTTAAAATGAATGAATAAAATGAATAAATTAAAAAAAAAAATGCTTTTTTTGGAATAAGTTTCAAAACTGACCAAACAGACAGAGCAGATGAACAAAAACATCATTATCATAGATAGGCCGCGATCTTAGGTCCTCTTTTCCTCAGTCCTTTAATCTCTTGGTGTGTAATTGAATACTTGTATTTGAACAAAAGGTGCTTTTGTAATTTTGAAGTAATATTATTACAGAGTATTGATATCGAGATTAACATGTGAACGATTTTTTCCTTAAATAAGCACGTAATTGATTTGAGAATTAGCCTAAATAAAAACAGTTGATATTAAACTTTTGATTACAAATTTCAGATATCATTGATTTAAATAACTATCTAATTTTCAGGATATTTGTGCTTCCATCGTTTTGCCAATACTTCTCTCCTCCTATAACAACTGCCTATTACTTAACAGAGAAAATGATCAAAACGTTCCCTAAGTCCTATTAAGAACTTAATGCTGTGACCATTGATCCCGGCTTCTGATCATCCACGTGCACGTAATTACCTTTCGCTAAAACTTGAAAGAACCCGAAACCAGTTAAGACTCCAATCGAAGCTGGAGCATTCATCCAGTGACGACTTAATTACATCAATCAAACAAACACCTTTGAATTGATTCTCAATGAACAATGGAAAGACAAATCCTCACAGGAAAGTTTTGTAATTTTATGCTTTACTATACGGACACTACGTTAAATGGCGGTGGCGTCTTAATATAGGAATAAATCGGATTATACAGTTCCTAAATGACTTAATTGCTTCCTGAACAGCTGAGGCTTAACGTACCATAACTAAAATTGATTTCTTTTTCACACAAAAAATGTATAAAATCTAAAATAAGTCAGGCATAAAAATCTTTATTTAAAAATTTATTTTTTTTTTTTTTTTTTTTTTTTTTGTGGTTATAATTAAGAACTTATGATAATAGAGCGAGGTGACGATTAAAGAATATTTATTTACTTTGTTTTAAAAGAAAAATATTCATGTGGTAAAGAAAAATAAAAACATATTGTATTACTGCATAGCATCATGAAAAGATAACATATATGTCGTTGACTTTCAAACAAACATAATCCCGAGAAACTGAGCTCACAAATAAAATATTCCAATGTTCCTTTTAAGCACATTCCCATTTCAGTTTACTTTTCGCTTTTAACACTGATCAATTGTCGAATGAAAAGAGTCAGAAAGTGATTTTGCTTCTCAATTCATTTTTTCACAGGTGACTCAGACTAGAAACAACAAGGATTTACGATAATTTCATAATCTTCAAAATATAAAATACTGAAATAAACCACTTCTCTATCATATCTTCAGAAACATCAAATCTATATTTCAACCCTATGACGGGCCTTCTTCAGGATAAAATATAAATACAGTAAAGAGAAAGAGAAAAGAGAAAATACATCTTTCCCTTTCAAAACATGATTGAATATAAAGTAATAATCAGAAAGATACAAAGCAAATTCTAATAATTACAAAAAACGTACCAACTGACATATATCGTCTAATAATCATAACAATAACATAATAATAACATAAATTCTAGCCAAAAAACAATCCGTAACAAAACAATATAAATTGAATGAACCAGATAAGGATTATTTTAAAATCAAAAATTCTCTAATTTTCTTGTTGTGTAATAACGATTTTTTGAAAATACTTAAGGATACCGCATTTACTTTAAGAGATTTATCTCTGTTGATACATTCACAACTATTAATTAGACAAGATTCCAATTTGAATCGCTTAACCTCGTCTTTAACATTGAATACGATGTGTACGATGGGGTCAGGACAATGGTTGTTCCTCATACAGTGTCCTGCCCATTCCGAAATTTTGTCGTCTCTGTTGTCATATGCAGTGGTGTGCTCGCGGACCCTTTCTTTCAAAGTTCTGCCCGTGTTGCCAATATATATGTCCTTACAATCTCTGCATTGTAAAGCATATACCACCCCCATTCTATTCAATTGAGAATTTTCTTTTCGAATCCTCTTTTTCTTGAATAAGGTGTTCTCTTTGTGGAAAATGATACTGGTGTCGTTGTTCACGCACACATCCTTAACATGTTTGTTTACTTTCAAACCTACTGGTAAATTTATACATTTGACAAAGCTTTTGTTAAATTTCATTTGATTGTTAGAATTCACAATATTTCTGTTCTTAAAAAATTCTCTGAATGTTTTATCGATAAATTTTTGGGGGTATTCATGATTTCAAAAAATAAATGATTTCAAAAAGACTCTTTTAATTAATGAATACCCCCAAAAATTTATCGATAAAACATTCAGAGAATTTTGTTACTGATTGTTTTTTGGCTAGAATTTATGTTATTATTATGTTATTGTTATGATTATTAGACGATATATGTCAGTTGGTACGTTTTTTGTAATTATTAGAATTTGCTTTGTATCTTTCTGATTATTACTTTATATTCGATCATGTTTTGAAAGGGAAAGAAGATGTATTTTCTCTTTTCTCTTTCTCTTTACTGTATTTATATTTTATCCTGAAGAAGGCCCGTCATAGGGTTGAAATATAGATTTGATGTTTCTGAAGATATGATAGAGAAGTGGTTTATTTCAGTATTTTATATTTTGAAGATTATGAAATTATCGTGATGATGTGATAAACAGGGATTTAGAAAAAAAAAATCACTTTAAAATAAAACTTATAGGCCTTTCCTTTTTATTTTCTACACCAAAAACGTACTATGGAACCTTTTGGAAAAATTATACTTTTCTTACTACTTTCATTGATGCCGAGAGCAACACATCAAATATACAACAACCGTTTACCACTGTAGTTGCTCTTCTTTTCGCTGATGTCTGCGGCCAGAATGTAAACAATAAAACGGTATTTATCGAACAGTTAATTACATTACAATATCTTGAAATATTATTTCACTGTTTCACTGTTTATTTTTATTCTTGGAAAGAATGGATAATTCACGTCATACTTTTAATTATCCAAATTTTTACTATTGATCATTGCCTACAACTTAGAAGTTCAAGGAAGTGATTTTCCTATTAACAGCTGTGTTCGGTGTACAAATAGGCTTAATTGTAATTAACCAAAATGGGAAGTTTTAATAAGGGAAGTTTGGGAGTGACATTGGGTAAATCAGAGCGAAACTAACAGAAATAAAGAAATACATGACAAAAAGATTATTTTTAAGGATTACTGTAAGTATGTTCTGTATTATACAGTAAGTACCCTAAGTATTCAGTTACACTAACAATCATTACACAGATATCCATATTCACACACACACACATGTTTATGCACAGCTCTCAACAGCAAATATATGTATGTTTCCATTATCTGTTTATTTGATGGCTATTTTCAAATATGAATTCCCAATTCATAAATTTACTTGTAATTATAAAACTACTTTAAGTTTTAATATAAATTCTCAATGTAAATATAATTTATATGATTATAAATATAAATGGAATTCTCATATTGTGACAGGTGACAAATTTATTAATGATATAACTTAAATTAAATTTAGGGATTAATTACAGATTAAACTCAAATAAAATATTTAAACAATTAATTAATATACAGGATGACCAGAAATAACTGCATTACAGTTTTCGTAATTTAAGTATATTAAACAAAAGAAAATCAACAATGTAGAACAATAACATGGACCTACAGTAATGACATATTTAAGTGTTTCGAAGTGGCTTCCCTTGGCGGCGATACACAGCCTCAAATGCTTCTTGAAATTTTCGGCAATGGGCCGCAGCTATTTGGCGACATTCGGTTCCATTCATGGCGGAGGGATTGCTTCAGCGACTCCAAACTTTAGTGGCGTTTAGCAAAAGGCTTGGCCTCCAAAATCAACCACACGCTGTAGTCCATCGGGTTGAGATCTGGCGAATAGGGCAGCCATTCCGCAGATGTGATGAAACCCGGAAAATGGGTCTTGCACCACTCCTGCGTCATTTTCGCCTTGTGAGCCGGAGCAGAGTCTTGATTGAAACGTCCAATCCGTATCGCCGAAATGCTGCTGACTCCTTGGAAGTACGACGGCATTGAAAATGTCACGACGATACACTTTTGATTGATTTTGACCCCTTGATCCACGAAAACCAATGGTTTTTGCTGCTGGCAGAACTTCCGCCCGAAACCATAATGGACTGCGGATTTTGGCGGTGTTCGAGAATTGCAGAGGTGCAGGAAAGCCTCTGCAGACCAAATTCTGTCGTTTTGGAGTTTGTGCGCTTGCTCCACGGTGAATAGCTTCTATGAAGAGAATGCGATCCTACGGCTGACCTGCGGCCCGACGCTTGAGTTCACGTCATCTTTAGAGTCGCACACGCTTGTTTTCATGTGAGGAGCGGCACTTTTTTCAGTTTATAGGGCTTGAGTTTGAGTTCCTCTTTAGCCATTAGTCGAGTAGATTCACACTTGATACTGCTCTCAAGGGCGACTTTTCTCATGGAGACCCTAGGATTTTGTTCGACTCACTTCTTGATGATCTTGTGATTACTGGACGTGCGTTTTCTTCCTCTTCCTGGACGGTCACCTTCATGGCCGAGCTCATTGAACGTTGGATTGCGCGGAAAACAGTCGACTAGGTAACAGGGAGCAAACGAACAATTTCACACTGACGTTTTCCTTGACGGAAGCGCTCCAAAATAACAGCACGCTTGTTTGACATCTAAATAAAACGCATAAATTAAGCAATACTAACATTAGTACAAATACACTAGTACAAACAAAAGAATGGAGAATTCGATAAAAAAAAGAAAAAAAAATTAATCGGTTAATGTACAGTACATTCGTGTCAGGACGTCTTAAACTTTAATGCAGTTATTTCTGGTCACCCTGTTTTTATTAACGATATTAATAATTTTATATTAGAATTCGATTCGTTGAAAATTTTCTTTTCTTTATATAACTTTTAATGATCCTTATATATTATTTCTCGAAGGTGTTTCTGTGTCGGAACGTCATAACTTCCTTAATACTTCATCAAACTCAATGATTGAGACATCATTTTGAAAAAATAAACAAATTGTTTAAAATTAATGTTTTCGTTTAAAAACTTTATTTTAAAAACCTTTTTATAAAAATGTAGACACGCTTTAACGGAAGTGACTTGATCTTTCGAAACTGAAACAGCATTTCAAATAATTCAATAGCGTCGTAGACTTCAAATCTACCCTTTTTTGAATAAAAATGCACTTTAAAATGATTTCATCGTTTATTTAATAAGAACAGATGAAAAACAAACAAAGATTTATATTTTAATAAAAATAAACGATTTATTACAATAAAAAACATATTTCCCTTAATACTTTTATCATATTTAATAGACATCATTTTGAAGATTAAATAAATTGTTTAAAATTAATGTTTTCGTTAAAAAACTTTATTTTAAAAATCTTTTTATAAAAATGTAGAAGGCGCCATCTATTCACAATCTATTCATTTATTTATTTGCACATTACCATTCGGTGACTGATCAAGATACCATGCGAATTATTCGCACGGGTCAACCTTTTTATAAAAATGGAGAAGACGCCATCTATTGACAATGCGTTTAACTAACATGCACGATAGCTGTTGGATTTATTTATTATTTCTCAAAGTTAGTTTTTTTGTTGCGAATTATTCGCACGGGTCAACTAGTATAATTAAATTTTGTAATTTAAATTTATATAAATTTATATAGTTAAAACTTTTTAAAGATTTCATTATATAATCTTCACTAACATTATCTATTAACTACACTTTTTTATTGTGTACTTTTTTATTATATTTTTTATATATATATATATATATGTATATTATGTTAGTTTTGTAAAACTACTTAATCCCAGAACCCGTTTGATAGGAATTCTAATTCCTAAAGGCACTGAAATGTAATTTAAAATAATTAAGAAATAAAAAAAAAATTATTATTATTATTATTATTATTCAGGTTTTCATTGCTCATGCGACAGCCAAGATTCGAGTTGACATATAGTATTTCCTTGTTCAAATTAATGCTTGTCTTACATATACGTTATTCGCAATATGATTCTGCCGATGTCAGAGTTCGTGAGATAAGGCCCCCCCAATGGATTCCTGTGCTGTTCGTCGCCAAATGTCCTAAAAAACATTGTCGCTCCGTAGATGGCTTTCATGTTTCCAAGTTGCACTCACCAGGTGTCAACATCGACTTGTCATGGGATCTCTTCGCTTTCTCATTGGACTAGGATGAATGCTGTATTCTTGTATTTATCACTTGTGAATGCCTTGCGAGCCGAGGCGAAACTAGCTGTATTTTTTACTGTGTTATAATTTTTTTTCAATTAGTCGTGTTTGTTGATCTTAGTATTTTTATCTTAAACATTTAATAAACACTTTAAGCAAATTATTGTTTATAGCTAAATTATGTAAAGTTAAAATTTTATGTTTATATTGACAATGTATTTATTCTCAGGCATAGGAATAATTTTTTTTAAATATTAGTAATAAAACTTTCTTTAAAAAAAAACTACACTGTTTTTAAAATTAATACAAAAATTGGAAATTTCTCTCCACTGTGAGATGAACCTTCGATCTTCCTGGGCTCCATCGCTGCTTTTATTTCCTCTTTCACTCGTAAGTCCTTGGGTTTTCCAAACCTTTTGTCAAATGGGAATTGAGTTAAAGGAGAGCAAACGTCGGATTGACCAACTGCTTTCTTCTTAGCCATTGAAGAATGAACAAAAATGAATAACAAATGCCTAATTACTTCTTGGCCCACTGCCCTAAGAAAGGGAAGCTCATAAACATCAGTCTGTCTGTTTATCCGTTTATATGTGTAGGTGGAAGCTTTCAACCTCTGAAGAGATGTTTTTGAGATTTGACGTGGTTATTTATAGACGAGAGCTGACCTAACTTTTTATTTAATAGTTTATTTTTAGATAACTTTTTATTTTTAGGTGTGGGGCCTTGGCGAAATATTTGCTCGTGAATTTAGTAGAAATTCTTTTAGATAAGCGTTACATTGAAACAATAAATTCTGATAATGTATTTTAATGGTTTGTCATCTGTGCATATTTTGATGTGAAATTATAATTTAATTTTTTCGAAATTCTTTAGGAAAATTAATTCTGATTTTTTTTTTCAACAGATTTTGTAAGTTTCCAATAAATGGAAAGTTTCGACTATTTTAAAAGATAAAAACGATGTAAGGTCGAGCACTCCATTTAGTGCGTAAGAGATATAGCCTCCCAGCGATTCTGAACGAATGGGACTAGTGAAAGGTCGGTTGACAGCCCGACGCCCGCCCGACTTTAATTTCCGAGTAAGAAGCCCGATGCTCATTTGACAGAGGGTTGAGTGGACCCTAGGATCCGTCTGGAGGAGTTTCATCACCTTCTTTATCTTTCATCAGATATATTTTAAAATATATGGAATATAATATATTTGACGTCAAAACAAAATAGTGGTAAAACTATCAATAGTTTTTAAGAGGTACTTTAATTTTTTCAGCCTACTTTGTTTATGTTCAATAACTTTTTAGGAGCCTAAGTTTAAACATTGCACTTGGAAAGATAGGTCAGATACGACAAGGGTTTGCCAACGCTGCTCACGCCCAAAAACAAAAAAAAAAGAATCTCTCAATCGAACATCGGTGACATGAGATAAAATGATTGATGGATCCACAATTTATCATCGCTCAGGCAAATTGGAAAGGACGTGGATAGGGAAGTGCACGGAATATATTGGCTTATCAAATTATTTGGAGATGTTTCTATAAGATGAAGATTTAGGTAGAGAAAAAAGTTATCTGTCAAAATTTCTATTTATCATCTGTTTAATATAAACTAATTTAGTGAATTGAAAGAAAAATAATTCACGATAGAAATTAAAATACAAAAGCATTTTCCTGATTGACTTCAGTTGCCATCAAAGGCAGTCATTTTAGATAATTGCTCAAGAAACGGGAGTTATTTTCTGAAGTTAGATACGATATAAAGGCACATGTAGGGAAGTGACCTTTCAATGGCAGTCAAGTTAAGGAACTTTTCATTTAGATATTTTTGTTTCTAGATGTAGATGAATGTTTTAGCAAATTCACCTTTAATTCCGTTTCCTGTTCATTTCAATTAAACAGAATTCAATTGAGCGATTGTCAGATAAATGTTGTCTAGGATTTCGATCTAATGGGCTTCTTGCAAACGTTTCTTACTTTCTCAGACCTTAGTTTCAACAATTCTTATTAATCTCTGAATTAAATGTCACTAAATCAAAATAGACATTAAACAATTACAATATATTGAGTCTCAACTGTGTTGTAACCGAGCCTTACTGCGTTCATTGAAATAACCGCATTTTGTTTGCAACAATGCGAATAGAATTCCTCAGGTTCGTAATCAACTTGTTGTTATTACATTAAAATAATGCCATCATTGCCCGGACTTAAGTTCCAAATTTTATGGTGATTGATCACGTAAGAGAAACGTTATATACATAAAATGTGAGTACAAAAAAGAGCTCCGTTTTGCTCAAGGTATCTTATAATATATTTCTTAGTGTTACGTGAATTTTAATAAAATTAAGTCAATATTCTACCTTAAAACTAATTAAGATATAATACTGACTTAATCTGGCTTAAGCCTTTTTTTTAAATTTATTTTATGGTACTATTAATGACATCTAAGTTTCTGCTTAGCTAAAGAAAATGATTACAAGTAAAAAGAAATTATTCTTAAAGGATCAACGGAGAGGCTGTTGAACTTGTCAGACATCGTCACCGATGGAGGGCAGCAGCTACCCTCTTAAAACCCTTTGGAATTGTAATTTCAATTGTTCATTTTGGCGGTCATTGCTTTAATTTTGGACGTTAAAGAAAGCAAATCACATGTTAAATAATCGGTTAATAATGAAAATGCAGTTTCCCGTCTTTTAACAGTTATATTTTCGTTCGTTTCAATTTCGTGGTATGTGAATTGGACTAAGTCCACACTATTCGGAAACCTAAAATAGCCAATGTCAACACTGATTGGTTTGTTTGGATTGTCAGCGTTATAGCGACACCTGGCTTCACTTGATTGACACCATCTGCACAAAATGAGGTCCTACTGACGTCACTTCCACAAGTCATCCTGTCGATAGCATCTGGCTAAAAATATGCACAGGGAAAGCAGTTTCTATTTTCTCAATAAACAATAGTTTTTATAAATATAGTTGGTTATTGAACAACCAATAATACTTCACTTAATTTGAAAAGAAAATAACTGAACCTTTTTTACTTGCAAAATAAAATAGATTTCCTTTTCCTCATTCCTAAGAAAAACAACAAGGTCTCGCGGATAATTCGCTCTTATGACTTTTAAGTCAACAAAGTAACATTTCGAAAAATTTATTTGAATCAGATCATTTTTATACGAAATATGTCATATTATTATTCATTGAAGTATTTCAGTAGGAAAGAATTTAAAATATTATTTCTTTAAAACGTTATTATTTTTCTTAATATCGTGAAACAAAAAAAAAGTATCTAAATTTGTATCAAATAATAATTTCTATTCAATAAAAACAATAGAATTATATCCATTTTCATAAAGAAAAAGTAAATCTACGATTAATTTTAATCGTATGAAACCACGCCCAATGAACTAGTTAAAAATATTCTAATATTCATTGTTTAAGACAATGAGATAATAACAGAAATAGAAGAGAAATATCAACATTTGGTCAGTGGTTGTTCAGGAGAATTTTGTCTCCTCTCTTAAAAGGAAAAGATTTAGAATAAAATAAAAGTTAGATGGAAAATACATACCAAGTTTCAAGAAGACTTGAGGTATCCACCGATGGATGATCTTCCCTTTTGGATAGTAAGCTAAACATGTTTAAATTTTAATATGGAAAGAAAAAAGAAATAACAATATTAATTTTATCTTAAAATCTAAAAACGATCAATTTCTTTTAATTGTTTCTATTGTAAAGATCGAAATATAGGCCGACACATCGTTCTTGACGATCCCGAATTTTCGCGATTTCACGTGATTGACGCGAGGATAGCCTCTATCCATGTCTTCTCACAAACTGGCGCGAAAGAAGGCTTATCGACTCCGGGGAAGAAGCGGCCACGAGCAAGCCCCATTACTGATGTCGACGATTTTGACCGATGCTTATTCGCCGCTGCATCCATCGCCTCTACGCTGAAGGTAAAATTCCAACTTTAACATTTTTTCTCTAGCATTTTCCAAGTGACAGACATTCACAATACTACATTCCTTGAGACCTACTGAAGAGGCTAATGGCCAAATCTCGTAATTTCCGTGATTCCCGCGCAAACACGATCATCAAGAACCATGTGTCAGACAAGTATGTAAATCGTATTTTAGTTAAAATAAAAATGTAGTTTTCATTTGAAACGAGCTCTAATTGAAAATGAAAGGATTAAACTTAATCTTTATCTTAATCTTATTAATCTTTGATTTTCCGGAAATTCCAGTTAAGTATTTTTTAATAGTAATCTGAAATAATATAGAAAGGATTATTGTAGGATTGTATCGTTGTAGGATTATATAGCTTTATTGAGATTTACATGAAAATATTAAAATTGTAATATACCATCTGCTTGTAATATCATTGTTTGAGACCATGTTATTTAAAATATCAAAACACATTAAAGATTAGTCATAATAGGTTTTTTACGTGTGGTTAAAATTGTTTGAAATACACACACATTTAAAAATATTTTAAAAAATATATAATTAAAACATTAAAACATAATTAATTTCGACAGTATATCCAACTGTCTTTTGCCAACTGGATATTGGCAAACTATAATATAGTTACCACGACGAAAGCAGATAACACTTTCTATAAACATTTAAGGTATAAAAATGATAAATCAGATCAAAATAAAAAAGAACGTAATGTGATATACGGGATTCAATGTATTAATAATAATTGTAATTACATTGGAGAGACGTCACGTGAGTTAAATGTTGGTGTAAAAGAACACATTAATGCTGTAAAGAAAAGGAATTTTACTTATGCAACGGCTACTCATGTAGCAAGGACCAACCATACGATTCATTTTCAAAATGTAAAAATTTTGGGGTATGAGGATAATGATTTTATGAGAAAAAGTATAGAATCAGCAAACATTCTCACAAATAAGTTTTGTTATAATGAGGGAGTGTCTATTAAGAATATACCTGGTTATCAGCTCATTGTACAGTAGATTTTTTATCCAAATCCAATTTGATTTGTTTTGTTTTATTTTGTTTTTATTTATTTAGTTATTTATCTTTGATGTGTTATGTAGGGATCTATATTTCGATCCCAATTTTTTAATTTTTAAGTTTATTTTTATTTATTTATTTATTTTTTTAATTTTTATTTTATTTTTTATTTTTTTTTATTATTATTTTTTATTTAGTTAAATTTTTTAATTTTAACTTCATTTATTTAGCTTTTATGTTTTATCTTCAATTCGATGTAGGGATACTGGATGTTGCTATTGGTTTAAATTGTATTATTAGGATTGGTTTAGAATTACGCGCAATGCGCTGCCTCAATTTGTGGATGTAATTTTTAGTCTTGTATATAAATCTCAGCACTAATATAACTATTGCACTTGACAAAGATAGTTGTATAATTTGTCGAAATTAATTGTGTTTTAATGTTTTTAATTATATATTTTTTTAAACATTTTTAAATATTTAAATATTTTTTGTATGTATTTTTATTCAAACATTAAAGATTAGGTTTCAGTTTTTTAAAGATGTAGATTTGAAAAGGAACTAATTCGCAATAGGATAAAGAAATTTTGTTCTTCGAAAGTCATTTAATGAAAAAGCTAGTAATAATTACTTTTGTTTTGAAATTACATGAAAATGTGTTCAACTGTTATATTCTTTATTGCTACAAAGTAAAACAATTTTTATTACTAGTTGAAACTGTTGGCTCTAGTGAAATATCATTTCGTAGAATTATCCTGGAGTTCCAAAGCAAAGTGTCACTAATCCTTTCTTACTAAACTTGTTGCAATATCAAAAATAAATCAAAATTTAAAGAAAGTTAAAAAACTTACTAAGTAAGTAAGTAACTTTGAATACTTGAAGTTACAAATAACTTAAAGATCTGCGCACAAGCAATCACTAGACACAAGCAATAATCATTAGACATAATGCCCAAATCACACCAGCATATTTTTCATCATTGTTTTCAATCGTTGACCCTATCTTTGAGGTCTATGATCGTGTGATTTGCCTCACTTGACCATTTTCATCATTGATTTCACTGATGAAAAAATTTAGAAACTGCTCTATTCGATCGAAGTTTTCAACGATAGCAATTAGTGAAAGCTCCAATCAGAACAGACTAACTCGAAAGCGAAGAAGTCAACCGGCGCCATTTTCCAACCGTTTCGAGTGAATCGAAGGCTTTTATAAATTAAGTATCACAGTGAGGAAATTATCTTTCGAAAATAAACAATATTTTTACTGAAATAAATTAATTCTATGCGCTAGAATCTGCAGATGTCAACTTTTTAAAGCGAGATTTCATTTCTTCTTGAGCTTCGTAAGGCTTCTTGAGGCTCGCACAAGCCTGTCAGATTTGCCGCTGTTCACCTCGCTTTCGCTTAAATAGTAGAGATGCTTGAATACAATATACAATTAGTTTCGAATAGATTGACAGCTTACTAAAAGTCATTTCAAATTCTACCGAAATTGCGATGCCGAAACACGATTTTAACCTCTAAAAAAAGATTAAACACCGTCTTTTCGTAATGGGGGAATATTTCGCCATAATATCGAGCTCGACTCTGATTGGCTAGTGCTCTGCCAATCATATGCGCTGTTTCATCATGTTTCGTCGAGAAGGTGGAATTAAAGGACAAGATCACTTCAGTGAAAACAACGATCATTTTCACTGAAGAAAATCATTGATGAAAAAATATGCTGGTGTGATTTGGGCATAAGCAAAAATCACTAGACACGAGCAATCACTAGACCATCATCTTAAATATCTTTTCTGTTTCAATTCAGAGAAAAAGTTCAGTTAGTGATTAAACAACGTATCAATTGACGATGATGAAACTTCTTAAGTATAATTTGAAAGTGGATTTTTGTAATTTTTTAACAATGTGTTGAAGAATAGATGAATGTTTCTCACTAATTCTTAATCTTTTCTGACTTTCGTGACCTGTCTTGAAACCAAAAAAATGAATAGATGTTATTACCTGAAAACGCCATGAAAGAAGTGTTTTACTTTCAACCACTTCGCTTTTGTTGATAAAAAAGATGGAATATAATGTGTATGTTTACTTGTATCTAAATTTCCCTGGAAGAAACTTGATAAGATATTTATATTCTGACTTCACTAGAACAGAAATGAAATTTAGAATTCATGGTTAGACGATGGTCGGTTTAGTTTGTTTTGGTTTCATTCTCCGTTCGAATATTCGCAAAGTTTTAGATTGAACATCAAGAACGACGTAGCTTTTCTAATTAAACGATTTTCGCTGTATTTTCCAAGTGTTTAAATAATAAACAATCTTTAAAAAAAATAAACAGATAAGAGATCTCACTAACTTCTTAATATTATCTCTTGTAACATGTGTTCTCTATGTATTAAAAAAAAAAAAAACAGAAGAACAGTTGACGGCGATAACCCGTTCATTGCTTAAATGGTGTTGTCTTTTTGTTTTAATTATTTATTTATTTTTTTTACACTAAGCTTCGGTTTTTTATGTTGACTGTTTTTACACTAAATTTCTAGTTTTAAAATAGATAAATTAAGATAAAAACAGATTTTGTAAATATGATTTTTATCATTGAAGGTATCAGATTGCAAGTAATGTGTAATTAGTTAATAAAAGAGTTTTCTGCATTTAGTATGTTGTACTATTTGTATCAAAAGCAGTAAAAAAAAAAATATTATCATTGTAGCGTTAACTTTCTATCAAACTTGCAACATCCGAAGATAAATAGTTTCAAGCTTTGCAATTACTAACGGACGATTCGACGTTATTTAGATTTAGTATTGATTTTTTTTTTTTTTGTGTGGGTGTTTTTTTTTGGGGGGGGAGGTTTCATTCACTTCTTTCACTTGGAATTACAAAGTTTATAAACGAATCAATCTTATTCTTTAGAAGCTTCGTTGTCGTGTGGGTTATAAAAATTAAACTTCACTTTTTTTCATCTAATATCTGGCAGAAATCTAAGAAGAACTTTACTATCGCACAAAGGGAACACCTTCAACTTTAATTGGATGTTAACAAAAACCATTTTTCCGGAGAATATTCGAAAACTGACCATTTCTTTAAGTTGTAGGACAGTTTCTCTTCCCTCCAAAATCAATAAGATCTAACCTGAACGGCCACCCCCATCTCACTGAGAAACACCAGTGGTTGGAACTCAATGTGACAATAAATAGCAAAATGAAATGAAACCAATCCTTTATTACAAAATAACTATTCATGTTTTGAATTGAACAACTTTTCTCAGTTAGTGTCTTTGCTTTTTTTTTTGTCAAATTGGTTCTTGGGAAGGATTTAGGAAACAGCGAAGATAAAAAGCGGATAAATTTCCTAAAATTCTTGATTATTTTATTTATTTTCGAATTAAGACTGTTAATAATTCAGTCTTTTTCATCTGTTTATCAACTAGGATCATATAGTTTTCCTTTTTTCTCTTATCTATCAACAGCTTATATCTTTCTTGAAAATCTACTAATTAACAGCTTATATCTTCATCCACATTCTGATACAATAGTTTTTTTCTTAATTAATTTACTTTAGTTAAAACCTTTTATATTTTTTGGGTATGAGTTTTATTTAGGAATTTGAGTGAATTTGTTTTTTGTGTTCTTGTATACATAAAATCAATGTTCAGGTTTCCTTTAGTAATCGTGAACAAATATCCAATTCTATAGCAGTGTTAGTGAATTTGAATTTTTCAAAGTGTCACATTGTTTCACATATTTGGATTTTAAATTGTCTACTAACGGTTTTTGTGACTACAACTAACGTCTTGTCTCGTGACATTCAAGCAAGTCAATTACGGAATTTTATACTCACCTAAATGCCACTTTTAGATTAGGAAATTTCATGGATTAGGATTAACTATTTACGATTTTTCTTTTGCTACTTGCAGAGGGCTTAGTTTTGGCCAGCGATTGGAATCCTGAGGCTCTTAAGTCAGAATCATAATGAAAATCAGAATCATAATTAAAGATCATTTGCGGCTCCCGAAACAGTGTTTTTTATTGTTTTTGTTTGGTTGGTTCATTTGAAGTGATTGTAAAATGCGGGGTATTTTAGATTTTAATGAAATTTCAAAAAACTAAGCATTGCTTCTTCGTTATCATTACAGGATGGTTGCTTGTTTATTACTCGCAAGGACGTTTAATCAATCATTTGAATTTGGGTTTAGTGAAAATTATACAGGAAATATTGTTGATGGTAAAAAGAAAACGTTCCAAAGCGAACTGTCTTATTCTAATCAACAAACTTACTGTTTGTAATTGATGTTGATATTTTTCGGTACCTATTGACACTTTGATGTATTAATGCAATTTGTAAGGCTGCTGCCTTAGGTACAAATGAAGAATTAGGAGAATATGTGGTCATTTAACGGCCCCTATAGGGAGGAGCTATTAGGATTGCCTTGTGTATTTAATGCCCTTCGCAGCCCAAGCCTAGTTTCATGAGTCAACTCGTTTCGGGTTTTAGTCACTTCTGATTTTCGGTGGCCTTGACCGGGTTAGGAATTGAAAAAAAAAATGAGTTCTATGTATACTGAATTGATTAATTGATTACTGAGAAAGAATGATACTCTCTATGGGTATTCTGTATCTCTATGGAATAATTCCCCAGTCACCCAGCATGGTACAAAATGGAGTCTAGAACTCAACTGCTTGAAATTCTACTTAATCCTTAAATTACTTTAAAAAATGGCTTTTATTAAATAAGGTTTTATTAATAAATGAGTTCAAATTCAGGGACAATCAATAATAAGTGTCATGTGTTTTGAACAACTCAACCATTTGATTGCAGTTTACAGGATCTTTGGGTTTGGCTTTTACTATAAAAATTGAGAACTAACTTTTTCTTTTTATATAATTTACAAAATTCTCGGTATTTGATATCATCAGTTTATTTTGTTATCCTAGAAAAAGTAGGCTAATCAGATCATCACTGTGTGTGTGTGTGTGTTCGTAAATCTCTTTTGAACCAATCAATAAATCATCTTTTAAAACTTCGATCGTCTCCTTAAATAAGCGAAGTTTTGTATTTGAGCTTTGTCGAGAAATTTGCACAGGAAAACGACAGAAAAGGATTGGACAGGATTTCTTACCTGTTTCTTTTCATTCACTTGAATTAATCCATTCATTGACGCAGTTTGATTTGATTCATTTTGACAGTGAATGTAAAATATTATTTGAAATTAAAAATTGATACAGTTTCTATTCAGAGATAATATTATAATTTGAAAATCAATAGAAGGTTTTTGTTTTTGCCATTTTCTGGACATTAAAAAATAAATTAAAAAATTTTAAGAAATAACAGTTTATAAAAAGCGAAATGGAATTTGTAGGTTTATCCTTTTAACTACATTTCATTAGCATTAAAACTTTCGCTTTAAACATTTCCATTTTTGGGTGAAGAACAGCTTGATTTCTTTGTTACAGGAAGAAAAAGTTAAAGAAAAGGAAAAATGTTATTTTTTTTTTTTTTTTTGTCCTTCGAAAAATCAATTTGAGCGCTCAATGATGAATAATACTCAAATTCTCTCGGGTTATGTTGCATTCTATTTGCCAGTTTAAAATTTAAAATGAAAAATATTGAATAACATAAAACTAATTCTTTGATTAGGGTATTTTTAAATGAACACAGCAAGCTATTTTAAATATAATGTATTTAGAGAGCAGTGCCGGCGTGGCCGAGCGGTCTAGATGGTGGTCTGCCGTGCGGCCAGTGTGCCGGTACCCTGGTTCGAATTCCGGTCGTGGCATGGAAGTTTCTTTCTTCTTCTGTTTCTCCTTCTGTCCGATCCTGTGGGTATCATTTGATGCTGCCTCCCTTGGCGTACCCTGGGCAACGATTCGTCGGTTAAAGGCATCATATCTCGCCCCTTGTTGTTGGCCTAAAGAAAGATTATTAATTTGCGAGCCCGGGCATTTGAAAAAAAATGATGTATTTAGAACGTTTAATGTATTTGCTCTATCACGGAATAATATATCATGTTAAGAATGCAAATACCAATTAAATATAAAACCAGATTCAAGATAAAAAATAAAAAAACTAAATTCATTTTGATTCTATTTTGTAATCAATTGTCAAGTCATAATTTGACCCGAAAGCAAATTTTGGATAGCTTTAGATGACAGCACAGTCCTAGATTCGACTTCATTAGCACTAAGAGGTGACTTATAATGTGGCTGGAATTAGCCCAGAAGTCAATGAAATGCATCGAAATCAGTCTGTAAACATTTGGTCTTTTTCATGTTTCCGACTGATGCTCTATTAAAAGATGACCTCCAGATGTTGACAGAAATATCTACAAAAGTATCATCATTTAGTGGCATTTATGATGTCATTTCACAAATATATTCTACAGCTGTGGAAAAGAAACATAAAAATTAAATTCCCATCACATGACCCCCAAAAGGAAAAAAAATGTTTTATTTCTTACCAATGAAATAAAAGTGAACCATTTAAGACTAGTTTTATAATGGCTTGGGAAAAATGTATCGATCAGATCTTAGAGATATTTTAATATTTATATGTAATTAAAATAGATTTTAACATTTACTGTTTGTTTATTAATAAGACATTAATCAAATTCATATATTAAATAATCTTCTCATCTTAGTAATCTTCAACCAAAACTTAACCACTCATAATATTTCATTTTTTTTTATCGAAAAAACTTCGATAATATTTGAGATATTAACCCTATTCACTATCTACAGAATTCATTACAAAAGGAATTAGATACATTGTTTTGATTTCGTAACAAATGATATGTGGTTACAAAGAGTTGTTCAATACTATGCTGTTGGTAGGAGATTTGGTAGAAGCTGGTTTTCGAACCACATTTTGAGATTATCACCATTCATCTCTGATGATAATCTCCTGTCTTCTTTTTAGTAATGAAACATTCACAATGATAAAACACGGCCCAGGTCCTCTATTTACCTTTCGAGCAGTTTCCGCTCTTTCATCTGACCTTTTTAGGAATCTGATATATATGAATCCATGTTTCTTCAGCCAAACGATTGATCTTCTTTATACTGACGGTTAACTTAAGCAATCCCATAAACAGGCCATGTAGACCCATAGGAATGCGGGAGGTAAGGCTCCCAGCGTTTCGAGACCAACGGGACTAGATTGAGATCGGGTGGTCAGCCCGACACCCGCCCGCCTGCCTTAACTTCCCGGGAAAGAAACCCGGTACCCATTCTACAGAGGGCTGGGTAGACCCTAGGACCCGTTTGGAGGAAAAAAAGCGTGGGAAAATTCCCGCCCTCCGCCGAGGCCGGGAACCGAACCCGCCACCTCCAACCCGCAGCCAAGCGCCCTTACCCACTCGGCTACCGGACCCACTATACTGATGGTACCTCCGTAAAAACTCTTCTTTTCACGACGATGTCGCCATATAATAAAGACGTTTGTCGCATTTCCTCCATTTGAATCCTAATTCATTTTCCGAAATGATTCTTTACATTCCTTAAATGCCGTCTTCGTACAACGTAGTTAGAGTTGGTATTTTACTTTCCGAATCCATGGCGTGAACACAGCGACGGATAAGACATCGGTCCCAATCGTCGCATCGGTTAGGCTTACATCGCTTTCTTTATTTCCCGGTGTAGATAAGGTGTCGTCCATTAATTACCTTAGGACAAAAGGGGAAGGGGGATGTCAACGAAAATCTCACGTCAACTTTTTCATTCAGAGAATATACGTATTATAATAGATTACAACAGTTTGTAATATTCACTGTTTGAACTTTTTTGAAATCTCACGTGAGAGAGGGAGGGGGGGGGGGGCCAACCAAATTTAACCAAATCTCACCAAGGGGGAGAGGGGGTCCAAATTTTTTAAAAAACACCTCACAGGGACGGCTCCTAAACCGTTGTTCCTGAAGGCGTTGCTTTCTCGTTTCATTCTGCTTTTATTATACAAGCGAATTGACCACTTAGGATCACGCTACAACTTCATTTCCTTTTCTCTGTCTCCAATACTCCTTCAAAGCGTTCACTGGTCTGCTTCCGTTGATCTTCAGTCCACGCTCTTCCGGTCTTCTTGACTCGTCCTGCGGTTTGAAACACTTCCAAATTTTTCACTATATTTCTAAATGTATTTCTGTCTTACATTTCGACCTCTGAGATGTTTAATATTTCCATATCCCTCTTTGTTTCTTTAATACATGCTATAATGGTCTTCTTTCTTCAGAAGAATATTCAAATATCTGTTTAGTAAGTCTATTCTCATTCATTATTATTCTGCTTTTATTATCAAAACTTACACATTGTAAATTTCAGTGACATTCATTACAGCATCCCTGTACTTAACTTTTGAGCGTCATCATTGGAAAGCAAATCAATTGAATCGATGGTTGAAGGATATTTTGCTTCCATAAAATAACTGAATTCTTGCAGAAGAGCAGCAACGTACAGAATTACTCCTCCAATTTTTCGAATTCTGTAGGACAATTTAATAACCCTAAATTAAACCGGACAGTAAGATTTAAAGACAATAATTGATCAAGCAGTGATTCAAGCATGTTTTTGTTTTGTTTTATTTGTTTTTTTGTTTTTTTTTATTTCCTAAACCAAATTTCATTAATTTCAAATATTTCTAAAAAGAACACAAAAAAAATTAATGGAAAATTTTTGAATTCAAATAATTATTACAATTGAATCCATGACTACTTATGTAATTCACTGAAACTATCTTGATACTAAGTAAAAAGAAAAATCTATTTTAACACATTATATCATTGTGTATGTCATCAGTCTTACGTGAAACTTATTGATTAAGTTTGAATTGCCTCTTTGTGTACATAAAATTTAAAATCATCATCATCTCATCTGATTAAAATAAAAATAAAAAAATTGAAATCTAATCTTTTTTCTGAAATCCTATATTTCTCAATATATGAATGTTTCTTGAGTAATTATAGGATATTAGGCGAACGGAAGTTGATGATTTGTTCTTGGATGTTAGAAAATGATTTTGAACTGATGACAACATGTTCAAAATAACTCCATCTCATAAAGAATAAATTCGTAATTAGATAACAAATGATTAATTATACAATTACTCCTTATTGAAAATGGTTAAAAACATTTTTTTTTTACTTCTTAGATCAGAAATATTCTTTTTTTATCTTATTTCTTTCTCTGTTTCGTTTTCTCTTTCATATTGGATTTTTTTGGAACTCAGTTCCTTCGTGTGAGAGTAGAATATTTTTTGCTTTTCTTTTTATCTGTTTTGAAATCGAAAATACGTGTTACTTCAGTAGAAGAGATCTTTTATTGAATCTACTTTTTTCTTTCTTCGTGTTTGTACAGATTTCGATTCGTGGAACTTCCTTCCATTCTTTTTCGGTTGTGTTGTTGATTGCAAAGTTTTGCGACTCCTCCTTGTTCTCATTTTCTGAATTTCTCTTTTAATAGAAAATCCCTCTCTTTAAATAACACAAAAATGTAGCCGACGCACCTGCTAACATCGACTACATTTTTATGTTATTTAATATGTTTAGCGAAATTACAAGTATAATATCACTCCCCCCCTTTCTTGTTTACATTTCTTAGATAGGAGGAAAAGTATATGGATACAATATTCAAATCGAATATTGAAGACAGGCAAGACAGGCAAGACTCTATAAATTACAGTTATAGTGATGCTTTCTTAGTGGCTTTATTTCTTTATAATTCTGTAAGTTTTAATTTTAATTTGTATTTCTGGTTAAGGAGATTTAAAAATTTCTTTTGTTTTCTTTATGCTTGTGCTGCTCTTTTCTTCGTTTTTAGAGATTTAAAAATGTTTATTGGTTTTATTTGGCTGCGCACATAGGCGCCGTCTATTATCAGATTGCTGTAACTGCTCTGTGCATAATCCCCATTGCTATCTAGGACCTCTTGCCATCTTTCTGGTAGGAGATGAATCCCATGGCGGTAAAATTCCAGCGGGTTCGAGTCAAAAAAGTCTTGGATGGCAGTTTTCACAGCATCAAGATCATAAAAGATTTCTGACTGAAGGAATTGTTCAACGCACGAAATAGGTGATAGTCAGTTGGTGCCAAGACAGGGAGGGTGGGGTAAAACCTCCCAACCAAAGCCCAGTGAGTGATGACAGCAGCATATGGCCTGGCGTTATCGTGATGAACGATAACACCGCGACGATTGATGAGACCTGACCGCTTTGCTACCAATTTAAATGCGACCTGTCTAACTGTAGACAATAGAAGGCAGCATTGAGATTTGGTTGAGTGGTAGGACTTCCCAGTGTGCCTTCCCTGCACATCCCACCACACACTCAATAACACCTTCTTGGGATGAAGTTCAGCTTTCGAAGTCGATGCCGGCGGATCAGAAGGGCGACACACAGTCCTACGACGCTGTACGTTACGGTACATAAACCATTTCTCATCTTGTCACAATTCGCATCAAGAATGGGTCTTTTTGTACCGGGAAAATAAGGAAACACAGGTGGCGATTCGGTCATCCCGTTGATTAGCTGTCAGGTTATGTGGAACCCAACGATCCAACTTTCTCGAAAAAAACCCAACTTACCCAGCCGTCTCCCGACCGTTGTCTGGTGTACGTTGAAGGTCTCCGCTAATTCCTGCACGGTGGGGTTCGGGCTGTTCCTTATGGCTTGGTAAATATCATCCTCTCCAACGTGTGATAACCGTCCACTCCTAGCCTGATTTTGGCAGCTTCTGTCTCCTTCCCTAAATTTACGAAACCATCGACGACATGTGCTTTCGTCTATTGCATCCTCCCGATAAACTTGACAAACATTGCGACATGTTGCGGCTGCCGTATTCTTTTTATCGAACTCGTATAACAAACAATGTCTTATATGCTCCTTCTCGTGTTCCATGTTACATCCTCTGATTTTTTTTTTGAGATGATTAACTTTGTGAGACACGATGCATTTATATGTGAGGCATCCACACGTTTGATTGGCAGACGATTTGCGTCATTACAATGTCATGTGTGAGGGCAATTCCATTGCAAATTTTCATATCCAAAAACGGATAGAACTTTTGCACTCACCCAATATTTATAAAAGGCCATTGAAATTTATCGAAGATAAAAAACAAATTTGTAACTAAATAATTTCTTTATGAGGAAAAAAAATAATAAATATGGTTAACTTAAGATTGTAATCAGCTTATGAAGAAAAAGTTGATGATAATTTAATTTACTCTAAAAATAACGCTGTATGTTTAAAAGAGAGAGATATGAAATCGTGTGGTGTTTTCGGGATATTTTTGGCTAAGTAAGAATCTATGATTTCCGCCATAACATGGAGGAGGCCGATTACTGCATTTGGTATCTTGGTCCTGAATTTGATGTGGGAGTGCCTGATTACACGGCAAGATGCACTGATAGTAGAGTTCAATTTTATTTAAAGAATTGTTTAGAAGTTTTTGCCTCAGCTAAGCCACTTCTATTGTCAGTGGATGCTTCGCAGATGATTGAACTGCTTATATTTAATTTTTGTTTGATTGAAAGTCGCATTAATTGTCGATTTCTAATTAATTACATTAGAAATTATGCCGATATTTTTGGAGATTTGAAAGTTGAAGACCCCTTTGACATAAAAGCCCCCCTAAGAATTTTAACTGCTGTGCTACAGCATTCTTAAATTTAAGTAATTGTTTTTAATGAAAAAAAAGCTCATCTTATTAAATCCACGTGATCGTCTTTGGCCAAATGCCCATCATTTAATGATTCTCGTGGAAGATAATTGGTAATTAGAACTGACTTCATTCGATAATAGAGATCAATTTTGAGAGAACTGTTTAAAAATAGAACCAACTAACAATCCTAATTAATCATGATTACTTATTACTTGAATTAAATATCTGTTGATAATTCAAACAGATCAAGTTACACTGGTTTCGAATCAATAATAAGTCAAATAACCAAGGAAACACATTTCATTATGTTTTGATTTTAATCCTATTTTACGCTGTTTCGAAGCAGAATTGAAGTGAATTGGATTTATTATATTGAAAGCCTTCATCGCTATTTCAAATAATAAAGTCATGAACTGATTAAGAAAAAAGACAAAAATATTTTTTTGTCAAGTTTACAGAAATTGTTTTCATTAAAAGAAACTTTAGAATCAAATGCTAAATTTCATTTGATTAGTTATTTCAACGGATTCATATTTAACAAATGATATTGTTTTGTTTTGATAGAATATATTTTATAAAAAGTCGTAGAGAAATTTATTAAAATGCCCTAACAAGGATACCCTGTATCTTTCAAATTTCAGTGCTCGTTTTGTGAAAAGTACTTCAAAGATATATATGGCTTGAGGGGCCAACTCAAGCATTTTCGGGATATTTGACATTGTTATCATCGATTTTCGAGACAAGATTTATTATTATTATTATTATTATTATTATGAAATAATTTAACGGTCGTGTTTATGGATGTGGCCATAACGCTAAAATGTGGCCAAGATACTTCAACAATTTACAGTTAAAAAATTTCAACACTAACACACTACGTTTCGGCTCACTGCATTTAAGAAATTACTTGACAACGGCTCGCACTATAAGCCGACATTTTTATTATTTATTTATTTATTTATTTATTTATTTATTTATTTATTGAAGTTCTTTTAATTTTTTTCTTCTAAATTTATTTTTTCCCCTTTGTTTTCTTTTTTCTTCTTTCTTTAATATAATATAGGTTTTTTTTTTTCTTTCTTTTTTTCCCCAGTTAGGAATATTAGGTAGTAAAGTATACATGATTAGAAATAGATAAATAAATAAATAAATAAATAAATAACTTTCTCCTTACCTTTTTCTCTATTACAAATATTTTAATTTATTAAATATCAAATAAGACTTTTTTTAAGTCATTTTTAATTTTTTGATGTTTAATTCTTGTTTTGTTTTTCTTTGCTTTTCTGCTGTTATTTTGTTATTATTATTAATATACTCGAACCATTAAAATTTGGATAAGAATTCTAAAAGTATCCATTTATAATTTAATAGCGTATTTATAAATGTTTTGATAACCAAGTTTTTAAATTGAATCATTTCTATTGAGATATTTATCCTGATAATTCTTTAATGGTCATATCTTTTTTTTAATTTTTTTTTAATTAAAATTATTTTAGTTCTAATTTCATTTACAAAAATTAATTATTATGTTCGTGCTTTATACGTAATACTCAATCTTATTTCAGGATTTTTAATACAGTTACACAATAAAAAGTTACATTTATGCAAAAGGGTTGAGAAGCTCCTTGATTTAGGTCTACCCCTACCCCCAAATCACACAAATTCAGAAAATGGACAACAAAAAAACTTATTCCTGAAAAAGAACACTAAACAAAAATCTAATTAAAAATCAGGGTGAGAGGGTTTATTTATTCCCAAAACCTAATACTTGTATAAAAATTGAAAAAAAAATGAAAGGGATAGGAAATGGGAAAAGATGTAACAAACTCGAGCCGTTACAGTTCCTTCATTGCTTGGATTAAGATTTAGTGTAACTTCTTTCAACAAATCTTCATCACTGATGCCGCTAAAAAAAAAAAAAGCCCAAGGACGTTATTCTGATGCTTTACAGATGAGCGGAGGACTTAAAAGCAAAATGTTACTGACAGTTCTTTGCCAAGAGAGGTAAATCCTGCTCTTTTCTTCACTCAATGAATTTTGTTACAAAATGGTTTGAGAACTGTTCGATTTGGATTCAAATAATAACGATTAAAGGATTTCGGAATCTCCAAAGCTTTTCAGAAGTGAAGTGAATTCGTTAGAACTTCTTCTGTTTCTCTTGATTCATTCATGGATATCTCTCCAGAACAATCAAGAAAAGGTTCTTTTCTCAGATGATGTTAAAGAATGGTTTTTACTTTCATTTATTTTTTAAGCAACCAATTTGTGGCTTTTTTCTTTTGTCACTGGAAATATACCAGAATTTGGATTTTCCTTAAATATATTATTTGAAAAAATAAAGATAAAATTTCTAAACCAAATTAAGCTTTTAATTTTTATTACAGTCGTCTAATCTTAGACGATTTTATGTGAATGTTGTTTGGTTTCTTTGACTTCCATTTGTTATTCTGAGTTTTTTTCTTTCCATTAAATATTGATAACATTAAATAAGGATTTGTTCGAAATATAGCTTTATTAAGTTGATGACGTTGATGTAAAATTAGGTTACATTTATTCATAATCGGTTGGAAACAAACTGAATAACTGGAATATTAAAATGTACTAACCAATAGTTGTCTTTCAGGTTGTATTGCTTTTAATTTTCCTATAAAATTTAATTTGATTGATTATTATTTTTTTTGACTTTGAAATGTTTCATGTGTTTTGATACATTCACAATTTCTACCTTATGAATATTTGAACAAATATTAAATGCTAGGAAGACCCGTGAAATATTCACGGAAGTAAAACAAATTCCACATTTTTGAAATACTGTGAAATTTTTGAAAAACACAAGATTGAAAAAGATTTTATAAGCTTATTTTTTAAAAGCCATGATTTCCATAACAGCCCACATATAGTTTGAAAGACAGCCACATTTTGTTAAAAAAAAATAAAAAATAAAAAATTGATTTAGCAGTTTCAACAATAACAATAACGAATGTCCAACAGCCAATACTAATCTTCCTTCCTGGGCAACAATGACGTGTTCCTCTACTGTTGAGTAGTGAGAAAGCGACTATCCCAGAGATCAATGGGGTAACAGCCGAAGCTGTGGAATTATGTAAAACTGAGGATTTATGAATTCTCTGATAAATTTTGACGCATGAACTTCATGCATTTCAGTGTAAACTTCATTTACGTGTGGAAGAAAATCTTAATACGCTCATAATAATTGTGTAATCGCCGTCCGTCGTGTTGAAGTAGGGTAAATAGTAGAGCGCCATGTTTACAAATGGGCGTGACGTCACGACTGACGTGTTCCAACGCTGCACTGTGATTGGTTATTTCTCCGACTCTGCTTACAAATTTATAAATTTACACAGATCCGTACAATTTTTGCCTATTATAGTATGATTAAACAAATTACTAATAACATAAAAAAAAAAACAACAACAACTTATAATGCAGAAACCTGAATGCTAATTATAAATTATAAAATAATAATTTTTACATAGATATACTTGGTGTTAGTAACATATAAGTAACTAAAAAAGCAAAAAGGTCATCAAAATTAAGACTATTCACTACAAAGAAGTGAATGCAATTCTGACTTAGGCTAATGCGAATGAAATGATTCTTGTAGTAGTAGATACATGTGGTCGTAAGATGCTGAAAAGAAATATTCAATTGAGAATATTAGAATGAAACGAACTACAATGTTATGACTCACGTAAAAAGATTCGCTGCCAATTCTGCAGGGTTATGGAAATTCGCTGGTTGTTCGTCAATGATTTTCTTTTTTGGATTTGTTCATCCACGCTCATCTAATCACCCTCTGCTAAAAACTTACTCTGAGCCAATTAAAACAACAACTTCTATTTATCTTCACTTCCTCAGTGAAATTAAATCTACGAAAAGATTCCCAAGAGTTTTTACTGATTCTTAGTCTTATTATTAGAAACCAATTATTTAAAAACACGAAATCTTAAATAGAGAAAAACAAGTTTCGAGAAAACATTAAAAATTATAGATAAGAACAATTTAATGATTATTATTCACTGAATTCTGTACTTAAAACACTGGTTCTTGCTGAAAAAAAACAACCTTTCATTGAGCTTTGTTTAAGCTTTAAGTCTTAATTCGAAATATAATTTTTCAAGACTTAAAAAATGCTTTCATGATCATAAAAGAACGATTTACTTCCATGAGCATTTCCTAGGCTGGAACTTCGTTTTCTCCTCTTTGTTCTTTTTCATTTCCTCTGCATTCCACGTGCTTGTGTCACTGGCCACTGGTCGCCATAGAACCGTCCACGTAACCCTCAACTTCATCTTGTTGCTGCCACTGAACTTTCTCAGTCTCGGTTGAAACCATCATCTTCATCTTCATCATCATTAGTCATCGTTTCTAATATTATAAAAAAAACTATCGATGAAGAAAAGTGATGCATCAGAACCGTGATTTTTCAAAGATCGGAGCAATAAAAGGCAGTTCAGGGATTGATCGAAGCGGATTGTTTTTTTGTTTTTTTTAATAGGGCTACATCCTGGACCATTATTCGGGAAAACGGTACCAGTGTATTTTTGTAATGAGTTTCTACTATATTTTGAAATCTAGTTCATTTCTTTATGATTTCTATTTTTTTTATTCAAATCTTAAGGCTTGTTAAACACCGCTGCTTTTCTGTACTTTGAAAAGACAGGAATTAGATATCATTTCTCTTTTCAAAGTAAACCTATAGAATTCATCTTGGCTTATTTACTAATTTTACAATTTTAGACTTTTTTATTCTAGTAAAAAAAGTGTTAAACATTTATTTTCACGTTCTCTTCTAATATCCTCATAAAAGGAAATAAGGAAATCTGAAAAGATTACAATAAACTTAAAAAAAAGATTACAATAAACTTAAAAAAGATTACAATAAATTTAAAAAAGATATTCAATAAACTTAAATAGATTACAATAAATTTAAAAAAGATTACAATAAACTTAAAAAAGATTACAATAAACTTAAAAAAGATTACAATAAACTTAAAAAAGATTACAATAAATTTAAAAAAGATTACAATAAACTTAAAAAAGATTACAATAAATTTAAAAAAGATTACAATACACTTAAAAAAAAATTACAATAAATCTTAAATTTCCATCTGATTTTTTTTTTTTTTTAAATCGACTTAGTCTTAAAAGGAATAATTAAAAGGTTCAATATTCAATATTCAATATTCAATAAGAAAAATTACAAAAATTAAATTATTATAATCATTTTTGATTTCTTCTTTGAATTCGAAAGAGCTGTCATTATTTGTATTTATTTTACTCCTATCGATAGGTTCTTAACTCACCTTAATTAATTTGCAAATCTATGTAAATGTAAAATCTACACCGAAGAGCCTTTTCATTGTGACCACCTACCTAATACGATGTAGGACCTGTTTCAGCCTCCAGAATAAAAGCCACTCTGCGATGCATCGATTCGACGAGGTGGAGTTGGCATCCTGGGATATTTGGCACCATAATCTCAACAACAAGCTCTCCATAAGTCTTCTTAATTCTCCCTCTTCTAGACATTCTATCTATTGAAAAGTCTTCAAATCTTCAAAATAAAACAAAAATAAACGTATAAAACCATACATTTATTGAAATAAATATTTCTTAATTTTCGAAAAGACATGACTTCTTTTCTTTTTCAAAGCCTAAAAACAACAACAATACGTTACAAACAAGTAGAGGAAAACGATACAGATATAAGACATTCATGAAATTAGGAGAATAGCATTTGTAAGTATTGTTGTAACAATACAATTTCATGAATGTCTTATATCTGTATCGTTTTCCTCTACTTGTTTGTAACGTATTGTTGTTGTTTTTAGGCTTTGAAAAAGAAAAGAAGTCATGTCTTTTCGAAAATTAAGAAATATTTATTTCAATAAATGTATGGTTTTATAAGTTTATTTTTGTTTTATTTTGAAGATTTGAAGACTTTTCAACAAGCTCTCCAGTTCCTGTACATTTCGGGGCGATGGTGATGTAGCGCGAAACCCCTTATCCAATTCGAACCACAAATGTTCGATTGGGTTCATGTCCGGTGAATTTGGAGGCCATTGCGTGCAATTAAATTAATCATGTTCGTAAAAACCACACCATGACTATCGTGGCTGTGTGCCATGGCGCCTTCGCTTCGACCATCACCAGCACATAACAGTTGACATGAATGGGAACGATGCTAAGATACCTGACAGCTACAGGGGATTGTTGTACTGGAATAATGGGCCCTAAAATTTTACATGAAAACATCGCCCACAGCATCACACCTCCTCCGCCGCCCAACAGTGCATCCAGAAGCCATAGCCTCCAAAGGTAATCGGCTTATGCTCGCGCGGCCATCTATGTGATACATCAGGAATCGGGATTTATTCGGATCAGGCGTCTTTTTTTCCAATTATCCATGGTCCAACGTCGATGATCTTTTGTTCATTTCATGCACTGTCGTCGATGGAGTGCAGTTACCATCCGGCCCCGACATGGTGTACAGCTAAGCACATCCACACGAAGAAGGGTTCGATGAACTGTGTGTGGTAAAACATTATCTTATTCACCATTGTTGTAGCTGCGGGTGATTTATCGGATTGTAGTCCAGCTGTCGCAATGAACAATGTGCGACAATCTCTGCTTCAATGAGCTGCGATCGAAACACAACTGGACGACTCGGCGGTTCGTCGTTTGTCCATCCTTTTGATATGTACTCTCGACAACGGCACGCGAGCAGCCCACAAGCCGCGTCGTTTCAGAGATACTGGTTCCTCGGCACCATGCCATCACAATTTGTCCTTTATCAAACTATGAAAAATCAGCAGCTTTTCTCATTATGATATCGAACACAACAATAACAGAAAGCCGTTTCTAACATAGTGTTCTGTGCCCATTGACACATGGGACTGTTCGTTCAACAGACGCTCTCATTCATCTAGACTAGGAATGGTCATAATGTAATGGCTCTTCCATATCACAAATTAAGCAATTAAAAAATATTATAATGAATGTGAACGGAAATCAAAGTTTTTAATAATCCAGGGCAATCATGACTAACAGAAGAGTGAATTCCTCTAGCAATGACGTAAATAAGCAGTGGAACTCATTAATAGCAACTATCTACTATACAAAAGTTCAATGATGACATTTGTTGTATAATTAGGGCTAAATACTGGCTCGATTCCTATAACATTGTCTATTAGGTTTATGGTGTTAATCGCAATTCTTCCAATAAGTGCAAATCCAAGTTTCTGGAGGCTCTGGGGAGATCTGTTGAAACTTAGTGAAGACGTGTAACATTGGTCTGACGGATCGACGTCACAGGATCCTTCGCTGTTACAGTCAACTATGTCTTAGGACGTCCATCATTAGGATGACCCATAGCTGAGAGTTCAAAGCTCTCTCCATATCAGTTCATAAGAGATTCATTTTAAATCCAAAGCCCAATGTTTAAAAAGAAATTAAAAGTGCTGGTCTTTTTAGAAAAAGATTTGTTTTATTATTTTATAAAATAGAAGAGTTTAAAGAAAAAGGTTTTGTATTGAGTTATCAATAAAAAAAACGAAATAAATTTTAGATTTAACATTCATGAAACCATCAGAAAAGCAAAAAGCATTTTTTTATTCTAGAATACGTTGGAAAATTGTATTCTTTCTTCTGTCATTAGAAACTCGATGAAAACAATTAATTGATTAAGAGGTAGCTGATATCAATAATATAATAATAATATTCTGAGCCTCATACATTTATAGATTAATTGAAGTTAAATGGGGACTGTCACTCTAACTATTCACACTGTTACATGATTGGTAAATATTTAAAGAGATTATAATTATCTTGGGAACAAACAGCTTCTTCCATTCGATCATCAAAATGTCAATTGATTGATCTCCATGTTTAATCGAATCATTAATAAGAGAACCACATCACATTGGAAGAAACCAGTAATTTCACTATTTGCGTCAGTTCGTCTAAAAAGCCGACGAGGAATTAATACTCTAATAACAGTCTTTTATGGGAAGATAAAAATCAAATAAGAAACACACGTTACTTCTTTAAAATAATTGTAATAAAAAAAATCTATTAATATAATTTAAGATATAAAAGATATGTGGCCAAGTGCACCAAACTTCAATTAACTTTGACGGCTGCATTGTGGACGTAGCTAAAAGTAGTGGAGGATGCTGCTCCAGAAAAATTTTAGCCTTTGTTTTAAAATTGTGTGAAAGGAAACAAACATGTACAAAAAGATAATTTATTCAGAAACTTGAGGAATTTCTTTTTATACATGTTTGTTTCCTTTCTCACAATTTTAAAACAAAGGCTAAAATTTTCCTGGAGCAGCAACTCCACTAATTTTAGCTACGTCCACAGTGCATCCATCAAAGTTAATTGAAGTTTGGTGCACTTGGCCAATGGAGTTACTATTCCTCCTATACCTCTGGAAGACTATTTAGATAATTAGGTTATTTCTGCTGTTCATTGCTAACCATTCTTTTGGTTAATTATTTACATTAGTTATGATAATAATGTATGGTAACGATTGTTTGGTTTTATTTGTTACATGAAATTGGATTTCGAAACATGTTAAGCTTTCTTCTGTTGCTAACTTAGTTCCAACGCTGTAGTTTTCTGATCAATTTACTTATTTCTCGCTCTTTTATTACATTGTTATATTTTGTAAATAAACCAACTATCTACTGAAATCCATTTGCTGGGTGTTAAATAATATAAGGAACTTCTTGTTTTCCAATTGGTATTATTTATTATTGAAGATGCAATTGAACAATGAATAGCACTGGCTGATGAGGCAAATATCTCCCCTACTATGGGTCCTACTCAGACAATTACTATTCTCTAAACTAATTTTCTTAGTGATTAATGTAATAGTATGAAGAGATCTCTTCTTAAATCTATTACTAAAATCCTACATAAATTAATAAACAATTGTTGATTTCTTTTTTCTTCAATTTCTCCAGTCATTAATTTTCAGGCCGGGTAAGGTTAAAATAGTGAGTTTTGATTTGTAACTGTGTCGCGATCTATTTCGTACCAGAGTATAGTTTTGAATATCAGAAGCAAAATATATTGTTGTTCTATTTCACACCAGAATCTCAAAATTAGCAGTAACTGCAATAAATAGTTTTTGATTGGAGACAAAGAGACTCGATTATTTTTAATAAGTTTTGCATTCTAAATCAGTCTACAGTTAGTCACATTAAGATGCTTTTAAAATATTACCTCATTAAAATACCAGGTGTTCAGAATTAAAGTTCACATTTCGAAAGGCTGTAACTGGAAATATCATCGGAACGACTTCATATTTCGCAGGACGTTCGTGGCGGTGGAAATTTGTTTGGCGCAAAAAAAAAAAAAAAAAAAAAAATACATCCGAAGGTAGCCGCTAGGGCGATACATGGCGCTGCAATACTGTAGTGAATACATGCAATTAGTTGTGTGGTTGTACAAGGACATGTTCGATATGATTTCCCCCGATATTGGCAACATATTGAAATCGCAACATCGCATGTTCTGTTGTTGTTGTTACAGCAAGTATAGTGCCACTCGTAATGCTGTGAATATGGTGTGTAATACTGGTCTTCAGGTCCCCTAAGTTGATTAGGTGTTCAAGGTAGACCAGGTCTTTCAGAAGCCCTCACAGCCAAAAGTCACAGGGGTTGAGATCCAGCGAACGCGCTGGCCACATTATACGAAAATGGCGGCTGATGATTCTGTCTTCGGTAAAAAATAGACCAAAACAACCACTTGACAGGGGTGGCGAAGTGAGGTGGGCCACCATCCTGCAAGAAAACCGTTGGATCCATACATTGACGTTATTGACAATGAATCATCATGTGTATCCACTAGAGTATTGCAGCGACATCTATCGCCCTACGGTCACCTTCGGAAGTAATTATTTTTCTTTTTGCATCAAATAAAATTCTATCGCCATGAACGTCCAATATGAAATAGGAAGTCTGATTAGTTCTCCAGTTACAGCCTTTCGAAATGTGAACTTTAATGATAAATACCTTGTATATTAAGATTATAATGTAGTTGATAGGTTTGAATTGTCATAGAGTTCCCGAAATAGATTAATACATGTTAAAGTTCATTTTGCATTCAATGTGTAATGAAATACACGATGTAAAGGGAATTAGATCTAAATAATGCATTCTATTAATCCGTAATTAATCCTCACTCACAATTAATACCTCATTTAAACCTATTATAAAAATTGCGTATTTAATGCGTATGTAGTTCTATACGATTATCCCATCATTAACTATTCATGATATCAGCTATAACCATTTAGCGTGAGTCATATTTCAATGACAGTCTTCCAATTCATCGATTACATTTAGTGCATTTTTATCTCCACATGGCTATCATGGAAAAATGTCAAACTCTGTAGACTTGATGGATGAAATCAACCGATATTACTTTCATAAATTTCGGAAATGAGGTATTTATCAGATTTCAGATTTAATTGATTGGAGTCGCGCGATTAAAGAGCAATTAGCGGCACTTGCGCGCGCCAATGGTTGAACGGTTGTTATGGCAACGTTGAAAAAAATTGCGAACACCGTTTTGCATCGTATTTTAGCTCCAATACAAAGTGCGCTTAATGTCAAAAGGCAGTTTTGTCTGTCTGTGTGTCTATTTTATATATTCTTATTTATTATTGAAGTAAAATCAATTAGAGTAAATCAGTATGGATTTCTTGTGGATGCCAAAAGTAATCGAAAAATAGTATTCGAATATTACTCGAAGCTACGATTTTTGATTTCATGTTTTAGATGAATGAATTAAATGAGAGTAATTATCACAGATGTAATTTATTCTTTCTATTTCCTCTTTTTGTTTCCTATTGTCGACAGTGAGACAACGAAGATGAAAGCAAATCATCATTTCAATGTAATGTGATGGGACGACCTACAAGGAGAGTTTTTCTGGTTTGACTTATTGTTTACTTAAAAATGTCCTGAACTACTAAGAATTCTTGGAAGACTTTTGACCTAATTCCTATCTGACAATGTTAGATCTTTCTTATCTTTTTCTTAGTTAGCTACAGCAAACTTCCTCCTCATTATGTTCCACTTCTGCGACTGTCTTACGTGTGCAATTACTCTTACGACTCAACTTCAATCTGTCTTGAGTTCTAATCAGATTGAAGTGAAGACATCACAAACGACCCTCAGATAGGAATCAATTTAAAGGAAAAGTTTTTCTTCTTTTTTCGTTTTTAATGACTTGATATATCTTAACAAGTTTTCAGTATTTTTTTTTTTTTCATTTAACCGATATTTTCATTTTCTGAAGAAATACAATTTATGCTGGTTTTCTTTTAGTTACAATCTTCATTTTCTAATCGCTTAGTATTTTTTTTCTTATTGTAAAAAGGGTTTCTCAAGTGAGGGCAGAGGAGGCCTCTAATTGAATGAGATCCTTAGGAGTCATGTTGGTCTTTTTTTGTTACTTTTATTATTTGATAAATCCGAATGGAACTTCCTAACAATAGTATGAAAGTGAAAGAGAAATTAAATAAAAACAATTCAGAATAATTTTTAAGTTAAAAGTTTTATTTTTAACATAAAGAAAAAGTCAGATAACTAAATATGCGTGAATTTGTTAATACTTTTTTTTTAATTGTATATTTAAATATCAGATTCAGATACTAAGCACCTTTTTAAATCAGAAACACTAATTCCATTTTGGAATTATTCCCATTCAAAGATAGGAGGATGGAAATGAATGTTTCCAATCTACCTTTTATTGCCATTTATAACATCTGTTATCTTCACGGAATTCCTCTAATAATGCGGCCTAAAGCCATTTAGATGGAATTACATTTATGAATGACGTATCTTTAAATTTTATTCATTTTTCTAGGGTTCATTGTTTGAAATGAACAATGCTGTTTATTTGACTTTCAAGGAGGTTGAGGGATTCCTAAGAAAAAACAATTATGTTAGACATTTAGCACAGAAAACCCATTCTACGGAAAACCCATAAATTCCAAATGAAATTTACTTTCTTTGGAAATGACTGACTTTGGCTGCAGCGATGAACAAGTTGTTAAAAATTCACTTCGAAAAGAAGTATGGGAAAATGACAGTCTTCAAATGTCGTGCTTTCTTTCTAATTTTACAAACTCGTTTTAAAAGTAAATGTTGTTGATGTAATTGGAAGGAAGGCTGTACAACGAGGAACTTTCCATTTAGAATTAACTCGTAATGAGATCCTAATTCTATTACATAACCTTAACTGTTCAGGTAAAAGGGAGTCTCTACTGAGAGGAAAAGAAAGAATCTCTTGATTTTTTATTCTGAATTTAGAAAAGTTAAGATAACTAAATTATGTTGAAGAAAGACAAAAACAATGCAAATCTAATAAGTGAAAAGGGTCGTTTAATGGCGAGAATAAAGAAGAGTTCTATCCATTGTAGAATGAAGTTTTTTTTTTTCATATT
This sequence comes from Thereuonema tuberculata, assembly GCA_023159025.1. Lineage (NCBI taxonomy): Eukaryota > Metazoa > Arthropoda > Chilopoda > Scutigeromorpha > Scutigeridae > Thereuonema > Thereuonema tuberculata. The sequence goes on from JAFIDM010000001.1 coordinate 3,072,560, forward strand.
TCTCTAATTGTTTTTGGCATACAATGTTTTTTTTTCTCACAACAGTGTAACTTAATTTGAATTTATTATTTTTCGTTTATCAATTTTCTCTTCCTCCCAATTTCACTTAAATTAGCATCTTGATGGTAAAACAAATATCCAGTTGTCAAAACACAGAAAATCAGTTTTAAGTTACTTTTACATAAATTTAAGGAAATAAAAATTATTCATTTTGTAAATCTTGTGTGTTTCAATGGACTGCCCAATTATTGTTATTAAAACCAAGATTATTAGTATAACTTTATTAAATTCGATGCCAACTTCATTCTAAATTTTACGCCTTCCAACATGAAATGATTTCGAGAATATCTTTTAAAAGTTTATTAATGAGAAATCTTTGAGGTAATTGTTGGAACATCATTTATCATAGAGTTACGACAGCGCCATCTGGCATCAAAGAAAGCAGTTAACGTAGAAGCCGATTACACATCTGTCATTTGTCAAAACAAGAAGTCAAGAGAAACAAATCTACAGAAATATTGAAAGAAAGATAACAAAAAAAAAACAGATTTGTATTCACGCAACTAAAGATTTTCTTGTCTGCAAGATGTAACAAGAAAATAGAACAAACTATAATTTCAGCTGATTAATGATATCATTTTAATTAAAAAAGTCAGGGATAAATAAGAATTATAAAATTGATCTACATTAGGTTAATTTACTTAGAATTGATGTTCTACGAATTAACATCGTATTGAAATTTGCTTTAAGATATTATCAATAATTATCTAGTAAAATTGATTTTGTAATCATTTGATTTTGCAATATTTAGATAGTTTTATATGCTCTTCAAACAACTTAAAAAATTTAATTTCTTTAAAATGTTATTTTTTAAAAATGTTCTTTTTAAAACTTCGTGCAGAAGAAAAGTGTTCGTGAATGGAGAGTTACTGGCTTTCACGTGAGAAAAAAAGCACCTCAACTTCTGCAAATGCAACAATAATTAATCGGTAAATGATTAAGAGTTTAGTGTTTAATCCAAGCAAATGCCAATCAATCCCTGAGGGATTAATATCTTAGATTTTAATACAAATTCATAGTTCACTTCGAACGGTTTTCTTTGGAAATTTGTATCAACTTTAGTAAATTTCTCCACAATTTCCTTCTCGGAAGAATTGTAAAGTTCGAAAAAGATCCATTTACCAAATGAGCAAATTTACCAACACAGATACTTGATGATCTTCACTAGAGTTTAATCCTTTTCTACAAATATTTAATGCAGTTAGTCTCAAACAAATTCTACAAAAATAATCTTGGAATCTTGTAAATAAGAAATATACAAAATGTAACTCTTGCAATTTTCTTATTTAAAATCTTAGTCGAATTTTTATAGAATAAACAATATGCGGCATTTGCATGGAGAAAAAAATTTGGAAGACACTGCTCTCCTAAAGAATTCCAGAGATGAAGAGAGACCTGAAAACTTTTATCTTTCAATGCAGCTGTCGAAGACATATTTAATCAGCAAGAAAAAAATTGTTTTAAAGAAAATTCAGAAGAAAAACGGTTCACGTATTTCATTAAAAGATAAAATAGGTTGTTTTTAGACATTAAATATCATCAGCATCAACTTATAAAATTGGCTAAGTTCGTCTGTCTGTCTGTAACTCGATATAATTAAGCTATTACGATAAATCCAAGATTCTCAATGATACCATTAAATCAAGGGTATTCAAATTGTATGAAATATTAGTTCATTGTGTCATTCCATGTTGTTTCCATGAAATTTTATCCTTGGGAACTGACCTAGACAACTGACTTTTCTAACAAAACATACGTTCAAATCACGGAGGCAGAATGTTTTTTATCTTTCTGCAACGATTGATGCTAAGACGAAAAATTTTCTGCGGGCGCCGGCATATTTCTCGTTTATGTCCCGCAAAAAACGTTCATTCTATACCAGGGGTCGGCGTTTGTAAGGTGAGGGCTACCTCAAGTATACTCCAAGTGGTGCGGTCACCTCTCATTTTCGTTCTGCGACAATGTCGCGCCGTCGCTTGATATTCTGCTTCTGGGGTTCAAATAATTAATTATTTTATTTCTACTGCACAGATTTTAATGAAATTTGGCATACTTACTCAGTTTTTTACGCTGATTTTGAAACTCAAAACCATTTTTGCCGTAGATGCTTCGTTCAAAAGTTACCGGAGTATTTAGATTACAAAGGTGAGTTTTAAATGCCTTTCGGCGTTATGGGTCAAAAATAATAATTATTCCATTCTTACTTTTAGTAAAATTTATTTACAAGGAGAAACGTTAGATATGGTTGGTATTTATATACCAGAGCCTGTTTTTAGTCATGGACAGTTATATGCTGTTGTTCTCTGCTATTTCTCGAGCACGTCGTGCTTGCGACGTCAAAATCAAAATTCTTGACTGAATAGATCAAGGACATCTGATAGAAAGATCTGATGCTGTTTTTACAAAAAATGTAGTTTATAAGGAGATATTTACTTTATAGTTGATAGTTGATAATAAAATGATTTTCCAGATTTTTTTATGCCTGTCGTTCGACAGACTTTGCTGCTAGTTTCAATATAATCACTCATGATTGTCTAAATATTACTTTATTTTACAAATGAATCAAAGATCACAATCAACCATTCCAATTTCTAATTTTTTTTTCATACCTTAATTTGCTAGTATTTGAAAATTATTCAAACATGTTTCTGTTGAAGCCTACGTAGTTTTGAAAACATTAATACATTTGATTATTGTAAATAATTAAAATGAAAGATGTATGAGATAGAATTTCCAATATTTCATGTTCTCTACTAATCAAGTTAATTTTATTCGTAACTCATCCTTTAATTTAAAATTATTCTTTTACTTAAAATTTCGATAGACAACATAAAAAAGATAATAATTTATGATGAAAAGAAATTTAACGTGCCCAATGATTCGAAGAATTAAGCAAGTAGACGAGGCACAACGCTATAAGAAAGGATTCGCACCCTGATTTGTCATTGGGAAGAGACTGGGATGGACCATTTCGTTCTTATTAGGACTCATCAGCCAGCCAAACTCCACCGAATGACAAACCCAGAAGGTGCGAGGGGTATAGCTTTCCCGGGACACGCTCCCGAGAGCGGGAACTCAACCCGAAGAAATCCTAACCAAAAATTAAATAAAAAACAAAAAACAAATATTCCTTGTCCTGCAATCTGCTAGGCGCAAAAGGAATTTAATTATGGCATTAAATAAAGCCCAAAAGTCATATATTTAAAATGAAACGAAATTTAACGTGCCCAATGATTCAAAGAATTAAGCAAGTAGACGAGGCACAACGCTTTGTCATTCGGTGGAGTTTGGCTGGCTGATGAGTCCTAGTAAGGACGAAATGGTCCATCCCAGTCTCTTCCCAATGACAAATCAGGGTGCGAATCCTTTCTTATAGCGTTGTGCCTCGTCTACTTGCTTAATTCGATAATAATTTATATATATTTATTATAAGAATAAATATTTCAGATATTGTGTCCAGTTTATGATTCGTAAAATTAACCCCTTATGTCTTCGTTACAACACTCGTTAATCAAACCATTACCTCTATAGAGGAAAACTCGAGATTTAGGTAAGAACCCTCATTGTGATTAGAAATTATAAAAATACTTAGATTTGTAAAAGTTAATTTGAGTCTTAAACTTTAAACTTAAATTTTATTTTTGTTTAATTCTAATTGAAACGAAATCGTAATACCTGTTCATTAATTCAAAGAGCTTTAAAACGTCTGCCAAAAATGTTGAAAAATTATGAGAATTCGAATTTTGAGAATCTATTATTGGACTTAAAGCCCTTGTATCTTTGTGGGATTCTTATCTATTCCACCAGGAATACGTTTATCGTATGTTGTCCTAAAAATATATTGCTTGCTAACTGACATCGTCTGCTGACAAAATTATCCAATGCTTTCTGATTTTTTTCCTCCTCATATTCTGCTGCTGTTTAACTATTTCTTTTTTTAACATAGAGCTATCCATTTCTATTTTTAAATCATTGAATTTGATCTTTTTTTCCATGATATTTATAATACAGTTTCCAAAACTAATTAATAACTAACCCACTACGAAATGGTTAGCAGTTTTATTTTCTTAAATTGCTATGAATATGTAATACTGCTGTGAATATGTAACCGCAATTTTTACAAACGAAACATTTAGGCTATTAACAACATATATATATTAACAAATATTATAAAATTACAGTCTATATTACTAAAATCTTTTATTTCTCTGTCTGTCTGTCAGGCGCAATTGTTAATTTCCTGTGAAAAATAGAAATAATTACTACAATGAAACGTTCGCGACGGGAATCGAACCTGCAACCTTTTGATTCGAAGTCAGATGTCTTATCTATTAGGCCAATGAGAATACATTCAAATTATTGTTTCTTATCATTCCCTTTGTGTGTGTGTGTGTGTGTGTGTGTGTGTGTGTAACGCAATGAGAGAAGAGCCAGAGAAAAAAGAAAATAACTCATTAATTTTAGCCTACTAGATTAAAATTTAAATTTCAATGTTCATTTTTTTAGCTTCTCTCCAAGAATGGCGCGTGCTATCAAATAATGAGTTCATTCAAAAAGGAATAAAATATCACTTTTTGCCATAACCGCTTGGAATCGATTCTTCTTGGATTATCTCATACTTACCAGGGGAAGACAGGGGGATGGCCTAGTTAGTGATAGAAATATTTTTGGTTATGGTTGACTTTATAAGTAGGTTAGAAAATCATTGTAAATTGGGGTTCTAATGAGAGAGAGAGAGACAACATTCAGCGTTGAAATATTATATTTTAAGAGAAATGTATTTTAAGAAAGAAAAAAAAAATCATTTCAAGACAATAGCATACGATGAAGCGAAGGAATGTGTAATTCTTAAAAGCAGACAAAACAACAAAGGCAATATCTTTCCTTAAGGGTTAGGAGAAAGAAAATATTTTACAACCAAAAAACAAAAAGGTAATGGTGTCTAAGGTTCAGATAAACAAGGATCCCAAAGACGTTGTTTAAATCTGATTTCATCTTTTCTTAATTAAAAATTATTAAAGGAAGTGAAAGTCACTGAAAGTGATTCCTTTGGAACCTTTCTCATCGAATAGATGCCAGCAAATTAAGATTTAAATCAATGATCTTTAAAAAAATCATTATCACACATCTAGAAATAAGAAATATACGTTTTTTTAATTAAAAAAATTGTTAAAAAAAAAAGTTGTTAAAAACTTGCGTTCAGCTGATGATGGTCTAAGCAGTTAAAACTGTTCCGGATCTTTAAAAAGATATTTTTATAAAAATTTTAACCGTCAGACGATAAATTGTTTCTAAATCTAATTAAAAGATGGAAATTTAATGGAATGGAAGTTTCATAATAAATGGTTCTATTAATAATTAGTTTCAGTATATAGATGTCTTTTGTTTATCATGATCTAAAATATAGATATTAACAGAATTCATGTTAGATTAAGCATCATAATAAAAAAAAAACAATTATTTATTGTACGGACATATTTCATCAAAAATAATTATAATAAACTAAAATAAATAAATTATTCATTATAAATTTAGATAAAAAAAAAAAAACTTTATAAAACTCGTGTTGCATTAATTACAAAAATAAAAATTCACAAACTGGATACTTACACATTGAACTAGAGTTCATCCTAAAATCACTCAATCGATATCATAACAAAATTGAGCACAACTCAACATCTGAAACTTAGGGTAACGTCAAGGAGGAACCTGTTGCTAGGTACCACCTCCTATACGAAATTAGGATAACCTTGAACAGACTGAGAGCTGCTATGTCAAGATGTAAACAAAACCTGAAGAAGTGGAGCTCCATCGTTGAAGACGAATTTTGTGATTGTGGAGAGTCCTCATGTTTTGTAGTAACCTCATGGTACTCTAGATATACTCTAGATAATCTATTTGTTGGAAATGTCAATACCATCCAGGCTGCTGAATTTTGGACTGTGCGTAGTATTTTGCTGTATTTGTTTTTGTAATCAGGCTGTGGAAGCTGTGGTGTTCCAGACTGTTGTTTGTTTGTCCGTTTGCAATTGGAGGAAATTAAAAATGGAAAAAGAGAGCAACTCTGAGTTTTAATCTTAAAGAAATGAGTGAAACTGCAAACAAACACGTTGCTGTTTAGACGAGACCATTCTTCAATGGCTTAAGTTTTCTTTGCAAAAATCTTCGTTGAAAACAAGTGATCGTTTAATAGACTTTTTCTATTAAATGAAAATGGATGGGAGGAAGGTTTTAAACAAAAGCGGCCTTATGTGTAATAAATTCTTTAACCATATGATCGATTCTAGTTTGGAGGAGAAACACCCCCGCAAGGAAATGAACCTCAAACCTACAGCTCTGTGTTTTATCACTGGGTTCATCTATGGGTCTTAAAAAATACATGAATATCGATGTTGTAGTTGTTGCTATAGAAAATATTTTTTTTTTATGTCAAACTGGCAACGGAGAGACTTCTCTTTAATAGAATGTCGTACTAATTTTTCTTTACCTGTTTTTTTTTTTTTTTTTTTTTTTTCATAAAACGATGGTTTAGGAGAAACATGCTATTTGTGGTGAAGAGAATATTTTTTCCTTTGTATTTTCTTTTCTTCTGTATGTCTTTACAATGCCTTTAAAATATCTTCTATCAAAGAATAATCGGAGAGAAAAATGTGAGTCAGGGAGTCCTATTTCTTAATTATTTCTTTCTTGTTAATTATTTCTTTCTTGTTAATTACTTCTTTCTTGTTAATTATTTCTTTCTAGTTAATTATTTGTTTCTTGTTAATTATTTGCTCCTAAACTGCTTTTTTCCTTTGAATAATAATAAGATTAGAATGTGTTATATTCTTCTAAACACAGCTAAAAAAAAATTACTTGAGATAAGAATACGGTGTCGTTATTAGCGAACAGGATATTTATAGCATCCTCCAACAAAACCAGCCTTTGTTTTTCATAAAAAGCAGAGATATGTGAGAATTTTTTTATCAGGCTTTTAAAAGTATCAAGATTGATGAATAGAAGTGACGCTTGTAACTAAGCGATTGATCCAAATGTAATCCCCTCTAGGACAACATTCATTAAAATCCCGGATACAACAGGCGATAACAGTTTCCTTCAATAATAAACAAGTGGAATTTGTAGGTTTTGTAATGAAATTGAAGTTTGAAATGGAAAAGAGCAGTAATTTTAAGATCTTATTGTTTTTAGTTTGGTTGCAATGAACTTAATAAATCACTTTGTCTGTCCGCTCGTGTGAACTTCCAGGTTGTGCATTTCATCAATTTACATAAATTAATTGATAAACGTGAAATGATGTTATTTTGAATGAACACATTTTCACTTGTAATTGAATCCTTTTTTAACAAATTCATGAAAGTTTGCAGATGACAAAAGCAAAAGGAGAGAAATCCACAAAACTCTGCAACAGAAGCATCTTGCTATGAAACAAAATCACAATTATATAACAACAGCTATAAATTCAAAAGAAAAGAAAGCCTATGTGTAAAAAGAAATATCAACAAAGAAAACGAGAAATAGTGAATTGAATAAATTATACGGATATTAATATTAACATAAAGATAACATTAAAGGAATAAAATAATTTTCAATAACGTTCGAAAAAAAAATATAACAATGGTAGTTCACTAACATCAATTAAAATGATCTTGTTTTGTTTATAGTTTGTAAAATATGGATTTTCTGTTGTTGTTAAAGAACTCGATTTCTAATAAAGATGTAAAAATAAGTAATAAGAGGTTTTACACATGATTTCATGGAAATTGAAAATTCATTATATGGTAAACATGACGTAATGAAGCTTCTATAGAACGTAAATTAATCCGAAATATGGCGCCATCTAGAGACCATATAAGGAATTAATTAATCGCTTGGTTTTTCTGTTGCTACAAAGTGATGTTTTACATTGTTGTAATTGCTATTTTTTGAGGAAGGAACCTGATTTCATCAAAAACTATTTTTGCCTTCGATAAGTCTCCATTTCTATTTTTATACTTGTCAGATTATACATATCATGAAACTTTTGTAGAATAAGGAGTTGGTGATCAATTGTGAAAGCGGGTTTCTTTTATCATATAACATTGGTTTGAGTCTTTATGGTTCTGATGTTGAAATCAGTCAATTCATGTGATACCTATCTAACATTAAATTTTCCGTATCCTGTGCTACAGAGGCAGTTTTAAGTTGGATGACATCCCTTTCAAATAAGGTTACAAAAAAAGCTGAAGACTTCAGATGTTTAATGAATTCGGCCTCAATCTCAGACAGGTCAAATAAAAACAAGTGAAGGAGACCCCCTAAAAGATTAATTGAATTGCTAAGGACTCTGCTAAGTAACCCTTATGAGTTACAATTATAACTGTTTAAGAGTTACAATTATAGCTGGTTTAAATAATGATAATAAAAGGAATATATATATATATATATATATATATATATATATATATGTTCTTAAGGATTTCAGTTTTTTATTCACTTTCTGTAGAGTATATAAAAAAAAAAAAAAATTAACCCGGGATTCTAAACTTTCAAAACAAGTTAAATACAACTTTCTAATATATATATATATATATATATATATATAT
>JAFIDM010000001.1:3088694-3101837 GCA_023159025.1 Thereuonema tuberculata
TATATATATATATATATATATATATATATATATATATATATATATATTTATTTATTTATCTATTTAGAGGGTGGTTAACATTAAAATTGCTCTACATAGATGGCTCTGGAGTGCGTTCTAAGGCTCCAAATGGAAAGAAATTTGGACAACAAGTACTTCAAACGATGCGCTCGCCATTTATTGAAAATAAAAATCAAAATAAAAATATATATAATAGAATAGTATAAAAAATGGTCAATAGATGGCGCTAAAGCAATAGCTAACCATAACTACTGTATGACCACCAACAGATGGCACTTGGCCACGCCTACATCACGTGATACGCGACGGTTCTATAAATCTATTTGAGGATTAGGTGATTTTTTCCATTTTCAGTGCAAATCGTTTCTTGTTTATAACATAGAGGAATTGATGATATGAAATACGACTTAAATATCTACTTTTCTTATATATAATAATAACTATGTAAAATTTTAACTGTAACCTTATAGAAAACTGATTTGCTGTTTAAAAACTGTTATATTTATATTGTTTCTTATTTATTTAAATTCTGAAAAATCGTAATTGTATATAAATTATATTAATTAATGTAATTAACAAATATATATACTTCATGGTAATAATGTTTTATTTAACAATTAATTGTTGACAGCTAAAAAAAACCAACTTGTTTACAAAACAATCCCGTAAAATTCCTCAGAACATTTATAAATATACAAATTAAGACTATTGGCATTCGCACTTACATTGGCATTCGTAACTTACTAAAAATAGAAGTAGGTTGGCAATATTATTATTATTTTTTTTTTTATGTTTCAAACCTTGGGTTTCCCCAGCAAAAACAATATGGCGGGTCAAGGACCAAAGCACATATTGCCAAGCGTAAAGACGTGTGCAAGAATGATTAGGGATGTGTGGTTGTGTCCATAAATTTTCTAACTATGCGTGTTGTGTTGAGTACTATAGCCTTCTGCAGTTGTGCATAAGTGTTTTTGTTAAGTTCTAGTGTGCTGAGACTGTGGTGCAAAGTGTTAGGTACCAGACCAGTGGCGGACAAGACGATGGGTACAACACGTACTCGATCCTGCCTCCACTGCTTCTGGAGCTCGTGTGCTAGGTCTGTATATTTACTGATCTTGTCTGCGTGAGTTTTCTGCATGTTCTTGCTGATAGGCACTGCAATATCAATGAGATAGGTCTGTTTGCTGACCTTATCAACAAGTGTGATGTCAGGTCTGTTGTGATGTATGGTTTTGTCTGTGTGAATGGGACGATCCCAGTACAGTTTATGTGAGGATGACTCTAATACACTTTGTGGTATGTACTTGTAGTACATAACCGTCTTCTTAATAAGTGAATGTTTGTGTGCTAGCTGTTGATGAACAATCGACGCTACCTGATTGTGTCGGTGGAGGTAATCTGTCTGGGAGAGAAGGGGACAGGCAGATATTATGTGGTCGATCGTCTCATGCGTAGTGTGGCATTTCCTGCATTTGTCGTCATGTGTGTTTGCGTCGTGTAGGATGTGTTTCTTGTAGTTGCGTGTGGGGATGACTTGGTCCTGTATCGCGATCATGAACCCTTTGGTCTCCCCAAACAGCTCGCCACTTGTCAGCCATCTGTTCGACGCTTCCATGCCGACATGAGGCTGGCTGAGTTCGTAGTGATGTCTGCCTTGGAGTTCCATGATTCACGCAGCTGCTGAGAGTGGGTGTTAGGGGTGGTGAGTGTTGGAGAAAGGTTTTCGAGGTCCAGAGGTATGGGGTGTGTGTCAGCCTTGACAATGGCTGAGTGGAGTGAGGAGTCTTGTGCTCTTTGGTGGAAGTGTTCCCTAAGTGTATGTACTTGTTTTGCATGTAGGGTGATGAGGTTAACGAGTCCTCGACCTCCCTCCTTGCGGGGAAGAGTCATCCTTTCTGTAGCGGACTTGGGGTGGTGTATGTTGTGTTTCGTGAATGTAGTGCATATTGTACGTTGTAGTGCTTCGAGTTCGGTTTTTGTCCAAGGAATTATGCCGAACGAATATGTTAGTGTGGGGACGGCAAAAGTGTTGATGGCTTTAATTTTATTTCTGGCGTTGAGTTGTGTTTTGAGGATGTTTTGAATGGGAGCACGATATGTGTTCTTGAATGCATTTTTGATGTTTGTGTTGTCAATGACGCGCGCTTGCTGGAAGCCCAGATACTTGTAGGTCTCTCCCTCTTCCATGGATTGGATGGCCAACCTTATTATTATTATTATTATTATTATTATGTTTGTATGTTTCAAACCTTGGGTTTCCCCAGCAAAAAGAATATGGCGGGTCAAGGACCAAAGTCCATATTGCCAAGTGTAAAGACGTGCAAGAATGGATAAGGATGTGTGGTTGTGTCCATAAATTTCCTAACTATGCGTGATGTGTTGAGTACCACAGCCTTCTGCAGTTATCCTTATATATTATTTCTCAAGGGTGTTTTTGTGTCGGTACGCCATAACTACCTTAATACTTTATCAAAACCAATGATTGAGACATCATTTTGAAGGTTATGTTCCCCGCTAATGACGAAAAATAAACAAATTGTTTAAAATTAATGTTTTCGTTATAAAAACTTTATTTTTAAAACCTTTTATAAAAATGTAGACATGCTTTAACAGAAGCGACTTATCTTTCGAAAGCGAAACAACATTTCAAATTCTATTGTAGCGTCGTAAAATTCAAATATATCCTTTTTCAAAATAAAAATGCACTTTAAAATGATATTTCATCGTTTATTTAATAAGAAAAGATAAAAAACAAACAAAGATTTATATTAATAAAAATAAACGATTTTATTAAAATAAAGAAACCTAAAAATTTGTCATATATTATTTCTCATATATTATTTCTCAAAGGCGTTTTTTTATTTCCCTTAAACTTCATCAAAATCAATGATGGAGATGTCATTTTGAAGATTAACATTTATCGCTAATGACAAAAAATAAGCAAATTGTTTAAAATTAATGTTTTCGTTAAAAAACTTTAATTTAAAAATCTTTTTATAAAAATTTAGAAGGCGCCAGATGTTGACAATCTGCTCATTTATTTATTTCCACATTACCATTCGGCGACTGATCAAGTTACCATGCGTATTATTCCAACGGGTCAACCGTTTTATAAAAATGGAGAAAGCGCCATCTATTGACCATGTGTTTAACTAACATGCACGACAGCTGTTGGATTTGTTTATTATTTTTCAAAGATGGTTTTTTGTTGCGAATTATTCGCACGGGTCAACTAGTTATTATTATTATTATTATTTACGATAATTCCCACTTAAAGAGAGCGTTTGAACTTGAATTCCTCTCTGATGACTGTTTGTGTTTCTCTGTGCCCAAATTTTCTTCATATGTTCACTGTGTTGTTTCTTACGCTCCGCTGTCCATTTACATCCCCGCCTCTTCTGTGTTGTGGTGTCAAATGTATGTTTTTTGATAGTGTTCCTGAATTTCTTTCTATCTTCTGCATCATCTATTGTCATGTGTGTCTGTCTGAGATCCTCCTCGACTTCTTTTATCCATTTCGTTTTTCCCCTGCCTGAGTTGATGACCTCAAGAATCCGTCTTGAAATTCTGTCTTCGTTCATCCTGTGAATATGTCCGTAGAACTGCATTCTTCTTTTCCTGAATGTATCCGTAATCCTATTAGTGTGTTTATAAATTTCTGATGCTGGTCTCTTCATCCAGATTCCCTGTTCCTGTACCGGTCCCAAGATTTTTCTGAGAATTTTTCTTTCTTGTTTCTCTATTTCTTTGATTTTCGCTTGTCCACCAATTTGTGTCGTTTCAACAGCATATAGTGCCTCAGGAAGTACGACAGTGTTGTAGTGTCTTAATTTTGCGTTAATGGATAGGGACTTTTTGTTGTAATAGTTCCACGTGAGTTTGTATGCTCTTTGTAGTTTTCTTATTCTTTCCTCATTGGCCCTTAGGTTGATCCCTGATGGTTGGATAATTTCTCCTAGGTATTTAAATTGCGGTACTTGTATAATTTTCCCGTGGGTTGTTTCAATAGGTAATTTGTCTTGTGGCGCTCTTTCTATATATTGCGTTTTCTCATATGAAATTTGCAAGCCAGTTTTTCGTGCAATTTCGTGTAGTTTTTCTACGGCGTTTGTGGCCTCTTTTCTATTATTTGTGAGGATTGCGAGGTCATCCGCAAATGCTAAGCACTTCACATGGAATCTGTTCTCTTTTTTTATGCCAATTTGGATTCCTTTGACTTCTTTTTCCCATGTTCTGATAATTTTCTCAAGAAGGATATTAAAGAGCAACGGCGAGAGCCCGTCACCCTGTCGCACTCCAGTATGGATTTCAAATGGATCGGAGATTTCCCCTAAGTATTTAATCTTGGAGGTTGTGTTAGTTAACGTCTGTTGGATGATTGCTCTTGTTTTTCTGTCGATGCCGAATTCTTCCAATGTGTTGAAGAGGATCTCTCTGTCTATAGAGTCGTAGGCTTTCTTAAAATCCACAAAAGTGACCACCGTGTTTCTGGTGTTTCTCATCTGGAGAATCGTTTTAAGATTCTAGATCTGTTCTATGCAGGAGCGTCCCTTGCAGAAATCAGCCTGGTATTCTCCTATCTGTGGGTCAGCTTGTTCTTCTAGTCTATTCAAGAGGACTTTTGAGAGAATTTTGTAAGTGACTGGCAAGAGTGAGATACCCCTGTAGTTATTCGGGTCCGTTTTGTCCCCTTTCTTGTGTAGTGGGTGGATGATTGCGCATTTCCATTCCGCAGGGATCTGTTCGGCTTCCCAAATGTCTAATATGATCCTGTGGATTCTTCCCGTTAACTTTTCATCGCTTAATTTCCAGAGTTCTGCAATAATTCCATCTTCTCCTGGGGCTCTGTTCTTTTTCAGTGCTTTGATAGCTTCTACTACTTCCTTGGTGGTTGGTGGTTCAGCCTCGGGATTTGGTGTGGATGTTTTGAAGTGGATATCATCTGTGGAACCCTCGCACAGTTATTATTATTATTATTTTTATTATTATTATGTTTGTATGTTTCAAACCTTGGGTTTCCCCAGCAAAAACAATATGTCGGGTCAAGGACCAAAGCACATATTGCCAAGTGTAAAGACGTGCAAGAATGGATAAGGATATGTGGTTGTGTCCATAAATTTCCTAACTATGCGTGTTGTGTTGAGTACCACAGCCTTCAGCAGTTGTGCATAAGTGTTTCTGGGAAGTGGCGGACAGGACGATGGGTACAACACGTACTCGGTCCTGCCTCCATTGCTTCTGGAGCTCATGTGCTAGATCAGTGTATTTACTGATCTTGTCTGCATGAGTTTTCTGCATGTTCTTGCTGATAGGCAAGACCTGAAAGGCACTGCAATATCAATGAGATAGGTCTGTTTGTTGACCTTATCAACAAGTGTGATGTCAGGTCTGTTGGGATGTATGGTTTCGTCTGTGTGAATGGGGCGGTCCCAGTACTGTTTATATAAGGGTTTATACAGTTTATATATATATTTATTATTATTATTATATCGAAAAAAGTTTCAAACCATGGGTTTTCCCAGCTAAGGCAATATGGTGGGTCAAGGACCAAAGCACATACTGCGAAGTGTATAAAAAAAAAAAAAAAAAAGGTTGGAAGAATAGTTAGGGATGTGTGCTTGTGTCCATAAATTTCCGAACTATGCGTGTTGTGTTGAGTACCACAGCCTTCTGGAGTTGTGCAGTAATGTTTTTATGAAGTCCTAGTGTGCTGAGGCTGTGATGCAATGTGTGAGGCACCAGACCAGTAGCGGACAGGATGATGGGTATAACACGTACTCGGTCCAGCCTCCACTGCTTCTGGAGCTCATGTGATAGGTCTGTGTATTTACTTATCTTGTCAGCGTGAGTTTTCTGCATGTTCTTGCTGATGGGAACTGCAATATCAATGAGATAGGTCTGTTTGTTGACCTTATCAACAAGTGTAATGTCAGGTCTGTTGTGATGTATAGTTTTGTCTGTGTGAATGGGACGGTCCCAGTACAGCTTATGTTAGGGTGACTCTAGTACGCTTTGTGGTTGTAGTATGGGACCGTGTTCTTAATAAGTGAGTGTTTGTGTGCTAGCTGTTGATGAACGATCGACGCTACCTGATTGTGTCGGTGGAGGTAGTCTGTTTGGGACAGAAGGGGACAGCCTGATATTATGTGGTCGATCGTCTCATGTGTAGTGTGGCATTTCCTGCATCTGTCATCGTGTGTGTTTGTATCGTGTAGAATGTGTTTCTTGTAGTTGCGTGTGGGGATGACTTAATCCTGTATCGCGATCATGAACCCTTCGGTCTCCCCAAACAGCTCACCACTCATCAGCCATCTGTTCAACGCTTCCATGTCGACATGAGGTTGGCTGAGTTCGTGGCGATGTCTGCCATGGAGTTCCTTACGAGCCCATGATTCACGCAGCTCCTCTGTGTGGGTGTCGGGATTGGTGAGTGTTAGAGAAGGGTTTGCGAGGCCCGGGGGTGTGAAGTGTGTGTCAGCCTTGACAATGGCTGAGTGGAGTGAGGAGTGTTGTGCTCTTTGGTGGAAGTGTTCCCTAAGTGTGTGTGTACTTGTTTTTCGTGTAGAGTGATGAGATTGATGAGTCCTCGGCCTCCCTCCTTGCGGGGAAGAGTCATCCTTTCCGTAGCGGACTTGGGGTGGTGCATGTTGTGTTTCGTGAATGTCGTGCGTGTTATGCGTTGTAGTGCTTCGAGTTCAGTATTTGTCCATGAAATTATGCCGAACGAATGTGTTCGTGTGGGGACGGTTTAAGTGTTAATGGCTTTAATTTTATTTCTGGCATTGAGTTGTGTTTTGAGGATGTTGTGAACGCGAGCGGAGTATGTTTTCTTGAGTGCATTTTTGATGTTTGCGTTGTCAATGACGCGCGCTTGCTGGAAGCCCAGGTACTTGTAGGTCTCTCCCTCTTCCATGGATTGGATGGCCAACCCATGGTCCAGTTCAAAACCCTCCAAATTCGTAGTCTTCCTGCGTGTTATATGTAGCTTGCGGCATTTGTCGATTCCAAATTCCATCCCAATGTCTTTGGTGAACTGTGTTGTGACTTCTAGTAAATTAGTAAGTTGTGCGTTGTTTGTGGCGTAGAGTTTAATATCATCCATGTAGAGTAAGTGTGTGATTTTGTATGGTGTCAGAGTGCCTGAGGTAAGCCTATAACCGTGTTTTGTGTTGTTTAGCATGTGGCTTAATGGATTCAAGGCGAGGCAGAACCAAAGAGGACTCAAGGAATCTCCCAGGAAAATACCTCTCCTTATGGGAATGGGGACTGTAGTGATGGAGGTGTTGGAGGTGCGTAGGTGTAAGGTTGTGTTTCAACTCTTCATCGTGGCATCCAAGAAGGCCGTGATCTTGGGGTGTACTTTGTAGAGTTGAAGAGTGTGCAAAAGCCAGGAATGGGGGACTGAGTCAAATGCCTTCTTGTAGTCGATGTACGCGATGTGTAAGTTCCTATTCTTCGCGCGTGCCTGGCGCAGGATTACAGAGTCAATAAGGAGTTGCTCCTTACAACCCTGGGAATTTCTGCGACAGCCCTTCTGCTGTTCGGAAAGAATGTTATGTGTCTCGATGTGTGTGTAAATTTTGTCTGTAAGGCAGGAGGTGAGGAGTTTGTAAAGTGTGGGGAGGCAAGTGATTGGACGGTAATTTGCAGGGTGTGCTGTTTCAGTGTTCTTGCTCTGTAGGTAAGTGACACCCTGTATGAGGAAAAGAGGCATATGTTCTGGGTGTTGGATTATGTCAGTGAGTGCAACAGCTAGCTTCCCATGCAGGGACGTGAATCTCTTGATCCAGAAGTTCTGAACGCCGTCTGCACCAGGAGCCTTCCAGTTGTGTGCATGTTTTAGTGCTGTCCCATAAGTCGTATTTCATATCATCAATTCCTCTATGTTATAAATAAGAAACGATTTGCACTAAAAATGGAAAAAAAACCCTACCCCTCAAATAGATTTATAGAATCGTCGCTTACCACGTGACGTAGCCATGGCCAAGTGCCATCTGCTGATGGTCGTACAAAAAAGTAAAAACAATAACCAAGTATTAGTCTAAAAATATGACTTAAATATTGCAATTACTAAAGAGTAACACAAAACTAACGAAAGAAGCAATTCCGTCAAATTCGACTAATTTAAAGTTCCACTCCAATTGCCGAAAGTTTCATCACTGGACACAGGTCGCTCTCTGATTGGAGGTCGCATCATGGTCGTGCCTAACGTTATTTGGATAATGTTGATTCGCAGCTCAAAAAAAGGAAAGAAAGACTCTCTTCAAAAGCATTAGATCCTTTCCGGCACTTCACGAGCAATTCCAACGTTCTGTTCGAAATTTATTAAGGTGGCACATTACAAATGACCGGGTTATCAGTCGTTATTTCAAGACAACTTGGCTTAGCCGATCACCCGATCTCACTTCATGTAACTTCTGCTTATGGTTTTTATTTTAAGAACCAGGTGTATCGTAAAAGATGTCAAAGTTTGTCAGAGCTGAAGGACAGCATTAGACGTCATGTTCTAGCAATTTCAGTAGACAAATTTGCGCTAGAAAAAGCCGTTTTGCGAATGGAAAACATTGTTGACAATAATGGTGAACACATTCAGTGGCGTAGCAACGCCTTGGGGGGCCCGGGGCGGGAGTTCCGGTAGAAATTCCTGGTTTGAATTTCTAGTCCTAAAATTTAAACCTAAATTTTTGTGAAAAGACAATTTAATTTTCCCATTTAGTTAAATTGATTTAGTTCCGAAGTTCAGCATTTTTTCATGTCTAGGTAACGCGGTCAACATATTGTTGTCGCACGTATGGATTACGTTATCCACGAGCTTAATTAAGTGTTAGTTGGACTGTTGCACGAGATGCGTGGAATTAACCCACGGGAGACGTATTGTTTCAGTGTGTCTGCAGTCAGTTCAGTTCGGTCCCTCGAAAAATACAGACGTGAGGGAAGAAGCAGTCCAGTTCGATATCTCACAGACTAAGACGTGTGAGATACAATTCTCATCCTCTCAAGGAAAGCGAGGACGCCCGCAGACGTTACGAATTTCGGTAAGACGAAGGCGAAGGAAACTGTACCAACATAGTTTGCCAGGGTACGGAGGCAAACGGAAAAGTTAAGCCGAAGAAGAAGGCTGGATCGATCATTGACGAACCGAAGAAAAGGTTGGATCGTTCATTGACTCATCGAAGAGTGAAGATATTTTTGTCGGAGACAAAAAGAAATCCTTACCATAAGAAGGACCAGAACGATCGTCGACTTGCCAGAGAAAGAAGCAAGAAGACAAGACAGGTCGAGAAAATTGGACCAGGGATAGAAATACATTCTGCCCGGAAGATATAGTTTCAGCGGGAACTTCTGTGACGACGCAGTGATAGGCCTAATACAAGGTGAAAAGCCTATCCAGGAAAAAGTTCGAAGTAAAAAAACGATAATAGCCGCCAGCGAGATTTATATGATCCACGCAAAAAATTATTCGAATATCGTAATGAAACTTCTGTGATAGTAAAAGCCAATGCTCAGTATCAATATAACGAAGTTCAATTCATTCAGGAGAAAAGAATTGAACTCAACGACAAAGTCTTGCAAACAAGTAAAAGGAAGACTTTGGAAGTACGCGGATACAAGCAAGGATCAAAAGACTTAGACGAAAGTGATTGAAATATCAACAGCTGTTCGACAAACGAATTCAACGTTTAATGTAAGTAGAACTTTACTTGGACAATTTCAGTTATTTAAATGGGAAAGTTAGAAGCAAGTTAGGCTACAGGATATCAGAGACTGGGAATCATTTTGGAATTAGAGAATTCAGCGAAATAATTCTTTAAAGTTGAAATTAGTGGCGAACATTTATCAGTAGAATTTCCAGTGTAGAAAATTAAACTTAAACTTATAGAAACTTAAGATTTTAAACTTATAGAACTTTTGTAACTGCATGTTAGTGAGGTCGTCGTAGAAGAGAAGAGAATTGGTGAATTTAATTGACAGCAACTTCAGCAAACAATAACGTAACTGTGTTAGTTTGCCGAATGAAGTTTTCGTTGCTGATCAGAAGCAAGTTATGCCGTATAGAAGCAAAGAACTTTTAATTTAAAGACATTGAATTTTATTTAATTCTAGTAAGAATTAGAATTATCTGGAAGCTTGATTTGAACAAGCCTGTTGTAATTTTTGTCGCCAAATTAAATATGTTAAAGATTTCCAAGTGTTGGTTTTTATTAATAATAGATTCCGAGCACTTATTATTTTTTACTTTGCTGTTTGATTTCCACTTAGAATTAAGAACTTAAAACTTTACAGTTCCATTATTAAGCAACAACCAAAAAAAAAGGAAAGTTTCTATTTAACAACCAAAAAAAAAAGGGGATGAATTTCCTTTTTAAAAACCCCCCCAAAAAAATAGGAAATTTTCCTTAGGTGAGGCCCCTAGGCTGGCTGCAAAAAACAACCAGAAAAAAAAAGGAAATAAGCTGGCTGGATGGCCGCCTCCCCGCCCTTGCTACGCCACTGAACACATTGTAATGCTGTTCAAGTGATTTTTGTAGTTCTAGAGCACCATCTATTAGCCGTTCTTTGTACATTTTTTTTTTTTTTTCAATCAACGGCGAGCGCATCGTTTGAAGTATCTGTTGTCAAAATTTCTGTTCCTTTGGAGCCTTAGAACGCGCTCCAAAGCCCTCTCTGTAGAAGAACTTTAATGTATTTTATTACACAAACTTTATTACAACAACCCTGTATTTTATTTATTATCTTCTATTCTAAGAAAATGACAACAAAATACAGTTGCGGAATAACAAGCGATGATACGCTAATAGATAAAGGAATGGCATTCACAAAAAAAAAATATATATATTACAAATACAGTTACAAATATATATATATATATATATATATATATATATATATTTACACAAATTATATATAATAGTTGCAACCCGTGAAATATTCATGGAAGTAAAACAAATTCCACCTTTTTGAAATACCGTAAAATTTTTTATAAACACAAGATAGAAAAAGATGTTCTAAGCTCATTTTTCATAAGGAGATTTGTTTATACTTATCTCCTGTTTTTGAATTACAATTTTTGGATTGATTTAAAATAATTAATTGTTTTGTATACAAGTTTAAGTAAGTATTGAACAACGCACAAACATTAAATCAACTAATTTTTCTTTTCAAAAAGACATTAGTTAGTGTATTTGTAATTATTTTTTCATTCTTTTTTTTCGCCTTGCAGTGGATTCGAACCGAGGACCTCCGTAATCGCAGTCAGGAATGCTAGCCACTGGACTACTCCACTTAATACAATATTCTCTCTCCGACTCTCTCCACTTTGATTGATGACAAACATCCGTTTTATACCTATATTATACAGCTTCATTAGCAACAATCAGAACCATCGCAACAATCACACCACGCCAACAATTGAGTCTGTTGCATGTGCAACAATCACATATATACTAGAGCTCTACACCAATCACAACAATCGCAACCAATTCTCAACAATCACATTTTTAATAATACAGAAATTAATGCACACACAAAAAAATTCTAAAAAAGCTTATTATAAAAAAACATCAGCTGCAGTGATGATCAGAAAATAATATTTTCCTTTCTCCCTAAATATTTGTCACATTTTTCCGTTAGTGAGGGCCAAGATTCTTTAAGAGAATGTTCAACCCTTTTGTGTTTTTCTCCTCCAAAATGGTTAATATAAACTTTACAAAGATGTAGGACAGTATAATTGTTTTTATATAATAATTGTTCATATGTTTATTTATCTGAAATAAATATTATTCAGTTAAATCCTTAATAAGTCTTTACAATCCCCATCCCCGCATGGAATGGCATAGACCAAGTTTTTGTAACTTTTTCTTTTTTTTTTTTCTTACTTGTAATTATTTAAATTTTAAAGGAAATACGATATCCCACCCAAAACACTTCGTGTAAAATAAGTTGCCAAGACTCACATGTCATAATGCTTTCACTGTTAAAAAGATATGAGATCTCATGTAGAGCCAAGCCCCTAACTCAACGAGGCCTAACTCTACAAGCCCTAACTCTAAAAATCCTATATCTTGGTCAAAAAATATGCCTTGGCCGTTTCGTGGCTGTCACACAGACAATCCCATGGAGTTATGTAAAGGATATGGAGTATGCCAAGGCACACTTTTTGACCAAGATAGTAAGGTTTTTAGAGTTAGGCCCCCTTGTAGAGTGAGGGGCTTGGCTCTAGATGAGATCTGATAACTTTTTAACAGTGAAAGCGTTATGAGCATCTTGGCAACGTATTTTATATGAAATGTTTTGGGTGAGATGAAATAGTTCCATGAAACGGCCAAGCCATACTTTTTGACCAAGATATAGGGTTTTTAGAGTTAGGGCTTGTAGAGTTAGGCCTCGTTGAGTTAGGGGCTTGGCTCTACATGAGATCTCATATCTTTTTAACAGTGAAAGCATTATGACATGTGAGACTTGGCAACTTATTTTACACGAAGTGTTTTGGGTGGGATTTCATTTCTTTTTGTAGGATGAGATCTGATAACTTTTTAACAGTGAAAGCGTTATGAGCATGCGAGTCTTGGCAACCCCTTATTTTACATGAAATGTTTTGGGTGGGATTTCATTTCTTTTTGTAAGATGAGATCTGATAACTTTTTAACAGTGAAAGCGTTATGAGCATGTGAATCTTGGCAACTTATTTTACATGAAATGTTTTGGGTGGGATTATCTATTACAACTAAATTTAGTTTTAAGATTATTTAGAAAATGGATTTTTTTTTCAATACTCTACTTTTCTGTTTTTCTATTGGTCAACTTGTATATACAAGCTGTTTGCACTTTGGAAGAAATCACATTATTACACAGTATTATTTAGGTCGAAGCATTGAGGGTATGACGTATTTCAGATCTTAATAAAATCCAAAGTATAAAAGCTAGATAAATGAAACTTAGCGTATTTCATTAGTATGGTAACTGCATCTTATCCTGAAAATTTGAGCTCTCTAGTATTATCCAGGCCGAAGCTATGAGGGTTCGATAATACATAACCAGACCCCCCCTTTATGAGGGGTTGGAATGTGAAAGTTACGGATTTCTTAATTTTTTTGTTGTTTGTGTGCTAATCCTAACCTGCAT
>JAFIDM010000001.1:3101847-3147808 GCA_023159025.1 Thereuonema tuberculata
GAATCGACGTATTTTAGGTATTAATAAAATCCAAAGTATAAAAGCTAAATAAATGAAACTTAGCGTATTTCATTAGTCTGGTAACTGCATCATATCCTGAAAATTTGAGCTCTCTAGTATTATCTAGGCCGAAGCTATGAGGGTTCGAAAATACGACGAAACACTTCCAGAAAAGGTACGTAGTGCCCTTCCTGCCTTCGGCTCGTCTGCACTGCCTTGCCCCCAGATAAAGCAAACTGAACATTCCATGGTTTAAGTCATTTTTACATTAATATATTACTGATTGGAGAAACGAAAGAAATTATTGTTATTTATCGTTTTTTTTTTTTGTTTTTTTTTTTTTTTACTTTTAACTAATCCAGCATCAGCTTTATAAAAACCACTTGGTAAAATAGTTAATAATCATAAAGTAATTGCCACAGTCATAACATCACTTATGTGAACACTAATTTTAACTTTTTAAAGAACATTTTACATAAAAAAAAACCAGAAACCAAAGCTGCACAAGAATAAACGAGTCTATTATCAGAAGGAATCGGGAACGGTCGTTTCGTCCTTCTTGGAACTCATGAGCCCCATTCGCCGATAATAAACCCAGAAAAGCATGAACATAAGCAGAAGTCGTCCCCACACCCGAGAGGAATTAGGGAAAAGGTCTTTTGGGTGCACTTTAGAATTTATTTTTTAATTGTTGGTTTTTGTTTTTGGGGGTCACTGTCGGTTGCGGAGGTGACTTCTACTTACGTTCACACCTTTCTGAGTTTATTATCGGGGAGGGCGGATCGGGCTGATGAGTCCCATGAAGGACGAAACGACCGTTCCCGATGATAAGCTCAAAATCCACAAACACAGAGAAGAAAAGTTTCAGCTTTACACGATAAAGTTTAGTTTTGTATCTACTTTATTCTTATCTTTTGGTCCTATTGTACCAAAATCAACAGGATCTTCTTTTTAACAACGTTATCGTGTGTCTGTCATTTTATCTTCCTAGATTGAAATAAGTTTGAGTTTGTTGAAGTTTGTGTGTATTTTAAACATGAAATTCTAAACCATTTTTCTCTCTGATAAACATTAAGAAACTTTAACATTAGTCCACATGTAAAGCTTATCGTAATGGTACTAACATCAGCCTGGGATCAGTTAACGTCTCTTTCCAGTTTTTTTAATCATAATTGTGCAAGAAAATGATACAACGTATGTATTTTTTTATCATTATAGATGAAGGGATTGTCCCGCCCTTATAGCAAATAAAATAGTAAATAAACTTCAGAATCGATAATCAAATAACACTTTATCCTGAATTTGTTTTTTTTTTTGTTTGTTTTTTTTTTGTTTTTTATATTGGGGTGGCTATCTAGTGTTGTTTAAGCTAATATTTGTTTTGTGATTTTCACTTACTTCTCTAAGCCATGGGATTTACTTGTGGAATACAGTGGATGTTTTTTTTTCTATTCTGAATTAAAAAAAAAGGCATTAAGAAAAAAAAAATTCTTGTTAGATTTGTCTACATTAGGCTAGAAGTGTAAATCACATTGGACAGTTTAAGCTGAAATAATCAAAGCGAACATCAGAATGGATCATTCAGAAAGCGGTCTGTTATGTAAATAACGAAATGTTAAGAGTAACATTGTTACAAAATACGCTTATCATTAAGTTCTTCAGTTACTATTAATACAATTACAACAAAATACTTCTTGGTCTGTTAAGACTGAGGCTTCAACAAATAAGAAAAAGTATTTTAAAATATTCTTCTAATAATAAGCAAATGTTCATTATTATTTTTATTCATGATGTTTTACAAAATTACTTTTAATTGCACAAGTATCGTAATTAAGCAGTTCACTCCATGTAAGGCGATATTGGTTTGAGTCTTGATCTGATCCACAAAAGGCCAGTTTTCCAAGAATCACAAATAAGTTCAAGAAGTTATTATTTTTTTTGTGTGTGAAGAAGTCCTGTAATTTATTTCTGCAATAAATCTAATTTAATTTGATTGTAGACAACCAAAAGTACTTTTTTGGTTCAAGAAAGAGAATGGGGCAAAAGGGCATGTATTAGAAGGAAAAAATATCAATTCAGCGAAGATACCATTGAGATCTAATTCCATCAACATTTTACAAACTGTCTGTAGGAGTGAAGACAACTTCCCATGTACCATTAAAAAAAAATGTTAAACTTAATGTTAGAAATCGCAGAGCAGGTTCTTAATGTTTTCAATGAATTATTACTCGTTGTCATTTTTTGACAATGTTACAAATCTGTGCATTAATCATAGTTTGTTTACTTGCAACACTTCGCAATCTCTGTCGGTGAAAACATGAGATTTTTAACGTATTAATATTTTTTATGTTTTTTTTTTCTTCCTGAAAACGTAAACAAACTTCAACTCAATATTGTTTTCAAGTTCAAAATATGAATTCAAGTAAATTTAAAACGATAAATTTGATCTTGTTCTGTATATTTTTAAAATTTGAAAATTAATAATATATATAAACAAAGATATTATTACAGAGGGTTGTCAATTGAATTAAACAATTGATTGATGGTCTCTTTTGGATACAAGGTCTGTTTATAGTAAACCTTTTATAGAATTACAGTAGAAATGTAACAAGAAGAATACAATCATAATTATGGCACATTCTGGAATATTGAAAATTTATTTTTATTAATTACTTAAATTATTTTTAGCTGTTACAATTGTTTTACGTCAAAATATAAAGGGTGTTGCAATCTGACGGTCGTAACTTTAAATTGTATTTATTTATAATCATTTGGCTTTAAAAATTTGTATAGAATAAAATCTAAAGAGAAATACGTTCGTTCTTTCTCTAGGAATAATTTTCGGGGCCTTACCGCAGTTTTCATAACTGAAATTTTAGTAATAGAAAGAAATGTGTTTTACTTCTAAATGTTTCGGAGATACAAGACTTCTAGACTGTACTAGAAAATCAAGGCTACCCTAATGGAAACAGTTGTATGTCTGTAAACAGTTAGTAAGATTGCAATACTTTAACTTTGATTTATATCTGAAACTAATTTTCAACAGAGCAACAAAATACTCTTTAAAGATTATTCGTACCTTTGCAAATGTCCTACAGAAATTTGTTCTGTTCTTTGAAATAAAAATTAATTGCTATAAAACTTAGTATTATCAAGAAATCTTGGGAAGATATTTTTAAGCCTTCTCATCAGACCATGTTAAAGAAATGACAACATACAGTAAATAGAAGCCCCATCAACCAAAAACACTGGATTCTGTGTTAAACTCTTGCATCTTTTTTTTTAGTATTAGTAATATTTTTACTTCTTTAATTTTAGAATCATCTAAATTATTGATTCTTTATTATTTCAGTTTTAAAAATAAATTTTTAAGAATGGAAAGTAGCATTGTGATGTTGAAGCCTTCGAAATAAATAAAAAGAAAAAGAATTTCAAATCTGCTTTCAATGTGTGTTTCAAAGGGATTACAAAGGCTCAGCATTATAGGATTAATGATTGAAATTCACCGATGTTTGAACTCCTAACCAAAGCCAAATGTAACCACGGCAACAATTAATTATCTTCACGGATTAGGATCGCTACTTTTTATGTAGATATGTGAATGTTTATAGTTAGTGCCATTAATTGTTTTCCGATATAAAAATTAATTATTAATGTTTTTATATGTACGAATTATTAATGCTAATGTAGCGTTATTGCAGCAATAATAATGGCAATGATTAACTAATTAATTAGAATAATAATAATGATAATTAAATTTATATCTATTGTTATTATTATTTCTTAGTTTCAGTTTTTTTTAATGCACTATATTCTAACAGCATTTCTAATATAATTTATTATTCCTCCAGAGGCATTGTATTAATGTTAAAAATATTCTCGAGAATAAAAAAACAGAATTGTAAGTTTAAGACACCAATTCCTGCCTTAACATATTAAATATCACTTAGCTGTGATATTAAAATATAGTCTATTAGTAAGGATTTACTGTCAAGAGCTTTTGTTAATTATTTAGAAAGATATTTAAAATAAAATAAGTTCCTGTTTTAATTTACTTTCCCTTTCGTAGGTAAAATTTGCCTGTTTTTTTTTTACATTGTTACATTCCACTGATTTGTTTGTTTGGTTATTTTTCTTCTCTGAGAATAAAGACACTTTGCAGGGTTTTCTATCACCTCCTATAACCCCAGGATTTTTGGGAGAGAAATCATATTCCAGAGATAAGAAGACTTTGATGAATGAGTCTGAACTATTTCTATTCGTGACTGTGAAAAGTAGAAGTCTAAGGAATCTTTTCATTGCTCAGCCATGATAGGTCCTCTTACAACAGACGTTTTTCTACATAACCAAGATTTAATCGCCTCTGCTACAAACACTTGTAAGTGATTTTATTATCGTTAATTTATCCATGGGTAAAAAATTAATCAAACTGATTCAAAAATAAATCCGTTCTTTTCGTGTATTTTTAAATATTAAAAGTAAATTAAAAAAGTAAATACAACGTTAACAATTTGCCTTAATTTCAAATTTACTTTTAAGTTTTTCGTTATTTGAAAATAACGTGTTCATATAGATAACTTTAACTGTTGATAAAATAATTATAAGTGGAATGCTATGATTTCTATATATCTGTAATTATATATATGTTCAACAGTTAATATATACGTAGATAGCAAAGTTAAGTTCATTAATGACATTTAACTCGTATTAAAGGATTAAGCACATCAAATATTAGCAAAATAATTAGCAATCAGAAACTTAGTAAATGTTTGTAATAACAAAGTTTACATCTAGCATAAACGTAATTCCTAAAATTACATATATCTTTCAGATATCATAAATAAGTTCT
The DNA here is from genome assembly GCA_023159025.1 of Thereuonema tuberculata. Taxonomy (NCBI): domain Eukaryota; kingdom Metazoa; phylum Arthropoda; class Chilopoda; order Scutigeromorpha; family Scutigeridae; genus Thereuonema; species Thereuonema tuberculata. The sequence continues at coordinate 3,106,697 of JAFIDM010000001.1, forward strand.
TGAATCAAATCATCTTCTCTCTTATGAACAATATATAATATATGTGATTAACTGCAACAGTTCACTATTGAAAATTCCTAACCCTACAAGCGTTCCAATTGTAGGTAAATAGCTGTATATAAATAATCACTACTGGATCAGTAATTATATCTTCTATTATTATTTAGAAGATTGCGAAGAAAGTTCTCTTTAGTAATACTGCAAAAGTTAACTGTGTATCTATTAACAAATTGTAATTAACACAGTTGATGATTCACATCGAACGGCGTTCTCAGATAACTATCACTTAGATGATGATATTCAATCGAGAATGTTTAAATATATATATACTTTTCTTCCTAACTTTTACTTGTATTACACTTGTGTAAAAAGTTATTAATTCGATGCACAATCCGAAGTCACCTCACTGATAAACAAAGTTATTTAAAGTCACTTGCTTTCTTTTCTTCTTATATTATGATCCGTTAATCCTTAAGTAGTTCATCACTTCGCTGGATGGCTTATTTCGATGAAACATCTTTACCTTTCTTTATGAAAGTTGTTGATCCCATTCTGTCTTGTTCCTTCTTAAAAGTAGTCATCTAGGCTACTTTAGGCTTTAGGCTTAGGTTCTGGAACGTTGTACTATTTCCTACTTTATTTAGGAAATAAAATTCATGAGATTAGTGTTAAACTAAATAATCTTCTTCAGGTAAAAGTACTAATCTTTATCTCTTAAGTAATTCTACTTATACCACTTGTCCACAGAATTTACATCGTCGTGGACTTATAACTCTGCCATGTTGAATCTATCGTTTCAGATGAATTCCCTTCTACTTTCATTCATCGTTGAATCACACGCCAACTAACTAGTTTTTGTCACTTAGCAACCAAGTCTCTAATTAAAACAACCAATCTTCATCTGCTACTGCTTACTATTCTTACTCTTGGTTAACAATAACTGTATCTCAATTGTTTTGAAATAATAGGTTTCCTATCAACCTTTTTATTATTAGAATAAACATCACTTGAAATTCATATTGCACATAAAATAAACCTATTATCAACATAACGATAATCTTAGTTGTAATTCTTCTTCTGCTTAATTTTTAATATTATTTTTGTTTAAACGTAGAAGTTAAATAGTCTGATAAAATATTGACTCTTCAAAACCTCTAATATTATATTCAAATAATAACCTATTCTTTCACCTCAAAGATTTCATTTAATCAAATTCTATTTTGAAGTAGTAAAGAATATAAGAATAAAATACATTACAAAACTATATGAAGCCGGAAACAAATCTGCACTTTGTTAAACGCGAATTTAAAGACTCCATTTCTATTGCTACAAGAATAATTGATGATTAATTCTTTTCCTTGCTTAATCATAACACCTTTTATTATTCTTTTAAATACTATTACATTTTGCTGATAACCGATGGTAGAGTCGGCGAAATGTTTGACACCGGAGTCAGAGTTCCAAGTTTTGAACCCCAGACAGCTCCCACCACTTTTCTTATATGCGTGTATTATTCTGTTTAGATTACTGTCAAGTTTCTAGATTATTCTCGAAGTTTCGAGCATGTTCTTCGTGTTGTGTCACTTCCTACAATTATTTCATAACATTCAGAACCAATACGCAATAGATACTTTCTCTCCGAACACGCAACAGAAGCATGGAAGCGTTATTCCTGTTTCTAGTTAACAATGCTTAGCCTTATCTCAAAAACCTTGTTTATTGACGGGTGAATTTTGTAAAGATGCTGTTTCTTTGTTTTATTTCTTTTAAATGCTATTTGTTTTACATATAAAACATTTTTTTAATCCATTTAAGACTTAAAATACATTGTACATTTTATTTGCTAAGATTTTTTTCCCTCTTTCATTCAATTTAAAATCTACGTATTTCGGAATAAAGCATTTTGTTATTAATCCACTACATTTTATTCCACTTTTACATATGACAGTCAGTCAAGGAACTAATAAACTTAATCAACGAAAATATCTTTTATGTTTACTTTAATAGAGTTGTAAAATAGAAGCAATTTAGTAAAACAACTAAAACCTTGTTTATAACTTTCTTAAAATTGTGAAACTAACAAAGAAAATTCTAAGAATTATTCATGGATCAAAGATTCTTATATTGTATTTGCTTTTTCGGAAGAATTGTAGTAGATTGTTAATGCCTTTTCATTTTGAACCTCTTTTGTTCGAAATCAGACCCATTTAAAATGACTTTCATTTTGTCAATATGAGAAACAAGACGAATTCTCAATTAGAAGAAAAGGAAGAAGATGAATTGTCTGAAGCCAAAATGGTCACAGCACAATAAATAATGCTTCGTAAACAATGCGCTGTTAACACGTGATTCTGAAGAGAAATTAGTCAGTGAACACGATTTGAACGAATTATCAACAGAGGAAAGATGAAATCAGAAAGTGGTTAAAAAGACAAGGAATAAGACAAAGCTTAATGACAAAAAGAAATTATTTCATAAATAAATAACTTAAACTAATTTAAGAAAAGAATTATTAATTTAAAATTCTTCCAAATATTACAACCGCTGATTTGGAAACTAACTAGATTTTGACAACTGAAGAAGTTTAGGAAGTTCCGAAAGGCTTTGAGAAACCACCTGACTTAGTTCCCTGTGACTCCGCTGTTGAAAAGCTTTAAAGATGATTTATAAACTTATTTTAACAATGGATTAATCGGAATTAGCGAGGATATTTTTTAACACGTGTGATCTTAAATCATTATATTTGGACGTTTCAAAGGCACATGGCCTCCATCATCACCAAGATGATCTTGCTGATGATGGAGGCCATGTGCCTTTGAAACGTCCAAGGACCTTTTTTAAATTTTATTCGTATTGTATATATTTTATTATTTTTTACTAAGATTTTAAATACAAAATTTTTAATTGAACATTTGCGTGTTTGTAAGTATTTCTTTATTTCAAAAATGTTTCTAAAGTAACTTATTGATCAAATGGAAAATAGCTTGATTGAATCAAAATCAGCTATTCCTATAATTTGATTCCCTTCCAGTTAGGTAACTAATCACAGTAATAACAGCAGAAATTGGATTTTCTCAAAAGAATCCTATGTAATGTAATTGAGAATCATATTTAGATAAAAAAATCCCAAAATAAATTTACGTTTTTACAATCGATGAAATTTAGAGAATGCTGCTCATATTCACAATAAAAAAATAAAAAATAATGTCCTGTCTGAAGCAGCAAATAGATTTGAATAGAATTGACAAAAAGTTGTTTCAAATTCAGGAGGCAGATATCAACAATGTGTAAAATCAGCAAGCGTGAAAAACGTTGTAGCATCGCAGGATGTTACTAGTGGGGGAGAGGGAAAGACTTTTACACAAATAAATAGAAATGAAAATGCTTTTAAATGTTAAAAACGATGTCTGACGAACTAGCAGATTAGAAGCAGCAATTTATTCTTATACAACGTGCTTGAAAATAGAATGACACGACTCTGGGATAAGAAGCAGACGGAACAGTATATTTGTCAAAGTGTTGGAATGAACTTGAAGGATGTTTACGAGGCATTAAAATAGGTGCGCCTTTATTTGTTTCGAGTTGAGATGAAATAAGTTGGACAAAGTTCTAAATTACAAAGATGTTTGGTGCAAAAGAGGGATTCTGTATAGAAAACTGACATACGGGGTTACGGCTGAACAAAAGAATCACTGCTGTTAAATTAAGTTACGAAAAGTCTTTTTTTTTTAATCTTAAATTGATCACAAGTTGAACTTCGCATTATTTTCCCTAGCAGCAAATGTCGTGGTTTCCCGATTAAATTAGTTACAATTCACATCTTGATTCATTAGTTGCAAAACCCTAATGAAATCAGGAAACCACGACAATTAATAATTGAATATCTGGAATAAGTATGATCAGGAAATTATAAGGTGTATGAACAAATTGGAATTCTAATTATCAAAATTACAGTAGATTTCTAATTAACCAAATGGACTTCTAAAGATAATTGATTTTTTTCAACTATTCCGCAAACATTGAAAAAAATAAACTAATGTAATCTAACTATATGAAAAGACAAAACCTGACTCACCCACTGATAGATCAACGCCCAGCCCGAACCGTTGGACCTAGAAATCTGCAATTTGGCACAGAGGTTCTCTTTATGATGTAGACAAGAAATAAGACCGGATTTTCACAAATTCCCACGGGTTCGGGAATAAGGAGGGTTTATTTTCGCTTGAAAATTTTCTTATTTCCGTAATTATTTCCATCACTATAATTAGTAGAAACTTTAAATTTGGCATATAAGTAGATAATTATAATCACTAAAACCCTTTTTCAGGATTTCTCGAAATTCCCCCGGGATAGGATAAAAAGCGTTGCTTTAAGTTATAAAGCTGAAACTTTGCTTCCATTGCTATTGTTAGGTTTTAGGATTTGTTATCTTGACACTGAGAACTCCACAAATATTGTTATGCAACAATTGTAGCTAAAATATTGTTCTGCACAACAGCGCTACATATGCACCCGGTGGCGACAATTAAAACTATACAAATAGTGTTGTGCAACAATTGGAACTAAAATATTGTTGTGCATAATAGGGGTTTTCGGGTTAGATATAGATTTGTAATGATCAGATGAGTTTTTATGAACTAGGAAAGGTTTGAAGTGATAGGGTTATGACGTTACAAAATTCGAATAACCTGGAACTAGGGGTGTACACTGGGAGGACGGTGAGTGGATGAACAAACATGGTTCAAAGAAACTTCTACGAGGTTTTTGGGATAGATTTAGATTTGTAATGAGATCAGACCTTTTGAGTTGTTGTTGTTTTTTGTTGTTTTTGTACCAACCGGGAAAGTTCCAAGTGATCTCTATCATTCACATTAGGACATTTGTTTTTTTGTAACCCGGGCGAAGAACGGTTCGTTTTGCTAGTCATGAATAAATGGAGATAAAAACTTGTATTTTTTACTATAGAAGATAGTTGCCTCGAAATATGGAGCTTGAGATCTGTATTCAAGTATTAAAATTATTAATTTATATATTTTTATATTAACATGTATAATATATTTTAATATATCAGAATAAGGTAACTTTACTAACTTGAAATTAACTTTCTAAATCTCGAGTTTAATGTAGATCAGGTCGTTCAGAGTTTTAGATTAGGCTTAATCGTTTTAAAATGGGCATAAAATTTAATATATAAATTAATTCTGATAGTTAAATAAATTTAACATTATAATTTTACTTATTCTCGAGGACATAATTTATCAAAGTGACTATTACTTACTTTTGAGAATTTCTAGGAAAGAGAGCGAGACTTAAAATAATCTGGAAATCAGATTGCAGCAGCCTCGAAATGGGAGCTAAATTCACTTAGGATAGCATTACGACAGAAATGGGAATTAAATTGACTTAGAGAGGAGGACAGGCACGTAATTAACTTGTGCCACGGATCGGTCCAGAAGAATATTGGACAACAACCAAAGACAGACTTGCATTTGTTAAAGAATACAGTTGATTTTACAATTCATAATGATTTCTTTTTGATTTCTTCAAGGCATTCTAATCACTTTATATATTTTAAAACTCTTGATTTTTAGTCTGTGGGTCCTTAGAAATTTTAGAATCACTGAATGAACTGTGTAAAATCTGTTATCTTTTGAAAACATCAGACTTCGTACAAATGTTTTCTTTAAAATTAAAATGTTAGAAATTCAATGTCATTTCATTGTTCGAAGGTATTTTTGTTCCCAGAAGTCGATCTTATTTATTATCGTTTTCATCTCTTGTTTTTTTTTGTTTTTTTTTTTAATTTTTAAGACCAGCTGAGAAATTTTCTAGAACCCTCAGCGCACTTTAGTTAATTTTAAAATCCATTCACTTTTTTTTTTCTCTGAAACATTAAAGATTTAAAGGAATAAAGGCTTTTCTGTGTCTAAAACTTCACCTTAGTTAACATAAAGTTTTCGAGTTATCACAAGTAGTATTTCTACCGGAATTTATCTTTGCATTTGAATTTTTACGTTTAGCTTTTTAAATAATGATTCCAAATGAAAAAGGAAACTTCCCCATAACATACCACAGATCGCTCTAAAATGTCAGCATCTTAGATTATATTGTTTTTGAATTATTAGAATCACAGACAGACCACGAGGAACGAAGTCTTGCAATTTTTATTTTAAAACTTTTCATTCTCTCCCATAGAGAAGCATTAGACCAAAACATTAATATCTCTTATAAATTTTTCAGATCTGTCTGTGTCTAATGCGCTTCCTCTGTGTTAGGGAATAATTTTAATTTCCTGTGAAAATAGAAATAATTTCTACAATGAAACGACCACGACAGTAATCGAACCTGTAACCTTCTAATCCGAAGTCAGACGTCTTATGCATTAGGCCACGGGAACTACATTCAAATTCTTCTTCTTTCTTTCTTCGAATTTGGCCGACTATGGACCACGTGAAATAACTCATGATTATTTTTCTACTTTCTTTCTTCTCTTCCAGTATTCTTTCATTCTTTCACTATGTTGTTTCCTTCTTTCTTCCGTCCATTTTGCTCCCGTCTTCTTCTTTGCCTTTTCTTGAAAACCCTTGAATCCCCTGATCTTTTTTCTGAATTCTTCTCTTCTCTCCACCTCTTCTCCATCTATTTTCATTTCTTCCATGTCTTTTCTGACCTCCTTGATCCATGTCATCTGAGTCTTGGGGTTTCTGTCGAAGAAGGTGAATAATCTCTTCGTCAGTCTACCTTCACTCATTCTTTTAATGTGTCCGTAGAAAGCCACTCTTCTTTTCCTCATTGTGTCAGTTATTTTTTCTGTTTTTGCGTAGATTTCTTTGTTGTTTCTCAGTTTCCATTTTCCATCTTCATATTTTGGTCCCAGGATTTTCCGTAAGATCTTTACATTCAAATTATTGTTATTAAATAAGATAAAGATAAAAACGCACAACATTTAAAAATCCATTTAGAGCTATTTTTGGAATATTCGTACCGGGAATCAAAAACAGACTGTTTCTACCGTCCTTGGTTTCAGCATCAATTAAATCTCTCTTATCACTCCCTCTGTGTGTGACGCAATAGGAGAAGAGACAGAGAAAAAAACAACAACTCATTAATGTTCGCCTAATATGTTGTTTGAAGTCTATCCAATACCTTCTTAAGGTGTAAATATTGGTTCCACAACTTTGATTTAAAGGGAGTTACCTAAACCCTGAACTTAACTTTATCCTTCACGTTTTTATCCTTCACGGTGTATAAGTCTTTACCGATGAATTTGGTGTATTTCTTCCTCCAACTTCCCAGCAGAAATTAAATTAACCGACATCTCGGGTACATAATATGCGTTGGCTAGGTGTATGGTGTGGAATTTGTCATTTGACAATTTGACATTCAAACTCACAGTTCTTAGGCCTGTTGCCAGTACGGGTTTGTCAGAAGCACCGAATACCTTTATGGGTTTTCTAAGTTCCTTAATACCGCTGAAGAATCTCTTGTCATTACTTATATAATTGCTACTGGCGCTGTCTATAAACCAATAAGACTTATCTTTAAGTTCATAATTGTCTTTGAACAACATGACGACTCCTGAGAATCTTCTTATCTTTGCGCTTTCTGTCTTCCTTTTTCTCTTCACAGTCCTTCTGGGATTGTGTGTTCTTGGAGCGTTTTTTCCTGCAGAATCTCACGAGGTGACCAACCTGCCCACAATTGTAGCATCTTCGGTTTTCACGAACTTTTCCAGACTTCCTTGAGTCTTTTGTTTCGAGGGAACTCTTGTGACATTCACCGGAGACGTCAGCTTCCTTTTTAATGTTTCCATGACGTCTTTTGGACTCGTACAATACACGGTTGATGACTACTTCAGAATTGTAGTTGGTTTCTTCTTGCGACATCAAAATTTTCTGAGCACATGTATCGTACTCCTCGGGTAATCGAGAGAGGATGATTAAACAGACTTCATCATCTGGGATCATTCCACCTTTAGACATGATGTCATCTACCATCAGTTTCAATCTGAGGATCTTGTTTGAAAGATTCTCATCGTTTATCATCTTACTTGTAGAGTATAGCTCCCGTTTCAAGTCCGTGACCTTGAGTTTATCCACTACATTATATTTCCCTTCTAATTCTTTTAATAATTTGTGTGGGTCTTTTTCCTCTTTTATGAGCATTCTGAATTTCTCATCTATGGAATCTGAAATTATTCCCACCGCCTTTTGGGCTTTGTTCAGCAGCTTATATTTGATGGTCTTCTCATCCATCTCCTGGATATCCGACAGTGGCGTCCCACAAACCATCTTTCTGGAGTGTGATTATTAACTGAATTAACTGAATAATTGCTTAAATATCGTTCAGTTTCTTATTTCTGCTTCACGGATCTTCGTGATCTATCGTCATACATCCAGTATCTTTTGTCTCTATAGCGCAGTGGAAATAGCGTTGATACCTGGGACCATAACCATTTGTTGTTTGAAGTCTATCCAATACTTTCTTAAGGTGTAAATATTGGTTCCACAACTTTGATTTAAAGGGAGTTACCTAAACCCTGAACTTAACTTTATGCAAAGAGATGAAAAAAGATACAAATAATCTAGAAATCTTTCAGAACGATAACATATTTAATAAACAGTAAATATCTCGGTTACAATTCATCTTCTTCTTTAAGATGGCTATATTCTAATGTCGTGTTTTGAACTAATAAAAGAACTACTTTCTTTAATCAGTTCTCTCAAGTATTACAGCGTCTCTTTTGTTTAACACTTAATGTTCTTTATTTTGCTTTACTTTAAGGTTAAATGTCTTTGACCTTGCTTTAAACTTTAATAGTAGAATTCTTGTCTACGAGAACCTTTAATAAAGAATAATTCCTTATCGCGATTCTATATTAATCTTTAAACTTGTTGAATCTGGCTTTCTTTACACGTCCTTTACGTCTTGAGAATGAGCTGGAAAAATAAGTATGGAAAAATGTGACTTACGATCTTTCCTAGATAATTCCCTTGCCATCTCCTGATAACTTAATCGTCCTGATAATAACTGAAGATAATCCTGAAAGATTATCCTTCTAATTCCAAGATGGATGCCGCTGCTTAGTGACGGAGTAATCCCTGAAAAACATGTATGGAATTATTATTGGTTATTTACTTTAGAATCCTTCAATATCTCGAAATTCAAAGGCATTAAATATTATGCAAATATCCTTTATCCTTATTTGCATGAAAACTTAACAAACTCTTAAGTCCTTGAAATTTCTATTATCTTCGAAAACGTAAAAGCCATTTTTTTGCATTCAACGTCTTGTAGCGAACAACCGAATTCGTCGTTTTGCAGATAACACAATCGATCTTCGTGTATCACGCGAATGTCATTGTTCGCCTAACAAACAGCGAGAACAGCAACAGCTTTACTGTTCACTAATCACTTGATTGTTCTTGTACAATCATTTCTTGGTAACACATATGCTCACAATAATCATTGCAAGGTCTCAATTTATTGAACAACATAATAAATGAAAATTTAAATTTCAAAATTCATTTTTTTAGCCTACTACAAGCGCAGGCCAGACGAGCATTAGATACAGAAGCTCGCCCTCAGCGATGACCTGAAGTCGTTAGAGACATTTTTCGACATAAATGAAGACATTAAAAATAATATTTAAACAAAACTTCTATTAAAAATACTCTATCTCAACTAAAAGCTATTACATTGTTCTCCCGCCATTATTGATGGGGTGTATATGCTTGTGATACAGTAATTAGCGATTTTGCTAGTTTCAATAGAAACAAACAACAACGAAGGGTAACAGTTGCTCTTGTAATTCATTGAGTCCAAGGAAAACCTGAAGAAAAGTTTCCTTAAATGTTTCCTTTTTGAACAAGTAAATGTACTTTTGTAGTAAAGAATAAATTTAAAGGCTACCCATAATAATAAAAAAAAATAAAAAAATAATAAAACAAGGAAGTAAATTAACGTAAGGAAAAATATAAAAACAAATTAGGAAAAAAAATATAAAGTTTAAGAAAAAAAAAAAAAGAAGAAAAAAGTAGATTTACGGATTCACCGACAACGCTCAGTGTTTGAGTCCGAGACCTTAAGCATCAAGATATAGCTGACAACTGAAAGCAGATGGTTGCATTTAATCTAATAGTGGAAATCAAGCTAAGTATCCTATTATAGGTCTACGCATTGGGTTGTGGGAGGTAAGGCTCCCGGTGCTTCTGGGCCAACGGCACAAAGTTGAGATTGAGTGGTCAGTCTGACGCCCATCCGCCTTTAACCCCCGGGAAATAAACCCGGTACCCATTCTACAGAGAGCTGGGTAGACCCTAGGATCCATTTGGAGGAGAATGGAGCGTTGAAAAATGAAAAAAAAAATCCAAAGAAAACAATGCCAAATATCACGAACATGGGGGGGGGGGGGGGAAACCCTGAAAATACCCCATTCCTACGATGTTTGGGCCTCTGAACGCGGTGGTGAAATCCGTTTGTCTATCTGATCTTCCGTTCGGGAGTTGTTAGGGGTGGACAGATACGGACGAACGGAAAGAACAAATGCAATAGCTATTGATTTTGGTCGCTATCACAATAGCTTCCAAATGGATCGCTAATAAAACTGTTAAAAGCACTGTAAAATGCAAGAGTTGTTTCTAGTAATTTTTTAGCATCAATTTGTGAACTACAAGAGTCGAGTCCAATTCCATGCGAAGGTAGGGATTTTTTTTTTCAGAATAAATCTGCTCTAAACTAATTCATAGATCGTCAATGAAAATGGAACCGGACTTCCTTCCGATAAGCGGGCGAATGTTTACTAATCATCTGACCTTAGTTTAATCTTATTGATTAAGACATTGGTATTCAATCTAATTTTTTTTGTATCCGTTGATGTAATTTTATTTTGATGTCTGTATTGCTAAGTTTATTAGTGCTTAATTCAAAGTATATATGTGTAGATATCGTAAATATTTTAAATAAATTAAATAATTACCATCCAATAGAATATATAACATTTTATTTAAAGTTAATTACTTTTTAAATAATAATTAAACAACTAATTTTCTATTCTATGTCAAAATTCTTAAATATACAAAGATACACCTGGAAAACAACGTCCGAATAAATCAAAATTGTTCTAGCAACGCAATCTATCAAAGCGATTAAAAAATGTTAACGTGCAAGATAAAGAAGATGATAAAAAGTCCATTGATAGACACTTAGAATGAAATTATTTTAAGCTATTTTATTCAACATGTTTCAAAGTCCTGTGAAATTACGGACTTCTTTTTCAAGTAGGGCAATAATTGATAATTCCTTGTCTTTTTAAGTTACTAGGTCCGAAGAAACCTTTATCGCTGACACCTGCGTCCAGGTACTTTCTGTGATTGATTCCCTGAAATAGTCTCTGAACTATTCAAACAAAGTACGTCCTATCTAAATTCTCTCGCTTATCCCTCAGTGCCGATTTCCCAATGGTGACAGGTGTTAACATGATGGATCACCAGTCATCGGAAATGAAAATGAACTTTAAACAATCAACTTCCAAACTGAAAGGAATATTTTGCTCCGTCATCTCTGTTGCTTCATTCATCAAATCTAAAATAAACAAAGGAAAAAAAGAAGATGTAAGCAATCCAAAAGCAGAATATTTCAAATCTAAGAAAATTCAGAGAAAACCTATGAATCTGATTTTAGTAATTGTGGATTAAAAAGGAAGAAAACCAGCAGATTTTTCCTAGAAGAGAAGAAGTATTTTGAACCGCTCCTATGTGCTTTTACGATTGCCTGAAGGAAATACAAAGTAAAAGTAACTGAAGAATTACTTAATAATTAGCTGAAAATTAATCTCCACTTCGCAAAGTTTAAGACACACTAATGAAAGCTGAATCGAGGAACACGTGACTTAGAAAGAAGATACTTACAATATTAAGAAATAGAAAGAATGTATTAATAACATTAATTTCCTCTGATCATAAAATTAGTAAGAGCTCCGTAAATATCTAAGTGTAGCTTTATAATAAAAAATTACTTAATATATATTTATTAAAACAAAAAATAACGAAATACAAAAAACAAAGAATCAAATTATCTAAAATTCATAAATTATGGATTTCGAAATAATAATTAATTATTATTGATGTTATTTTTATAGATGCTTTAATTATCCAAGTAAAAAAATTTACGAAAAACATATTTATTACTTTTAACAATAGTAATGTTGAGGATTTTCTGTAACATGTAATGTTTTAACGATCATAAACGATTCAGGGGCTGATTTCAGAGTTTGTCAAAGACCTTGGCTTAGAAACTCTCTTGCAGTTCACAGGAATCTCCCTTGATATCAAATGAATTTAGTATTTGTTGCTAATGATGCTAAGTTGAGTTTAGTCTAAATAGTTAGAGATGAAAAGTTGTTGGTAGTTTATGATGCAAATTGACATTTATTCAAAAATGAAACCAATATGTTAAAAACTACTTTTCTGAAATGTTCAGTTAAAATGAGGAAGAAAATTGTAAATGAAGATTAAAATTTTGCAGACAGAGAAAAGATGCAGAAGAATCAGCACTTTGACTTCAACATTTTCTCTATTTCTTTGGTGGTTCATTATTCCGTAGAAAAAAATCATAGAAGCGCCATATAAATACAATATAGGTCATTTTAAAAATTCTTCACATCAACACATTATCTTTAAAAAACCTTTTATATCCGTGATATTTCGCATTCTTTGAGCAAGATTACTTCATCAGACGGTTAGTAAAGATAACCTTTAATAACCCATTCCCTAATTCACAGAATTCATGACAAATGATAGAATTTTATAGTGATATATTACATTTTTTGTTAAAAAACAAAGGGAAGGTAATACAACATTAATGCCACATACTACCAAATTACAATGTAATGGGAACATTAAATTTTTGATAAAAAAGAAAGGGAAGGTAATACATCATTATTATTACTTCAATACAATTTTGATAAAAAACAACAAAGGGACGGTAATACATCATTATTACTAAATATCATCATTATAACTTCAATACAATTGTTAAAACCAATAAGGTTTTACAGGAATTTTTAATATTTTTAATACTTTTTTTGAATTTGTGCAAGATGTAATTACTAACCTTTAGAAATTTTTCTTTATTTATACACGGGAAAGTATTGATGACACAGGATTCAATCCTGAATCTATCTTTTTTTTCATGAATTTGGAATAAAATGTTAATCATGGGATCGGGATTGTGCTTCGTTTGCAGGCAGTGGTCTGCCCAGTCTGATATGCGTTTTTTCGTGTTTGTAAAAGCTTGTACGTGTTCCACTACTCTTTCTTTAAGTGTACGGCCCGTACTTCCAAAAAGAACCACAATCCCTAAATTTTAATTTATACACAACCCCCATGGTGTACATGAAATTGTGGTTAGCCTCTTTCCTATTTTTCTTTATTAATTGGTTGTTTTTATATTGCACTATGTTGATATCATTAGTTTTACATAATTCTTTAAAAGATTTGTGTATTTTTGTACCCAGAGGTAATTTAATGAATTCTTTGATGTCGGTGTTTTGTTTAATTTTTGTTTTTGTCTGTATTTGAAGAAATTATCAATGGACTTGTTAATGAATTTCTTAGGGTATTCATTTATTTCAAAATTTAGTTTCATCTTATTTATTTTACTGTACCATAATTTTTTGTTTTCTGTGTTGTCAATAATTCTTTTTAGATAATTATGGATCAGTGCTCTTTTAGTCTTGATATTGTGTTCTGAGTGGCAATTCAATACGTGGTTACTTTTTAGTTCTTTTTCGTAGTGTTCATAAGTTATTTTGTTGTTGCTGTCTGTTAACATTAGGTCAAGGAATGTTATGGAACCATCCTTTTCTTCTTCCATAGTGAAACTTAACTTTGGGTTAATTTTACTAACAAATTGATGAAATTTACTGAATTGTCTTTATGTCCCGTTCCACAGAATGAGGATGTCATCTGCATATCTTAAATATTTATAATGTGTCTTGTCCCATTTTAATACAAATTGTTGTTCCATCCAGTTCACAATTACACCTTGCACAAATTCAAAATTCAAAAAAAAATTCATTCCTAACCGTCTGATGGAGCAATCTTGCTCAAAGAATGCGAAATATCACGGATATAAAAGGTTTTTTAAAAATAATGTGTTGATGTGAAGAATTTTTAAAATATTTACGTGAAATTCAATTTTTTTACAATATAGATCAATTATGTTTTTTCCTAAGCAATCAAATCACTTTAACTTTTTGCTACTTGTACATAACTTACAAAACAAATCGTATGTAAAGGTTTTAATTTTCCCGTTTTTATGACATTTAAAACTAAGATAGCACACAACCATAAAAGATCGTCCATTGGAGGTTTAGATCCTGTTTTCCAACAACTTCAAAATATTTTTCTTCAGTTAATAAGGTTTATTTGAAAAAAAAAATCCTTTTGGGCACCGGTCCTTCTTCTATTCTGCGGCAATTCTATGGATTTTTTTTTTCAGTTGACAGGAAATCGCCAAGATTAATGTACGCTTCCTCCCACCTTCTGAGATTTTAGTTGTCAAGGAAACCACACAAAAGATCGGGAAGCCAGTTATGAATCTGGCCAGTGCAGCTCCCAAGAGTCATCTGCTTTTCATTGGCACAAGAATTCATCACCTACATCCAAACCACTTCTAGCTTTATTTCCCATTTGGAAAGTTTTGAGTTTGCAGTCCATTGCAGCTATCATCGTTTGACTGAAGTGAAAAAAACAAACAGAAATGAAACATCAGAGAGAAGGTGATTAATTACTAAAGCTGACATCATGTCAGTGTCATAACGATTGACATAAATTGTTGAGTTCATAAATTGCAATCTACGTATGAAAAAGAAAACGAACAGAATCTGAAAGAATTATCTTTATTTTATTAGTGTTGTTTTTTGATAATGTAGTTTTTAAACCTGAAAAATCCCACTAACCTGGTCTCAACATTTCTTATTCATTGATTTTCCTTCTATGAATTCTTTGTTTCTTTGTCAGATTCTTTATTTATGAAACTTGAAGCTGATGGACGACACCAAAGCAACAGATAATTAATCAAAGAACAAACAAAAATCAATAAACCAAGAAAGTGTTCATTAAGGAGTGCGTTGAGAGCTTTTAAGATGTAACAGAATTCATTTCCGTCAGGTGCTTTTCGTCTGATCGATAGAAGCAAAAACAGGAGTTTTACTTAGTAAACAAAAGAAGAATTGCTTATGCTTCGGAATATATTGAATTTGTAATGTTTTTGAAGATATTTATATTATATCTTTGGTGTTTGATATTATATTAGTTTTCTGTTAGTGTTAAAAAACAAACGCAAAACTCTTTTCTTTTTAGATCTGTGTCCTTAGGGCGTCATAGATAGAAAGTTAGAAGCCTGAGTGTCGATTAAAATTACACCTGGAAAATGGAGAGCTTCGACTTAAGTGAGGATACATATATTCTGTTTTCAATGACATTTAATTATAAAGTACAGTTATTTTCAAATAGATTATAGAAATTCGTTGGTCTTCCCAACTCAAATAATAAAGCTCTTTCGCATGATCTCGAATGAAGCGCCAGTTTCGCTTCCTGTCGGGATCGGGGTTTTACGGAAAGAAATGGAGCCCTGCTTTTGAGGTATTAAAGACGGGTGAGCATCAGACTGGTCTTCGTCAACGTTGTCCTGTTAATCAAATATCTTCTTCGTTCCTAACGGACCTCAACGGCTACATTGGACTTTAACCTTAACCATAATTTTAGAAATTTATAAAAGACTTAGTTTTCCGAAAAGCTTATCTTGCACTTTCTCTGTCCATCGTAGAGCTGCTCTTCATTATATTATAAATTTCATTTTTATTTCGTTATTTTTATTTTAATAACGAAGATACAAGGGGCATAGGCTCAGTTACAAAAGAGAGAATAATATATATATATATATATAACAAATTTTACTCTTTTAAAAAAATAGTTACACAGTGTAAACGTTCACCCAAACAAACACAAAAAATCACGTTTTCGCTACACCTCCATCAAATCTTCAGAAACTGAGTGACACACTCATGTCTGCATGGTATATAATACCTCAACAACGTTTTCAGCATCCTGTGGAATCCATGCCTCGATGAAGGCTGTTTTGAGAGTTAAAGGAGGCCTAACACGCTACTAGGTAGGTGTATCTAATAAAGTGGCCGGACAGTGTAAAAAAATAATTTATTATTATTTATTATTAGTTAAAACATAAAACAATCCAACTATATAACTCTTAATTATATAACTCCTAACTTAAAAAGGTTTTGAAAGTCATAGGAAATATCTGTAGATTAGTACACTGTTGGTTCTATTCATCACAACTTCTGATTAGAGGAAAATTTTTGTGATGATTATTCTTTGAAGAGAGTAAAAAAAGTAAAAAAAGTGATCTGTTCCTGGCAGTGACATTGAAATTAATTTCCACAATAAGATTGGGATTGTGGATGTTATTAAGAAGATTATAGAGAAAAATTAGTGATGCTTTTCGCCTTGTGACTTTTAGTGAATGGAAAGAGTATAGAAGAGTATCATCACTGATTTCATCAGGATAGACTTTGAATGTCTTCATTCAAATTTGTTTATTAAAAAAGAAAATAAACAAACAGGAGAATCTCAAAGGAATAGGGTTCTTTGTATTGGAGAAACTCCTGCTGTCCTTCAAGAAGTTAATTCAACAATGCCATGCACTGAAACTGTACAGAACTAAAAAGACCAAAACATTCATATCTTCGAGCATTGGAACAAATTATCTAATATTGTTCAAAGGAATTTACATTTTAAAGGATCTATTCTCTAATCAGAACTAGATTAACCTAAAAAAATATAATCAAGAAAACAACATAATTTTGAGGAAACGATTTAAGATGTGAAGATTAAGTCTGCTGTGAAGAAACAATTTCTCGTTTTCATCATACACTAGGCTGAGGGTTACTGACGTCATTTAACTTTTGTTTTTATTTAACAGCTCACATGTTTAAATTTATGTAAATTGCAAACGAGTATTCATTATTTATTATGTATTTACTGTACTTTATTTATTAATTTTAAAAATATGCGAAATAAAATCAAACTAATTTTTAAATTTTGTTACAATTACAAATATATCTTCAATCCCTAATTAATAATAAAAGGGTTTATTCAAAGTAATATAATGAATAGAGAAATGACACAAAACATAAAAATAAAGATTTCATCTGTCACAGTCTGGGACGGCCGTTTCATCCTTTTTGTGGACTCCTCAACCAGATCACGTCCTGACGAATTGCTCAGATAATACATCAGTCATAAGAGAAACCACTCTCGCGCCCTCCTCCCAAAGAAACAGAAATCCGATGTTGATATATTTATGTTTTGTGTCTTTCTCTATTCTTTTTGTACTTTGGTGGCATGTTAAACCCTTTTTATTTAATTCCTGGTTCGACTCAACCTTGGCTTTCGTGTCTTCAAATTACTTTGCAACTGATGGATCCGCAGGCCGGAATTTGAAAATTTTGTTTTGCTTTTTAATGTTTGTTTCTTTGGGAGGTAGGCCGCGAAAGTGGTGCGAATGTGTTTTTCTTTATCACTGTTACAGTTTCTGCGCATTTCGTCGGGGAGTGGGTCTCGCTGACGAGTCACAAAAAAGGACAAAACGACCTCTCAGACTCCCAGATTAAATCTCAGATATTTATGTTTTCTGCCATATCACTATTCTTTATAAAAATATAAAAATTCTTTATAAAAATTTTATAAGGAAATTAAATATTGCTTTTTTTTTTAAAAGGCAAAACCAATTAACTGATTGACTGACTCATCAACACAGCCAAATCCGCTGTATCGAAGAACTTAAATTTTAGGGATATGTTCCCTTATGATGTAAGCGCCCACTAAGAATGGATTTTTGTAAATACAACCCCAAAGGAGTGAAAAATGGTGTTCAAAAAAATTGGCATTCCCGAAACCGTCGAGTTTGAAATAACTTACGAAATTTGACATGAGGGCTCATTGACTAAATCGAAACGATACGTATTCGACAAATTTTCGATATTCGCATCCTAAGGAGTGGAAATTTCTTGAAGTCTACGCGTATCTCTGAAACCGCTTAAGCTAGAAACGTGAAACTTGAGAATAATACTCATCTTAAAAACTGAAGAAAATATTTTCAACGTTTTTTCAAAAAAAAAAAATATTCGAAGAATGAACATTCGAAGGGTGTGAGTGTAGCTCATTTCGAGTTGAGCTAAAGTAAAGCTAGGTGTCCTCACTGACTCATCCACGCACAGTCGAAACCGCTGAACCTGCGCCCACTAAAAATGGATTTTTGTAAATTCAACCCCTAAGGGGTGAAAAAAAAGGGGGAGGGGATTGAAATTTTTAAAATCTAGTTATGGATGTATTGGAACCATCGCACACAGAAGTTTTTGTGAGAGTTCGTCAGTTTTTCTTCAAGGGGCTCGAGAAGGGGAGAAAGGGGTGAGAAGTTTTTTTGTTCTCTGATCTTCATTAAATTTGATTTCTATTGGGTTTTCGAGTTGAAGATTTGCCTCTTAGTTTAACTATCACTCGATTTATTTACCAACTGGGGCAGGGTTCGAACTGATCTCATAATTACAATTTCTTTCTTCTTTTTTAATTCGCGCGACGCATCAGTATATTTACAATAAATGTCAAATATACATTTTTTTAAATATCAAAGATTTTAATATATGAAACAATTCAAAGGGATTCTCAGCTTTTTCAATGCTTTTTTGAATAGATTTTAATATCATTCTTTCATCATTCTAAAGTTTACGTTGATATAACAAGTTCAAAGTGCTATTTATTACCAGATCCACATTTATAATCGTTCAAATTTTCAATTTTAAAACGATATAAATATTCACTAAATCTCCTAAATCCAGTCAAAACCTGAGTAACAATGTATTGAGTTAGTCAAAAAGTTCGTTCGGTTTCTTTATATTTATATAATATATATCGTATATTCGTAAGTTGGCTCTAGTAGCGCTTTGGTTCGACACGATTTTGTTAGATTCTATTGTGACAGCCGTCATATCAGCGTACATTTAAAACAAAAACTAATCAAAATTGGTGAATTTTGTATGGCCAATTTAATATTGAAGATAGAAGACAATAATCACGCAAGACCTTCATGTTTATTTGATGACAGGCAAAAACTGTTACAGCTTGGCTGTGAAGTTCTGATTCATCCACTGTATTCACCAGACATTGCACCTTCGGCTTTCCATTGAATTCGGTCTTTACAAAATCCTCTTAATAGAAAAACTCCAATTTCCTGGAAGACACCAAAGGCAACATTTTTTATGCTCAAAAAGATAAAAAGGTTTGGGAAGATGGAATTATGAAGTTGCCTGAAAGACGTCAGAAAGTAGTGGAACAAACCGTTGAAGACGTTGTTCATTAAAATTACTGGTGAAAATGAAAAATGTCGACTTTTATTTTTATTTAAAAACGAACGAACTTTTTGGTCTACCCAATAATTTGTATCAAATGTAGATATTTTATTTTTTTAAAATAAATCATCAAAATACAGCTTTGTTATAGGCGTTCCAAAAAACTAATATTCTTTTCTCTTACTTTAGTAAATGTTTGAATTCGGAGCTTAAAAAATAATTGAGCTATTTTCTTTAGCAGGCCATTTGGTAAAATAATCTGCTATCAGTTCCAACAATACTACTGTATCATACCAGCAAACGAAGCAGTCATTAGTTATGGAAGCGATAGTGAAAAACCTGCTGTCCTGTGCACCAACAATGTTTCGCGAATCATTTACTGATGTTCGGTAAACATCGAAATGTGTTTATAAAAGTGGCTGCGATTGGTTAACAACATTGAACGTCACTTCCGGATGTCTGTGCATAGGCGCAGTATGTTACAAAATGGCAGCCTCCACGGAGTAGAAAAAATAAACGTGGACAGAATTTTTTTATTGCCGATACGAAATGTCCCGATAAGAATCTTCACAAGAAGTAAACTTATTCAACATTATTTTCGGAATATTTAATAGGAATAAATACAACTACTTCATCGTCAAAATTACAGGAGTCGGTTTCAGTAGAGGCCGACGCCAGCCATCTTTAAACATTGGATGTCGCGGGGGCTGACGAGAGATTTTTTTTTATTGAATGCCGCAAATTTAACTCGCCAGTTTCCGAGGTTTGCCATCTGATCAGCATGTTAGCCGTTGATGCACAGAAAATGTCAGTTGATCGTTGTTTTAGCAGCGATCAAAGTTAACGGAGTTTTGGTGCAGTTGGCCATGAATCTTTTTCTTTTAAAAAAGCAACATTTGTTCTTTCGTTTCTAGTTAATTTACAAACCTCTTTCTATATTTGGATCACTAACACTTACCCATGGCTGTCATTCAATAATAATTATACAACTATTTAATTAGTGAATTACATCCATAAAGTATTCATTTATCCAGTTTATTCCAAGTTGAATTCCCACTATTTCTGCTTTGATAAATGGAAAAGTAATTGGCTAAGTTTCCATAATTTGTATGTGTTATTTGGTATCTTGGAAAACAACAACTGAAGGTCCTATCTCCGCAGGTCCCTTTAGTTCAATCCTTGGAATAGATGACTTTCTTCTGTAGCAGAATCTTCTCAGCAAACTCTTGACATTCTGTCTCTAAGACATACCTATGGAAGGCCTTCAATTCAAAGATGAATTTTATTTATAAAACGGACCTAATTAGTCATTAATTGAGATGTTTGATTGCAGCTGTCTTCATATTTAATCAACTCATTAAGACAATGGCACATTCTTTAAATTCTTAAGAGGAGAAAACATTCTTCCTTTCCTTTGTAATTGGTTGTTGTTTATTCTTAGCTTTCGTTGGGTTCTCAGATACAACCTTTTCTTTATTTTTCGTCCCAATTTCTTTCTTTTTCTTTTCTATCATTTTCACTGACTGGACTTTGCTCTTTTCCATTATTCAAGTATCTCCACTTTATTCTTCTTAAATTCCACAGAATTCTTCCGTTCCATAAATTTATTGTAGTTTCATTGTAAATCATTGTATTTTAGAAATCGTAGAGAAGAAATTCATTAGAATATTAAATGGTTTGATGTTGTAAACGATTTTTAAGTTTCAAACATCAGTTGAGTCCATATTAGTAATTTCTAAATTTTGGGAGATGTGCACGAAGGGTACGTTACCTTTGAAGGTTGGTCAAAGCTTCCTTTTACCTACATTTTGGGCACCAACATTCATCGGTTCCTACACATCATTAAGGGTCAATAGACCAATTGTTTAAATCATTCAAAAGGACTCCCTCTCCGTAGTTCACCGTTGTAGTTCAAGATGGCTGGCATCGACTCCGACTGAAATCAACTCCTGTGATTTTGACGATGAATTATTCATTCTACCGAAATTTCCGAAAATGATGGCTAATTCCTTAGAAGGGTCTTACCTTCACAATTCTTATCTTCTGTCTCGTGTTTTTTACACTTAGAGAAACACAATGTTCTATCAGTGAAGTATTGTCTATTTACATACCAATTTTTGTGTATTTACATACCAAGAACTGTCGATTGCGAGTAGCCGCTCATCAACTGAGAATCACTTTGAAAGATCGTTGGCACGTGCTATTATTCTAAATGTACACTGTGGCCGGGAAGTTCCTGTACCCCCTATTATGTAGTAATAAATGTAAATACTTATTATTGAATGTTATTTCAACTGATGATAGTACTGTGCGGTTTTGAAAGGCAGAGATACCACTGCCGGACGATTTTACTCCGCAGAGGGGTGATACGCTGAGATGGGTACTTTCCTAAGAAATTCTTTTGGACATTTTCGCTTTTAAGAAAAAAATAACGTGGAACATTTTTGCAATAGTATTTATTCTTTCCATAATTCTTTCCCGAAAAGCGCAAATAGAACGCAGCTACTAGTAAACTAATACAATAAAAATTAACATCCCATCTTTGTTTCTCCTCGCCCCTATTTTGAGGAAATCGAAGGAGACCTGACGCACGCGCAAAAGCGTTGAAGGCTCTCGTAAACAAAACCTAACAGTTGAGAAATGTTGGTGGCACTAGAATGTTGTGTTTTGGGCGAAAGACAACCCTCATAACACACTGGAGTTGGAGACAAATCCACCTCCCATAACTTAATGATATGGGCTGTGATGACATCACGTCATTTTTTGATGGTCATGTTAATGGTGAAACTTATTTACACATGTTATTAACATGGTTAATCCCACCGCTTGAAGACGCGGGTATCATGGAACGCGAATGGCTACAGCAGCACCTGCTCACTTCGCTTCTTTTCTTTATGAACATTTTCCAAGATGCTGAATTGGTCGCTGTACTCCAGCATCGCCAGCAATGGCCACCACAAAGTCCTGACCTAACGACGCCTGACAACTCATGGTGGGAAATCATCAAGGCGTACGCCGTTATGCTACAAATGAAGAATTCCACAATGCAGTTGTGGACGCATTTCGAACCATCACACCGGACATCCTCTAAAAAATGTCAGTAGGACGTGCCGGCATACGAACTTTTGTGTAAAGCATGACGGCGAACACACAGACGCATTGGCGCTTAATGTGTAAATATATTTTTAAAATGTCACTACCAATTAAGGAATACGGGAACTTCCCGGCCAAACTGTATAATACAAATGTAAAACCTTTTCTTTAGATTTTCAGTTAATGTGAATTCCAGAATATCAACTTTTTTTTACTTTTGTTGTTAGATATTGAATTATCGTAATTTTAGATTAAAATCTGAAAACTTCATTAACCGACTGATTGTCACGTCATTTATTCACGGAGCGTAAATAATCATGATTCATTCAATAAAAGATCAGAAGATTCAACATCAGAGATTTCAGATACTTTGTTAGCAGTTTATCAATAGATGGGGGGCAAGGCTAATTAGGATTTCCCGGTCTCTGATCAGGTCAAAAACCCTGATGGAACTGATATTTAACTCTTGCGGTGAATTTCGGTGAAGTCCGGAGGGCCTAATTGGTCAAATCCACTTTCTTCACCTCCACGTGGGGCCTCCTGGGATCTTTTAAGATGCGAAAGAGAGAGTGGTGTGCGGAAAGCAACGGGAAGCTACCGCATTTACTTTTCCCAAGAAAAACTGTAAACATGGCATGATGAATCTTTCCTCGGCAAAAAATTCCGGACGTAAACTATCCCCCCATTCGGATGTCCGGGAGGGGGACACTGAGGAAGGTTACATTATGAAGCAACTCAAACGACAGAAGAAAAGAAGATTGAGGATTGGATCATGGAATGTGAGAACTCTTCTTCAAGCGGGGAAGTTGGAAAACTTGAAGGAAGAAATGAGAAGAAACAGAGTGGATGTGATGGGAGTATCAGAAGTGAGGTGGAGAAATAGTGGTGAGTTGGTGAGTGATGAATTTAGAATGTTTTATTCAAATGGTGAATGTAAAGGAAGTCATGGTGTTGGTGTACTACTGGGACCATGTGTGAAAGATAAAGTGATATCAATGCGTTATGTAGATGACCGGATGATAATGGTGAGACTACAAGGGAAAAAATTGGACTTAGTGCTAGTGCAAATTTACATGCCACATAGTGGATTAGATGACGAGAAAGTGAAAGAATACTACGAGAAGATAGAAGAAATAGTTGAGAAAGAGAAGAAGGGTGCATGTGTAATCCTAATGGGCGACTGGAACGCAGTAGTAGGAGAAGGACAAGATGGAAAAACGGTTGGAAAATTTGGACTGGGAAAAAGAAATGACAGAGGAGAATCTTTGGTAAATTTCTGTAAACGGAATGAAATGATTGTTGGAAATACGTTATTCCAACAGCATAAAAGAAGACGATACACGTGGACATGCCCAAGGGATGACAGTAGATATCAGATAGACTATATACTCGTACAGGAAAGATATCGAAATTGCTTAAAAATGCAAAGACTCTACCAGGAGCGGATATTAATTCAGATCATGTCCTACTGATAGGCGAAGTTGATATTCGTCTGAAAAAGATAAGAGGAAGGCAAGTGACGAAGAAGTTTGATATAGAAGAACTTATGAACGAAGAGGAAAAAAGAAAATTTGAAGAACATTTTCAAAAGAAAGCACCTGAAAATAGTAATGAATACTGGACTCAGAAGAACAAACAGCAGAAGAAACAATAGGATACAGAGAAGGTAAGAGTAATAAGAAACCTTGGATCACAGGGAAAATGTTGGAGAAGATGGAGGAAAGGAGAAAATGGAAAAACATCAACACAGAAGAAGGTAAAAGAAATTACAAGAAACTAAACAACGAACTGAGAAGAGTAACTGATAAGGCGAAGGAAGACTGGATGAAACAGAAATGTGAAGAAGTAGAGGATCTAGAGAAAAAAGGAAGATATGATTTAATGTACCGCGAAGTAAAATGTTTGGATTTAACATATAAGAATAAGAAGTCCATGTGGTTGATAGAAGACGAAATCGGCAATGAAATAACCGACAAACAAGGAATTTTGAGCAGATGGAAGAAGTATGTAGAAGAATTATATGAGACAGGGAATCGTCCAGATTACTTAGCTATAGAAGATGAAATAGCTGTATCAGAAGACGAAAAAGGATGTTGTATTCTAGGGGAAGAAGTTGAGCTAGCGATTAGGGAAATGAAGAATGGGAAAGCAACAGGAGTTGATGGAATACACATTGAATTAGTAAAATGTTTGGGTGAAGACAAGAAGCAAATACTATCATTATGCAATGATATATATGAGAAAGATGAATGGCCTGATGATTTAATGGAAACAGTATTGCTGCCAATACCGAAGAAAAATAATGCCAAAAAGTGCTAATGAGTTCAGGACTATCAGCCTTATATCGCACTCAGCGAAGATTCTTCTGCGAATACTGAACAGACGTTTATATTCTAAGGTGGAAGGAGAGTTGGAAGAAGAGCAATTTGGTTTTAGGAAAGGAAAAGGTACGAG
Source organism: Thereuonema tuberculata (assembly GCA_023159025.1). Lineage (NCBI taxonomy): Eukaryota > Metazoa > Arthropoda > Chilopoda > Scutigeromorpha > Scutigeridae > Thereuonema > Thereuonema tuberculata. The sequence goes on from JAFIDM010000001.1 coordinate 3,131,673, forward strand.
AGATGCAATTGGACTGCTGCGAACAATCGGCGAAAGATATCTTGAAAAAAATAAACATGTATATGCAGTATTTGTGGACCTGGAAAAGGCTTTTAACAGAGTGGATTGGAATAAACTTATGGAAATCTTGAAGAAAATTGGTGGGGATTGGAAAGAGAGAAGGCTAATAACTAATCTTTATATGAAACAACGAGTCAAAGTCAGGATAGGAGAAAAATTGTCAGAGGGAAGTGGAATAGGGAGAGGGGTGCGACAAGGATGCCCTCTATCACCTACGCTGTTCAACATCTACTTGGAGGAATTAGTGAAGAATTGTTTTCAGAACATAGGAGGGGTGATAGTAGGAGGAAGAAGAATAAAGTGCATAAGATTTGCTGATGATATGGCATTGTTAGCAGAACAGGCGATGATACTAAGGGATATGCTACTGCAGCTGAATGACAGCTGTGAACAATATGGAATGAAGATAAATATAAACAAGACAAAGACTATGGTTATCGGAAGAAAGACAAAGAAGATAAACTTAAGTATTCGGAATGAGACATTGGAACAAGTGAACAACTTTAAATACTTAGGGTGTACTATAAGTGGTGATATGAACTGCTGCCAAGAAGTCAAGAGGAGGATAGCAATAGCAAAGGAAGCTTTTAATAGGAAAAGGAGCATCTTCTGTGGACCTCTGGAAAAAGAACTAAGAAAGAGACTAGTGAAGTGTTTTGTGTGGAGTGTGGCATTCTATGGGGCAGAAACATGGACATTACGACGAAGTGAAGAGAAACGACTAGAAGCATTTGAAATGTGGATATGGAGAAGAATGGAGCATGTGAAATGGACAGACAAAATAAGAAATGAAGCTGTGCTAGAAAGAGTGGGTGAAGAAAGAACAATGCTGAAACTGATCAGGAAGAGAAAAAGAAACTGGTTGGGTCACTGGCTGAGAAGAAACTCCCTAATGAAGGATGCACTGGAAGGAATGGTGAACGGTAAAAAAGTTCGAGGCAGAAGAAGATTTCAGATGATCGACAACATTATGGTAAATGGCTCTTATGTGGAGACGAAGAAGAAGGCAGAAAATAGGAAAGATTGGAGAATGCTGGGTTTGCAGTGAAGGACCTGCCCTTGGCAGAGAACTATGTATGTATGTATCAATAGATGACAAAGTGGTATCACATGACTGACAAAGACTTGATTGAAACTATGAAGGGAAAAGGCAGCTAAGAGCTTTCAAGACTGCAAAGTCTTCCTATCTTTATTTTCACGGACTATTAAGATACGGACGACAGAATTCTTAATGTAATAGAGATGTTCAAAGCAGGCTTCAGAAGGGAAAGTACGTCACAATTTTTCTCTAAGTACTGAATTACAGTTTAAATGAATCACGCTTACGTTAATATTGAGTTTTGTTCAAATCTATCTTTAATCTCTATTTTCTGTGCAATGGTCGTTGTTGAATCATCAACATTTAGCTGTCCAATTTCTTCTTTTAAATCATTCCTCGATTACAAAACTCCCATCAGTCCCCTCTTTGTTCCATTAAACAAGAGGTTGAAATCATTGCCGATTCCTACGATTTTTCGCGATAATGAAGTGTACTGTATTGATTTCGGAAAATAATGCTACGTAGGCCTAATTCATTTCAAGATTCTTGTCTTGAAAATTAAAACAAAAAATTCGACCCATGTATTGTTTTCTTCTTCGTGGAATCTGCCATTTTGAAAAATATTTCGCAAATGAAAAGTGATCCGGAAATGACGTTAAATGTTATTAATCAATCTAAGCCATTTTTAGAAACATGATATTCTGTCAAGAACTTATCAGTGCTTGTGTTCAGTGCACACCTGGGCTTTTATTTGAACGCTTCTACAGCTTCGAGCACGAGTAGCGGCTCATCAATTGACTATCGTTTCGGCAGAACGTTGATTTTAAACAGTTTGAATAATTTGCAAAATGCAAGATTGTTAACTAATTCAGAGAGAACAATTATGGATATTTCTTCCATAATTTTTATTTAACAGTTTCTGTTCATGGCTTAGTATTAGTAATTAATAATAAAAAAGATAAAAAAAATTACAACAGAAATCTACTAATTACTTGAATCATTTAATCACAGTTAGCAAATGAATGACACTTTGTTAAAAGTAAAAACTATATCCATTAAAAATATTTTTTTTTCTTACAGCTTTTTTTTCAGTGACGGGTTTTCCTTAACGAATAAATACTTTTTGTAATGACAAGAATTCTATTTATCCTAAAAGCTTTTTATCCTTTTCAGTGATTAATGTAGAATAATTCTGGTAGCATTAATAGAAATGAAATACCTGTCACTTCAGCTTCTCAGAATTGATTCCAAGAAAGCAATAAGAAACCTTCCACATTTTAAAATATATCAAAAGAAAAAAAAGACAAAAAAAGAAGAAATGTTCTAAAAGTTGTTTTATTAAATATTCGTTTTGACGTTGCCTACAGTTGTTGATTTCATTGATCGTAATTGGACTCTTCCAAATTGGAAGAAGAATCTCAAGACAACGTTTCATCAATCACTGAATGATAAATCACTGGAGTTTCTTGATTGACTTCGGCTCAGGAAGGAATCAACCTATTAATCAACGATACTATTTGTATTCTGATACAATTCTGTAGCCAACGAAATGTACAAAAATCTCTCTTAAAAATCGATCAGACTATTTGCAAAGCATATTTACATTCGTAAGAAGTAACAACCTTGCTCAATATAACAAAAACATAACAACAACTTTTTATTCAAAAATTAGAAGCACTATTTTGACAAACAGTATGGAAGAAAAAAACATTAAATTTTTACTTCCTTTCTCCATCTATATATAAACTATACAGGATGCGGGAAACAGAGCGAAGGGTCTTAGTCACGCACAGTAACTTTTAATTTAAACATCTCTTCAAAAAGACTCTCACAAATAAGGAAACGTCTCTGCAAAGCAACGACCCATTCAAAATCAATTCAATTCGTGTTTCTTTGTTCTAAGTAGAATTTAAAAGGATAGGAATTGAGCAAAACAATGACTTGTAAATTTAAGATTTATAGTGAGATTTGTTGTATTCCGCTTCTCACTAAAATTTCTTGTCTTTAAAATCCACAGCGCATATAAATGTAAATAATTTATTAATCTCTTTTAGATAATTTTGAATGCTGTATTTTGTAAATTAACACTGAAAGTCAAGTATTTTACAATGTGCTTCATAAAAAGCTGTAAGTGTTCGAGCGCTTTTGTCTGGTGTGATACAATGGTGTTCACTCCTCAAGAATATTTTGGAAGAATAGGAAGAATAGTAAACTATGTAACGAGACAGTGTGTTTTATTCTTCTTTTTCATATTCTTATCCACGATTGTATCCACGATAAACTGTTAATGGGACATGTATTTTACTTAATGTCTATTTGTTAATCTATTTTTGAAAATTTAACTTTTTTTTTTCAAATTTAAAATTAATTTCATTGGAAGCGCATTTAAAGAAATTAATTTGTAAAATACAAATGATGCCACACTTTTCATCTCTTGCTTTTAGTTTTCTAATAATAAGGTAATTAGTAGTAAGTTAGATATTTTCTGTGACTTCAATGTTTAGAAACATGTTAGTTCCACAATCTTACGATTTTGAAATGTTTTCTAAATTTACGAAATTATTTTCCATTTTTATTTAAAACATTTTCTATTTCTTTATGCTTTGCTAATTTCTTTGCTATTATTCGATTTATCGTCATTATTTTTATTTATAATTATATTTATAATATATCAATAGTTTACAGTTAGAATTACATAAATTTTCTTAAAGTTTTTTAATTGTAGTATGCTTTTCTTTATTTTTTTATATAAAATTAATTTCTTTTAAAATACAAATGTGGCCACACTTTTCAGTTATTGCTTTTATTTTGCAAACAGTAATTACATTAGTATCAGGGGAGAACGGAGCTAGTTGGCATAAATTTTGGTTTTTGATTTTTCTATTTTTTATGCAGTACTTAGAAGGATTCTGGTGAATGTGGCAGATAGCTTAACTTTTTGACTACAAAATGATATGGGACCCATTAATTAAATCCATGTTTAGGTAACCCCAAAAACACTTTTCCTAATAGATTGCTTATTTTGGATGATTGATTTTTGTTATCTTGATTGGATTTTCTTTTTTCTGTTTTCACTTTGTTTGTTTCAAAAACTGAGTCACAGAGGGAAATTGTTTCTTAAACTAAATTCACCAAAAGATGTCCGAAAAAAAATATATTAATCAAAAACTCAGAATAGCAACATTTAATTAAACACAGTCGTGTTATTTCTTAAACTCAATAGGATTTCCATGGATATCGGTTTTAGATTATAAATTTCTAAAAAGAAGCTGAAATAGGATGAATGAATTTTTTATCATTTCAAACATATTTAATCCATTCTTTATTGTTTTGATCTTGTTTATTGCATTTCAAAAATGTTCTTTTTCTTAAAACTTTTGATGCACATTAAGCTTTATATTTACATCTTATTTAAATCCATTTAACCAGATTTTTCTTGTTTTTATTATTTTCATTTATTTTCCTGAAATAAAACAAAAACAATCCAAACCCTTTTGTAATTTAACAAATGGCATCGAACTATGCTATGATGACATCAAAGAATTTTATTATGGAAATATTATCGTAATTAAATGTGAGATAGATTATTACAATAAAGATGTTTAAGTAATACTCTCTGCAAAAAAAAAAATTAAAAAAAATGAGAAGTCAAAAGAAAGCTCCAGGAATTAAATAAGAACTAGCGAGTTTTAAGAACTTTTTTATGACACTTTCCAGTCTCATCTTTTATTTAAATAATGAAATATCCTATGCTGAGGATTTTAATATTAAAATTTTCTAAGTTACAAAAGCTTTCTTAATTTTTATCTCTATAGTAGAATAACGAAATGTTTAATATAAGGATTAATTTATAATCTGCAGTATAATTATGGTTTTCAAGTCTTTATTTTATTTAAAGTTTTATTAGAATGTTTTAGGATTAATGAACGTTGTACTGACTTTTATATCTATTAAATTCAACGCTTTTAGCCTTACTTCTCTGCTCATTGAAACCCAAAGTAAACCTGACAATGCGAATCTTGATGGTTTATTAAACTTGAATGTTGCAATTCTAGATGGCGGGGATAAAATCCAAATGATTCAGTGAAAATGTAATTCCGTTGCTGAATCAGTTGGAGTCACTCCTCGTGTTCATTGTGTTTGACTAACTGGCGGAAACGTGGATCCAATGATCCAAGAACAGTGGGAAATTACAGTGGGAAACACTTTGAAGGCGAATGGCAGAGATCACTCTCAGCTGTTGCAACGAATTCTTCAAATGCTTTACCACGTCAGAGAAAGATCACTCAAACACCCTACTCTTAAAGTAGAACCAGCAATTAAAAAAAAGTAAGTCGTTATTTAGTCGGTCTATGTAGTTAAGTTATTTAGTCGGTCTATTTAGTTAAGTTACAATATTTAGTCGGTCTATTTAGTTAATTTACAATATTTAGTCGGTCTATGTAGTTAAGTTATTTAGTCGGTCTATGTAGTTAAGTTATTTAGTTAAGTTACAATATTTAGTCGGTCTATTTAGTTAAGTTATTTAATCGGTCTATTCATCGGCCTTTTGATTGTTATGTATTTCAGTCGATGCAGAAACTGTTTACCTGACAGCACTTTCGAGATGTGGTTGAGAAATGAAAATCTGTTCCATTGCCTCTAAACCAATTCGAAACTTACGAGTTTCAGGAAAACAAATAGAAAACGAGGGCAAATAGTTTTAGTACTAAATTTAGTTTAACATTGTGAAAATAAAGGTTTGAAAGCTAAAATGGTTTCAAGCTCTAAATTACCAATATTTCCAAATTCTAATAAATTTATTTCGGAGCTTTATCTACCATTAAATTTTAAGCATTCTGAGATTTGTAGAATTTTAAAGCAACTTTAAAGGAATTTATTGTTTTGACAACATGAACTAACAAAGGAAAACGAAAAATAATACCTATTAATAAAATAACAGTTCCTTAGAACTAGAAAATAATCGATCCATAGCAATACAGTAAATAAAATAATAGAAAAATACATCACAAATATAAAATAAAATTTTATGAAAAAAATACATGTAATAAACTCTATCAAAGTATTTATTCAGTATATCTCCCAAACTTCAAAAAGCACCACCAAGTTATTAGAGAATTTCAATGACCACATCAATGAAAAACTAAACAAAAAATAATTTCATTTTACTTCTAACAATAGATCTTAGTAAAGCTTTTGACTTAATAAATCATCTATTTTTTTTAATGATAATTCAACTAATGGGTGCTAGGGATGAATCCTTCAAATAATAAAAAAATATTTCAAAACAAAAAATTTATATAAATACAAATAATAAAAACAATAAAGCAATAAACAAAAAAAAATATAGGGGTATTTCATGACTCTAACTTAGGCCCAATCTTCTGAATAATGTTTATGAACGACTGTTTATTGAAATCAAAGATTGCTATATTTACATGTATCCTGATATTATAATCTATCAGTAAATCAAAATTCTATCAATACAAGACAGGCTATATAGAAAGACTATATATAAACATTCAATTGGATGCACGATAATAAACTCACCATAAATAAAGATAAAACAAAAGTTATTTTTATAAGACTGAAGAAACAACTTACAAACTTTCAACGAAACTTTCATTCTCATTCACGCTTACTTTCACAAAAAAAATAAAATACATTGTAATGCTTGGTTTGAGGTGGATGCGGTAACAAATTTTAAATATTTAGGTATTAGAATAGACAACGTCTTCACTTGTAACACTCATATATATATGTGCTTCACAAGACACTCAATTCTGTAATACATACTTTTATCATATTAAAAAATACAATACTAAGAGAAACTAAGATCCTTATTTATTATGATTATTTGATTCCTTGATAAATTACGGGGTAAATATCTGGGCCAATACAAACAATATAGATCTTGATCACTTAAAAAACTTACAAATTAAGGTGCTTAAATTAAACTTTTCCAAAAAAATTTGGAATAATTTTTATAAAACTAATAATAATCTAATAAATTACAACATTTTTTTTTCCTACACAAAAATTTACATACAAAATATTACATATAAAACTATTATACCAGTAAAATATTACAAATAAAAACTAACAGAAATTAAATTTATCATCTTACAAGGGAATGGTTAGGTTTGACAGGTCGAAACATCCCTTGAAATTTTTATCTTATTATTCAGGACCTCAAGTAGTTTACCAAATTTTAGCTGCTCTTATCCACTGGAAGGGGGTTAAAAAAATGCTAAAGTTACAAGAAATAGTGATGTGACGTCATCACGTTTGCGAGCCACACATGACATCATTCTATCTCCTGCTGCCCGCGACTGCTCAAGTCACAAAAAAAAATAAAAAAAAAATATTACAATTAAAAAAATTGAAGAAAGATTTGTATAATGCTAACTGCAAGCAATTGGAATATTATAATAAAAATAATTGTAATAAGAATGTTTATGTAAATATTTATATAATTACAACTAAAAATCATAATAATAACCGAATAATAATAAGTCGAATAATAACTAAAAGAAATTAGCCAAAAATAAAGCAATAGAAAATATTTTAAAATAAAAATGGAAAATACTTTCGTAAATTTAGGAAACATTTCAAAATCATTTTACTGTTGAACTAACAACTTTCTAAATACAGAAATGCATAAATCCGTTTGCTTTGAGCCATCATCGGCGGCAATCTAGGACACCTGTTTCGTCTTGTTAGGAATCATCAGCCAGATTTAGCCTCGATGATCAAGCCCAGATCTTTTGTGCCCAGCGCTTAGCGGGCTAAGGTTATTATGCTGTAGCCTACTATAAGTTTTAGTGATTTTTCTATCGTCATTGCTTTTGTGGGTCCCAGTCCCAAAAGTGGGAGAAGGACCCATAGGCTTTCACGCTTTCTGAGCTTGATCATCGAGGCTAATCTGACTGGGGAGTCCTAACAAGGAGGAAACAGCTGTCCCAGATGATGGCTCAAAGCCGTGAAAGTAAAAACGAATTTGTGCATTTCTACATTTTTTCCAATGTTTCTAAACATTGAAATCACAGCAAATGTCTAACTTACTACTAATGTAATTATTATTTGAAAAATAAAAAGCAACAAAGTAGAAGCGTAATTTGTACAGAAAATATTTTAAATAAAAATGGACAATATTTTTCCAAATTTAATAAACATTACTTTTTGGTTTTATAACTCAAAGTATTTTTTTTTCTACAAATAATCAAAATTAGTAAAAATACATTATCCACATCCATAGAATTTTTATCAACAACGGATACTAAAATATCTACTAATTACTTTGCACAAATCTTTTTTTTTTTTTTTTTTTTTTACAAATGCCCGAGCTTGATGAGCATTTTGCACAAATCTCAATTATTTCTATTCTTGAATTTACTTTCTTCTAAAATTTGTTTGTATTTTCCTTTTAAGAATTTGTCATTGTGTATTTATTTTTCTGGCGTGATATATGGTGGCATAAAATTTGGGAAACATCTGGGAAGGAATAACCCTGGGAAATTAGAAGGAAAATTGAATTTGTGTAGAGTTTACACGGAAGAATAGTAAACTATGTAACGAGACCATTACAGTGTGTTTTATTCTTTTCATATTCTATCCACGATTAACTGTTAATGGGACATAGATTAACAAATAGACATTAAGTAAAATACATTTTTGAAAATTTAACTTTTTTTTTTTCAAATTTAAAATTAATTTCATTAGAAGCGCATTTAAAGAAATTAATTTTAAAATACAAATGATGCCACACTTTTCATTTGTTGCTTTTAGTTTTCTAATAATAAGGTAATTAGTCGTAAGTTAGACATTTTCTGTGACTTCAATGTTTAGAAACATGTCAGTTCCACAATCTTACGATTTTGAAATGTTTTCTAAATTTACGAAATGATTTTCCATTTTTATTTAAAACATTTTCTATTTCTTTATGCTTTGCTAATTTCTTTGTTATTATTCGATTTATTGTCATTATTTTTATTTATAATTATATTTATAATATACCAATAGTTTACAGTTAGCATAACATAAATTTTCTTAAATTTTTTAATTGTAATATGCTTTAATACAAGATTATTTAACGTGCCATTTTATTAAATACTGTATATGCCTACTACATTGGCAGGTATGTAAAATTAGTTATCTAAATAATACACGAGACGTTTCGGAAAGAAGGAACCTGAAATGAAGTTCCGAAACGTCTCGTGTATTATTTAGGTAACTAATTTTAGATACCTTTCAAGTGCCAATGTAGTAGGCATATATAATATTTAATATGCTTTAACTTTATTTTTTTGATATAAAATTATTTTCTTTTAAAATTTAAATGTGGCCACACTTTTCAGTTATTGCTTTTATTTTACAAACAGTAATTATATTAGTATTATTTTATAAATTAAGAATTTCGCTCCGCCGCGCCGGTCAATCCTTTTGGATGATCTTGAGTGGTCGCGGGCAGCACGAGAAAGAATGAGTTCATGAATGGCAAAGAGTGATGACGTCATGCTATTTCTTATAACTTTAGCATTTTTTTAAACGCCCTTCCAGTGCATACGAGCAGCTAAAATTTGGTATACACTAAGTGATTGAGATCCTGAATAAATGATAATTTCCAAGGATGTTTCGACCTGTCAAACCAAACATTCCCTTGTTAGACAAAGCAATAAAATAAAATTATTATATCTTCCAACTTTTAATAGTTACGGACAAAGAAATATACATTTCAGTATTGAAAGAAATATAAATGATAAGAATATAAATATATTTTTTAGAAAATCAAAAAATATGTGTAGTAAAAAAATATGGCTCATTGAAAATATTTGAAAGAAAAGAAGGAAAGGAAATAGATTTGTTTTTTCTTCTTATCTTTCTTTTCGTTTTTTTTTTTTTTAGGGGTCGTCCATTAATTACGTGATGTTTTTTAGCAACTTTTTAACCCTCCCCCTCACCCTGGTGATACGTGGTGAGGTTTTACACTACCCCCCCTCCCCCTATCCAAAATCACGTGTATTTTTTTGGTAAAAAAAACCTCTAAACCTATCTATTTAACCAAAAAAAAAAAAAAAAAAACCCTAAATGTGTCAAAAATAAATACACGTGATATTTCGCTACCCCCCCCCCCCCTCTTTTGAAACTTCGTGTTTTTTTCTGCCCCCCCCCCCCTTTCGAGCCTCACGTGATTAAAGGACGATCCCTTAGAAGAATATGAAAAAAAAAGAAAGAAAAAAAGGCTGATTCTTTAGATGTGTTTTTTTATATGGTACTATTATGTAAAACTAATATCAGTAATAAAATGTTTTAAGCATCTTAAATCGTTTCGTAGAATACCTTCAGTACTAATAAGTAATCGTATATTTGTATATGTTGAATTATTTGTTTTTGTTGTTGTTGTTGTAGACTTGTAATTTAGATATTATTCAAATGTATATTGTTCAAATGTATATTGTAAACAAAACAAAAAATAAAAACAAAAAATGTGTGTAATTGTCAGAAGCCGTTGATAGGGACACTTCCCTAACGGGACTGTATTGAGCTTATCAATCTAAACAAAATAGAAATTAGCTGTTGAGTAAATAAAAGGTTCATCTTTACATATACAACAATGGTGGAGCATATATAAACGTGTTGAACGGCCAGAATCCCACAAGAATTTCTGAATCGCCGAATCCCAGAATAGCTGTTTCACGCTTTATTGGTGATCATCAGCTGGGATCAGTCACCAGTAAATGAATAGATCTCAGTAAGGTATTCATTAACAGTAAAAGGAATATGGCTCCTACAAAATTAAAAATAATACAATAAGTAAACAATAAAAATAAAAAAGCGAAGGATTAAAACCTCGAAAAAATGGCACTCAACCAAAAACAACGAAGACTACATCATATTCAAAGAACAGAGAGCACGAACAGCAAAAATAATAAGAATAAACAAGAGGAATTTTGTTAGGATCCAACTACAACAAATAGATGAAGACTTTAAAAAGAACAACACAAGAACATTCTATAAAGCCTTTAAGCAAAACATTCAGGGCTATCAACCACCAAACTTATGTTTCAAAAACGAAGAAGGAAGGATAGCCCTGAATAACCAAGAAAACTTTTGCAAAATACTTGCATAATACTTGCAAAGTACTTCGAAAAACTACTGAACTGTGAAAAACCGAAAACAAAATTCCCTAAACAAAATCCGAAATGTAAATTTGAAAACTCCAAGCCACCGAACCTGGCAGAAATCCAACAGATTATTAGAGAACTAAAAAATGATAAAGCTCCAGGAGAGGACTCAATTATAGCAGAAATGTGGAAAAGCGTAGATATCAAAACAGTCAAAAGCCTACATAAAATAATACAAAATATCTGGAAAACGGAGGAAATACCGGAAGATTGGAAAACAGCCATGATCCACCCTATACACAAAAAAGGAGATAAAACTGATGCCAACAATTATAGGGGAATCTCACTCCTTTCGGTTACATACAAAATCCTTTCCAAAGCTTTACAAAACAGATTGGAGGCCCAACTGAATCCACAATTAAGTGACTACCAGGGAGGATTCAGGAAGGGAAGATCATGTGCAGAACAGATATTAAATTTGAAACTCATAATAAGGTATAGGAGACTAAGATCCAAGGACATTCATGTGACATTCGTGGACTTCAAAAAGGCATACGATTCTATAGATAGAGACACACTTTTCAATATATTGGAGGAATTCGGAGCTGATAACAAATCAATTGCGATCACCAAAAACACTCTAACAAACACGAAGTCAAAAGTAAAATTTTTGGGAGAGATTTCAGAACCATTTGAGGTGAAAACAGGAGTAAGACAGGGAGATGGGCTTTCCCCATTGCTCTTCAACTGTGTGCTGGAGAAAGTAATGAAAGAGTGGAGGAAAAGAATGGACGAGGAAGGAATCAAGAAAATAAAAATAGGAAGAAAGAAAAATAACTTGGAAATTGACTGCCTGGCTTTTGCAGACGATCTTGCAATAAAAGCGGAAAACATTGAAGATGCAAGAAGACAAATAAATATACTGAAAGAGACAGCAGAAAAGGCTGGACTACAAATATCTTATGAAAAGACAGAATACATGACCAATAGAAAAGATGCACCAAGACAGATCACAAAAAAGTATGGGAAAATCAATAGGGTTAATAAGTTCAAATACCTGGGAGAAATAATTCAACCAAACGCCCTTGACAAAGAAGCGGTCCTAGCAAGAGCAAGAAAAATGGAACTGTCATTCCAGTTGACAAAAAATATATACAACAAGAAGTCCATATCTATAAACGCTAAAATTAGGCACTACAATACAGTCATTAAGCCAGAAGGCCTCTACGCCTCAGAATGCCTTGCACTAAACACAGCCAGACAATTAGGCGAGGTAGAAAAAAAGGAAAGAAAGATCTTATGGAAAATCCTGGACCAAAATATGAAGATGGAAAATGGAAACTGAGAAACAACAAGGCAATCTACGCAAAAACAGAAAAAATAACTGACACAATGAGGAAAAGAAGAGTGACTACGGACACATTAAAAGAATGAGTGAAGGTAGACTGACGAAGAGATTATTCACCTTCTTCGACAGAAACCCCAAGACTCAGATGACATGGATCAAAGAGGTCAGAAAAGACATGGAAGAAATGAAAATAGATGGAGAAGAGGTGGAGAGAAGAGAAGAATTCAGAAAAAAGATCAGGGGATTCAAGGGTTTTCAAGAAAAGGCAAAGAAGAAGACGGAAGCAAAATGGACGGACGAAAGAAGGAAACAACATGGAGAAAGAATGAAAGAATACTGGAAGAGAAGAAAGAAGTTAGAAAAATAATCATGAGTTATTTCACGTGATCCATAGTCGGCCAAATTCGAAGAAAGAAGAAGAAGAAAAAAACAAAAAGGAAGATTCATGTTTGGCACTCAAAAAAAAAAAAAAAAAAAATTAATTTTAGGCAAATTGTGTTTTCTTTATTCTTACAAAAAATTCATTTATGGCCGAAAAAGTGTCATCCCATGAATTTTCCTTTTCTTATATGTTATTTTGGAGGTGCCGTATTCTTTTTTAACTATTTCAACTTTATATCAATAGTTTAGATTTTAGAAAATACTTTTGAATTAGATTGTTCACTGATATCTGGACGATAGGATAAAATAACCAGCCAGAAAGGAAATGCCTGTTACCTAATCTAGGTTTTTAACAATTGATTTTACTTTTCATATTCATTTTATTTCATGCCATTTCGATTCCAATTCGCCAAGTAACGTCCGCTAAAATGCCGATTTACTACCGATTCTTTTCTTTAAAAATTGGTGAATGAAATTCGTTAATTACGTTAGTTGGCAACATCCGTTATACTGCGGGTTTTTTTTTATACATAATTATGCTTCGCTTTATTTTATTTTTCTTAAAATTCATCCATTAAAAAGATTTTTTTCCTTAACAAGAGATGTTGGACGAAGAAATGTAAGAATTCTTTTTTTTTTGTTTATCGTTGCACCGTTTGCTTCCCTAACGAATGATAAACACACACTCGCTTTTAGAGGCAATCCATCAAGTGTTCATCCAAACAGGTCCCTGGCATTAGTGAGAAGGAGCAAAACCTCTGGAAATATTTTACGGAAATCCATTTTAGTTAAAATAAAATAGAAATATTAAAGAAAGGAAAACAATAATTAGCAATACTTTCTGTTCTAACATTTTTTTCTCATCCTTGAAATTGTAAAAAGTTTTAAAAATAAAATGATTCTTTTAAAGTTTATTCAATTAGAAAGCTTTGACCCTAAAACAGAGCAAAAAATCTGAACTTAGAAACATTTCTTATGTAGTTTCCGACATCTGTTTTGTGTCCAACGCACGTGTTTTCTGTAACACATTTTCTCTGCGTTTGAAAAATAATTTTAATTTCCTCTGAAAATAGAAATAATTGTAGACGGGACGTATGTACTGTTTTAAAAATAAGCTAAATATTAATTGATCTGCAAACGGGAACTTTTCTAGAGTCTTAAAAAAAAGTGAATTTTAAAAATACACGTAAAAATTACATTGAAGGTTTAAATCACGTATTTAACTTTTAAATCTGAATTTGATATAAATTCACTGCATTATCTTTGAATGAAAAAAAGAAAGTAAAGTAATTACAACGTCCTATTTTGTCTTTTATTTAAAAACCATGGATTTACTAAATGAGCATAATGATATTAAAAGATCTGAAGTTTTATCATAAAATGATATTACGTTCGTTGTGTATTATATTGGCCCATATTGTAGAGAGAAACTGAAAAGAGCGGGACCACAAGCAATATCTAGATAGTTACTATATAGTAACGTTTAACTTTTATAAAGTCTGATGTTAATCATTTCATTAATCTTTAAATTAATGACGTTTCATTCTTTTGGCTTGTATTTGGCCTTTAAAATAGGTCTATGTCAAACCAAATGTAGAACAAAAAAAAAAACTAATAAAATGTTCATAATAATCCTCCTAAATGGGAGACTGTGGTAAATCGCTTAATTATTTTTCAAGGTCCCACTCCAATAGCAGATTCTCAACATCTGGAAACATACATCCACCTACACACACAGACAGACTCACAAAAAAAAAGACTCCATAATAACAATATAAAAAAAAGTCCGAAATTTATTTTAGGGAACGAATGACTTTAAAATAATCACTTTAAAATAATCACTAGACATTTTTAAACGGATTCAAATTAACTTTCAAAGTTAACGTCTATTTAAGGCAAGACCTATTACATTTGACAAAACAAACACTTGGAACAGAATCTACGGTAAGTAGTAATTCAAAACATACCAAATATTTCAATTATTGATGATTAAAACTATTTTTTTATTCCTAGTGAGAAACTTCAGTGAATGTTTTTGCTTTTTTTTTTTGCTTTTGAGAAACTAGTCGGCTACCCGTCGCTTCGCTCCGGAAGCCTCCCTTATGTAACGGAAAACAATTTTTTATTATATTAAAACACACACACACACACACACACAAATTACATCAAGGAAACTAAAATTAAAATTTTTTAAAAGCTTTTTTTTAATTTAATTTTTGATGTATATATTCTCTCAATCTACGACTGCTTTTAGAACCACCTTGTAAATCATATATCAATGATATATTTTTATTTTTTACAGAGATTAGAATGTAGGCCTAGTGGTCTAATGGCTAAGACGTCTAACTTCTGAGCAGTATTCTACCTAAAAGAAATAGTGCATCTTTCTTTCTTGACTATCTTTTGTTTTTATTCCTATTGATACTTTTCACTCGTTTTCGAGTTATAAAATAGTGATAAAATTTTCAGTATTCTACCTAATGAAATACTGCTTCTTATTTCTTGACTTTTTTTTTTTTATTCCAAATGATACTTTTCAGTGGTTTCTGAGTTACAATAGTGTTCAGTATTCTATCTAATAGAAATACTGCTTCTTTCTTTTTTGAGTCTCTTTTTTAATTCTAAGTTGCACTTTTCAGTGGCTTTTGTGTTCCAAATATTAATGGTTTCTGAGTTACAGATAGTGATTTTTCAGTATTCTATCTAATAGAAGTGTCGCTTCATTCTTTTTTGACTCTCATTTTAATTATAATTGTGACTTTTCAGTGACGTTTGAGTTACATTTATTGATGGTTTTTGAGTTGCAAATAATGATTTTTTCGGTATTCCACCTCAATAAAAGAGTGCTTCTCTCTTTCTTGACTCTGTTTTCTTTACTCCAACATCTGGCGTGTATACCCACATATTTTTCAATATCACGTAGGATTTGGTTAAGTAAGAATATTTAAAATATTGCAACGTTTCGGCAATTATCGTTCTAATTGTCAGTTTCGAATTACAAATAAACTGACTGATGTGAAATAAATAAACAATCTTGAGATTCAAAAAAAAAGATTGAATACATTCCTTATTGATTGGGGAAAGGAAAGGAGATATAAGTCAAAAAACCATATGAAGAGAGTTGTAGTCCCTATGGTCTAATGGATAAGGCATCTGACTTCGGATCAGAAGGTTGCAGGTTCGA
>JAFIDM010000001.1:3147818-3172142 GCA_023159025.1 Thereuonema tuberculata
TCCTGTCGCGGATGTTTCATTGTAAAAATTATTTCTATTTTCCATTCGCTCAGAAAATTGCGCCGGACAGACAGACAGACAGAAAGACAGACAGACAGACAGAGAAATAAAAGATTTTAGTAATATAGATTCTGTTAAAATATTAGGAATTCTTGATATTAATTAATGATCAAAAGATTGCCTATTTTAGTAATTTATGAGATTCATTGAAATCCGATGATTAAATTGGAATAGGACTTGTAAGATAGATGATGGCTGAAGAATTCTCAATAAATTCCCTTCCGAACTAGAGCTCATGAAGAAGAAAATGAGAGAGAAGAAGCTGATAGGTTGTCACTGATACGTTCTATCAAGTTCAGGCCCAGATAGTGAAGACAAGAAGACGCCTCGTACATCATGGGTTTTAGGCAAGGAGAAAAAAAGTAACTAAATAAAATAAACTAAATAAAAATAAATAAAAAGACAATAGCCGTGCTGGCGTGGCCGTGCGGTTTAGCCGGTGGGCTGCCGTTGTGGCCGATGCGACAGTACCCGGGTTCGAATCCCGGTGGTGGCATGGCTGTTTCTTTCTTCTTCTGTGTTTCGTCAGTTTCCCACCTGGGACTTACTATCTCAGGGTTATCCTGGACAGGATATAATTCTCGTCCCCCCTTTCTTGAAAATCACTAGCCTCGCCCTGACGTTGTCAGATTGAGCTAGTTCCGTGGTCCCTACTTGGCCAAATTCGATAAAAGGAAGGAAAAAGACAATAATAATTATCGATTAAATTTTACGTGCGTTAAAATATTAGGTTAAAAAGAGGAAACACTAAAATGTTATAAAAAACAGTCACTACATACAATTAAAAACACAACGTTTCGGCCTTTATAGGACTTGATAAGGGCTATTGTTCTATAATGGCCGAAATGTCGGGTTTTTAATTGTACATAGTGACTGTTTTATAACATTTTAGTGTTTTCCTATTTTAATACAATAATAATTAAATTAATATGGAGACATAACCAAAGTGTCCCACAAAGAAAAGAAAATCTTCACATGGGGCGGCGGTTAGCGCACGTCTTGAAGAAATAGTAAAAAATGGTAGCCAGTTTCCCAACTTAAGTATATTGTTCTGTACCCGAACGAAAAATTAAACGTTAAAAACAATCTGTGCAAAAATTGCGTCTGGATATTGTAATTTAATGATGACTTTACATCACTATGGTAGGATGATGATGCTTTGGTATTTGTTACATATGCACAAACTTTTTCGGACTGTTATTTTTACTTTGCTATGAGGCAGGAAGGCTACTATCTCCTTAGCCTTGTTGTACAAACTCTAAAAAGAACATAGAACTTGAAGAATACATCATGGTCACCACTTCAGAGAATGCATTTTCAGAGGCCAAGGGCTTTATACCATTCCACCTGATGATTGGTGTTGCCGTTGCTAATTTTAGACCTACGTTCTTCAGTTGCTAATGAGCAATTTATGTCGGGGCATTCCTTGCAGACCTTGCTTTTCAACCGAGGATAGACGATCTCTCTTTGTGATTTTTTTACTTGACTTATCAGTTGTAGTATTGATTATTATTTATTATTGCTCTTAGCCATTTCACTTCACAAACAAAAAAAAAACTCACTTGCAGTCAATCGAGACATTTTTAGCAGCGCAGAAATTTCTCAAACTGTCTGTTGCGTAGGTGCATACGATATAGCCACGATGAAAATCTATATCGAATGAATCTTCAACTGGAAGTCAATACTTTGCCACAGAGTGCTGAATGGTAAGAAAATTGTGGTGTCGTTCGTTGACTTCAAAAAAGCCTTTGACTTGGTGAACAGGGAGATCTTGAATATGATCATTAGGGAATTTGGAATTAAAAGAAAATTGGCAAATATAATCAAAGAAACCCTAATAGGCACAACTTCTAGAGTGAAATTCTTGGAGCATCTATTGCAACCGTTTGAAATCAAGGCAGGCGGGAGGCAAGGTGATGGTCTATCCCCGCTCCTGTTCAACTGCGTCCTGGAAAAGATTGTGAGAATTTGGAACTCGGAGCTTGAACTTCAAGGGATAACTCCGATATATCTAGGGAGAAAGTCAAAAGGGATTAAAGTCAACTGCCTGGCTTTCGCTGATAACTTTGTTATACTATCGGAAAGTCCAGAGATCGCAATCATCTAAATTAATTTCTTGGGAAAAATTGAAAGACAAACAGGATTGAGGATTTCAACAGAAAAGACCAAATTCATGACAAACATCAAAGATGGACCCAAATTCCTGGAAATAGAAATAGGACGAATCGAAAGGGTCAAGAAGTTTAAGTATCTGGGTGAGACCATACAGGAAAATGGATTAGAAAAAGCCGCTGTAACAGACCGGATCTCAAAGATGGAGAGAGCTTGTGGGTTGACAAAAAAACATTTACAATAAGAAGTGTTTATCCTGGAATGCCAAAATAACTCACTTCAACACTGTGGTCAATACAGAATGCCGATATGCTAGTGAATGCCTGGCCTTGAACTACAAGCTGGAGAAACTGGAGATCTTGGAAAGAAAAATCCTCAGAAAAATGGGAGCTGTTCAGACTGAAAGTGGGTGGAAACTTGGGCAACTTAGGAGTTTACCAGAAGATAGAAAGAATTTCGGAGACCATGAAGAAGAGAGGCTGACGTTCCTCGGACATTTGTATAGAATGAATGAGAATAGACTTACTAAACAGATATTTGAATTCTTTTGGAGAAAAAGACCATTATAGCATGTATTAAAGAAACAAAGAGGGATACGGAAATATTAAACATCTCAGAGGTCGAAATGCTGGACAGAAATACATTTAGAAACATATTGAAAAATTTGGAAGTGTTTCAAGCCGCAGGACGAGTCAAGAAGACCGGAAGAGCCTTGACTGAAGATCAACGGAAGCGAACGCATGAAGGAGTATTGGAGACAGAGAAAAGGAAATGAAGTTGTAGCGTGATCCTAAGTGGTCAATTCGGTTGTAAAAAAATAGTACACAAACCTGAAAGGAGAAATTAAAGTTACAAATACATAAAAGAAGATTTATAAAATAATTCGAAGTGGGTTTTTAGTGAAACTTATTGAGCCTGAATTCGACTTTCTGGTTATGACTCCCCTCTCAGACCAAGAGTTACCATTTTCTAAGAATTGGTTAATTGACGATTACTGGTAAAAGCTTCAAACATTAAAAGCCACTACTGTACTTTTATGGCAGCATTCTTTCGCGATTTGAATATTGGCAACAATGTATATCTACATTTTTTTTTGTTTCTAAAAGTTCAGATTTAAAAAAAATTAACAAAACTATTCGTAACTTAATCTTTCCCCTCCTTGGAATATTGTTGTTTTATATTCGTTTGAACGTGAGAAGAACGAATGTTTTAATTACGTTAGTTTCCTGGTTGTGCTTCATATAAAGTGAATGGAGAAAATCTGTTTAATTGAGGCCTGGTTAAACAAGAAAAATGATAAATGAAAAGTCTCCGTTGTTGAAAGACAAACATAAGTCGATTTGCTTCTGAGGAATTCTTCAATTCGTCCTTGATTATTTTTTATTTTTTTTACGAAGGAGTTGTTTACAACTTAATTTGGCAGGAATTCAAAAAAGCTCGTTGGGAAACTGAGATAAGAAGATCACATACATAAAATATTTTTAAGAGATCATTTTTTTTTCACTTCTCTACAGCCATTTACATACACACACCTTTTAACATTAAATTACTTACATGACTTCACGCTGCATCAACAATGAGAAGAATTAAAGAATAAGGAAAAGAAAACATTAAAAAATAAGTTTTTCTTTTAGATATAAAATATTGAAAGAATAATTGCTGGTTCAGAGATTGAATGCTACGTTGAAATGCTAGAAACGTTGAAATGTATATTAATATAAAAGAAGAGCTGTGAATCAGTTGTAAATAAACTATTGTTGGATGACTGTTATTGGATAAAGAAAGGTTGTAACTAGAATCATATTCAAGACATAGATTTTGAACATTTACCTTGAGAAAGAAAACAAAATTGGGAAAAGGATTTCTGCAAGAAAGGCTTTTGTGGGATAAAATTTGACTTTTGATGTGCATTTTTTAAATTCATTTTAATTCATAGTTTGTTTGTATATACTCTGGATCAATTGCATTCTAAAATATTTGTTTGCAATCTTAACAAATACTTATGTACCTGTCGTTAATAAGTAAAGCCTCATTAAGTGAAAATCACAAACTTAGTCACTTATTATTTTGACAAAATATGTGAAATCTTGAATATTGAATCCTCTTGAATATTTTCTTCTTTCTCTATTTTTCCTCAAAATGGACCCAACAGTGATGTTTGTTTAATCACATTATGCGAAGTGTTACTGAGCGGTTACCCTAGTTTAAAGATATTAAAATGAAAAACTATTTTCTTTTGAAAAATTAAGTAATATAAAGTAAATTCCATCTTTGTGGACCCGGTACCCAAATGGTAAGAAGTTTGACTGCGGTTGGAGGTTCAAGCCCTGACTTCCACGGATTTTTCACACTAAATTCTCCTCCAAACACTCTGTAGAATGGGTTCGGGATTTCTTTTCCGGAGATATAGGAAGCAGGCGTTGGACAGACCAATGGATCTCATTTCAGCTCCGGATCAATGAAACATTAGGAGCTTTACCTAAAGCAGCCCCACCCCTAAGTGTCATTCTACAGAAATTGTTAATCTAACTCTTCACTTATAACTTTCGGAAACATTGGACCTTAACCATATAATTAAAACAATTTTAATTACTGTTATCAAACATTCCAGGTGGAGAAACTGATTACATTAATTTTTATTAAGTAATACAAGAAAGATATTAATAAAGAAATATTGACATTATTATTCAATTTTTTAAAACTCAGTTTCACTCTAAAATTATATATTTGAATACGCAATGTTGTGTACTTGAGTTAAATCTGAAATTCAAAAGAAAAAAACTAATTGCAAACAACAGATCAAAACAAACAATGAAGACACCGACCCCAAATTTAGAAGTTCAAAAAGTTTTAACATTATAATTACAGTTAAAATGATTAGTTTGGCTTTTGCGACCAGGCTTTCTCTGATCCTGGATTACAGAATGCCTGGTCGCTAAGGCCAAACTACTAATTTTAACTGTAATTTTAATGTGTTAAAACTTTTTAAACTTCTAAATTTGTGTGCCGGAGTCTTCATTTAAATGCACACGTTAAGCTCTCAAAGGATTAAAAGAAATTTTATATAAAAAAAATCTAAGTAATTCCTTTTGTTGCGTTTACCATTTGGTTAAAAAACGATAATGAATACTGTAATGCAGTGGTTCTCAATTAGCTAACGACTACAGATTTCTGTTTTTCAAGATCCAAGCCATGAACATCCTATTTTTGAAACATTTTTATCTGTTTGGTAGCTATGTATATATGCGAACCAATAAAATTTGGAGAAAATATGAGGTGGCGTTTAATAAAGCTTTCAATAAATGATTTTAGTTAAACTAAAACAGAGACCAAACAAATTTGAATTTTAGCATACAAAAAAAAAAAAAAAAAAATATTTAGTTATGGGAAACAGGCAACTTTAATTTTATCTTTTAATTCTATTACAAGTGAACAAAATATGCCTTGTATAACATCTACTAAATATGGTGGAAGAAATCATTCCTCCCTTTTTTTTTATCTCAAACAATTCTTTCTAAATCAACATTTCCTACTTTCAATCTCAAACCTGGATCAACATGAAGCCGATGGGTATGTTTGGTCTTCATATAATAAAATGTTGAAAATGTTTCATTACAAAAAATGTATTACACAAAAGGAAAGATGTTTCAAAGGTTTTAACACAACTTCTTATAACGAGCATTATAGATAGACAAGATCATTAAACATTTCTGATTATAAAGACAAATAAAGAAATTGAGATTTTTCATATGAATAGTCCAAAGGACCCTAATTTGGAAACCACTGCTGAATATGTTAAATGATACTAAACATGCGAATTCTTTCTATTCCACATTTTTCTTTATTTATCTATTTGAAAACAAAAATATCTTTGTCTTGGGCCATGTATTTGTAATAATATTTTATTTTCAATTCGTCTGTTTGCAAACTCCTCAAAAAAATGGATTTTCATAAAATCTGATTTGTGGTGGAACTGATGATTCAAAATGGACCCACACCCTACTGAAATGTTTAAACCCCATTAAATGATGCCTTTGCACAATTTAATATTAATTAAAACACAAACTATAATTGCACAAATATACAATTTAAGTCTGTTCGTCGACTATTGCTTTGCAGATGGTTGAAGGAAGACTTTCTTTTTAGTGTCAAGAAGCTGTCATACGTCAATTGTGAAACTGCCCCCAAAGAAAATTTAAAATGTACTAAAACGTCATTCAGATTTTGCGAACAAATGAAAGCTTATGTTTTAACTTTAATAAACCTGTTTTTAACGAAATCCATTCAATCATTTTTTAGCAACTCACAAACTGATCAACAAACAAAATGTTTAAATCGAACAGTATAATTTCGCTTGATTATTCAACAAATAAGTTCTATATAATTAAAATAAAGAAACTATATCGGCACTAACCTGAACATCTAAAACTTTAAGAGACCACGACGTTTCAGAGCTTCACATGTCAAGCCCCCTTATCAAGTGGAAATGGGTCATCTTAATTAAAACCTTTCCTTATCTGAAGATGTTAAACAGAAATGGCCATTTCCATATTTCACAAAAACACCTTCTGGTGACAGATGCTTTAAACATGAACAGGAAGTGGTCGTCTGCGAAGCTTTCAAATACATTCAAATGGAAAAAAAAATTATTAAAGGAAAAAACACAATTATCAAAGCCCATATTCCAATACATTTGAAGTAGAAAGGTCCTGATTATAGCTACCTAACAATCTTATCATGCAGAGACTCATAAAAGATATGCAAATATTTATTTTTAAGTACCCCAAGAATCTCTACCTGTCCCAAGTCTAGCGAATGACCCGTTCGCTGGCAGTGAAGGGCAGTACTGTAAGATAGATTGGCCTTTCTTACAGCAGAATCGTGTTCCTTTAGACGCGCACTCAATTCCTTTTTGGAATTGCCTATGTATAAACAACTATTATTGCCTCTAACAGAATATTTACATCTAATCCCATAAATAGAACCTCGAGTACTTGATCTATTATGTACATTAGAATGCCTTCTATTTAAGAAAGATATCATGGTATTCTGTGGTTTGCCGGCTATACCAATACCCGCAATATCCAGAGCCGGCTTTATCCTTTCAATGAGTGCTCATCATAGTTAAGGGATATGAAATTTTTAATCTCTTTACGTTTCTTGTCATTTATAGGTTGAATTATATGCCTTTTTCCATTTGAATGTATTTGAAACCTTCGCAGACGACCACTTCCTGTTCTTGTTTAAAGCATCTGTCACCAGGAGGTGTTTTTGTTAAATATGGAAATGGCCATTTCTGTTTAACATCTTCAGATAAGGAAAGGTTTTAATTAAGATGACCTATTTCCACTTGATAAGGGGGCTTGACATGTGAAGCTCTGAAACGTCGTGGTCTTTTAAAGTTTTAGATGTTCCAGGTTAGTGCCGATATAGTTTCTTTATTTTAATCTTATAATGGTTAGGCACGTTAATTTTGCTGTATAAATTCTATATAATCTTAATTTTTATAATGCAAAAGCATCGATGTTTTAAAGTAACATAATAAATAAGACACACTCATTACCAAAAACATTAGCGAACGAACCGGCAACAGTGAAACTCGGTTTACGGCAGCGTCAGAGATTGTTGTACCTCTGACTGTACTTGGGTTGAGAACAGATACCAGGAGCGTTAGTATCCCTGCAGGCGGGGGTCATGGGAACGACCGTCATATGATCGCTCAGTATGGTTGTAATCAGTGTGGTTGTGAAGTGCAACTCTCTAAGTCCTGAGCATGCCTCGACGATGCATTCGACGCAATTCTGAACAACTGACATAGCTTGAGAAAGGTCGTATCATCACCTGGACGTTCCTTGTGCTGGTATTGGAAGCAGTGGAGACGCGAAGGAACAAAGAGGAGCAGGGAAAGCCCTGGAAGATCTAGGTAAACTATGAAAGAGAGATTCATGTCATCGTCCGACAGGCGCGAACAGATCCAAGGCTGTCCCTATCCACCATCCAGAGACTTGTAGTCGCATCACTAGAAACCTTACCGTCTACGATTGTGAGGCAACTAACAGAACCACATTTGCATTCACGGTGCCGCTTATGATGTCCGCCATTAACAACCCACCATCGGGGGCTTCGTGGTGGCATGGACACCTGTCGACTGGCAAAGAATCTTGTTTAGTGACTAATCTAGGATTTTCTGGACAAGGATAACCACCGTAATGAGTATGGAGAAGCACTGGGCAGAGCACAAATTCGGACTTCTTTGTCCAACGACAGATGGCCAGGCGTCATGGTGTGAGGAGCCGTCTCGTATGATTCTCTGTTTCCGCTGGTAGTGATCAGAGTAACATTGATGAGCGTAGCGGTTCGTTTAGGAGATTCTGCTGCCTCATTTTGCTTCTTGGAGCGGATATAAGATAATGCCCGCCTACATATAGCAAGGATAAATACAACCTTATACTTATAATGAAGACCACAGTAATATACTATTTCTTTCTGATGGTTTTTTTTTTTAAGCAGGTGTTTTTCTACCCAAATTAGCTTAGAGTAGAATGGTTATCTAAGACTCAATAGCAAAAATACCAAAATTTGATTTTGGCAAGAAAGCTAATGACCTGAAAGGGTGAATGAGGATCTAAGATAATGTTGTTTTACTACTGTCTTTATGAGTGGATGACAGGCTGGCAGGGAGTAATTGAAAGAAGAATGGCAAAAACCAAGTGAATGGGTATCTGAAAGTATATGGGTTTTAGATATTGTGTAAAATTTAAATACAAAAAAAAATTGTGAATTATAGATTGACTATTGATGAAGAAATTGTGTTGTTAGGAAGATAAGTCAATGAATAAGTTATTTTCTCTCTCATTTCTCCTTGTTTTGGCATTAACTCATGAGAATAGGTGATGATATCATAGTTGCTATTGATCCAAACACATAATTACATCAAGAACATTAATGCTAATGAGCACGAAGCAATGGTTTGAATATTACGGAAAGCAGTTTCTGTATGGTTTAATGACTTTGTGTCCTAGTTATTTTATAACTGATTACGTAATACATAAAGTTCTAAGCAAAAGATAATTGAGATCGTAGATTAAAATCCTATTTAAATAGAGATAGGGAAAGCGAATTGTTCATTGAATAAAAAGCTCTTTAACCTTGATAAGACAACATTGTCAACTGCAATAATAACTACAGAAATAAGTATCTTAGCATTTTTTTTTGAGTTGTAGAAAATATTCAGTGTAGTTCAAAAGTATGAGAAAAAAGAATCAACTTATATAATTTGCTAATTTCGTCTGTCTGTCCGTCTGTCTGTCTGTCTGTAACTCGATATAATTAAGCTATTAAGATAGATTCAAGGTTCTGAATGGTACCATTGAATCAAGGGTACTCAAATTGGATGAAATATTAGTTCATTTTGTCATACCATGTTGGTTCCATGAAATTTTAACTGAAATTCTAACAAAACATAAACCAAATAATTTTGTTACCACTGCACCGATTTTAATGAAATTTGGCATATTTACTCAATTGTTTACGCTGATTTTGAAACTAAAAACCATTTTTGCCGTAGAAGCTTCGTTCACAAGTTAGCGCAGTATTTAGATTACATAAAGGTGAGTTTTAAATGCCTTTCGGCGTTATGAGTCAGAAATAATAATTATTCTTTAGATAAATTAAACTTTAGATATGGTTGGTATTTCGTTTTCTTTTTGGCTGGAAAACAATCCTTTAGATTAAATTCTCAGAACCTATATTACAGGTGTACAGGTAAATAATACACCTAAATAGGTCTGATAAACATTATTTTTTTTTCAAATTAAATCATCAATCGAATTAAATATATATATAAATAATATATGATCCAACACACAAAACTTGAAGCTGGTGGTCTTCAAATTTCGTAAAGCAAAGATTTCAATTAATTTCTGGCTTATATAAATAATATATATATAAATTGGCTAAGTTCGTCTGTATGTCTGTAACTCGTTATAATTAAGCTATTAAGATAGATCCAACAGTTCTCAATGGTACCATTGAATTAAAGGTACTCAAATTGGATGAAATATTAGTTCATTTTGTCATTCCATGTTGTTTCCAAGAAATTTTATCCTTGGAAACTGACTTAGACAACTGAAAACGTACGTTCAAAACCAAATGATTTTGTTACCACTGCATCCATTTTATTGAAATTTGGCATACTTACTCAGTTGTTTACGCTGATTTCGAAACTCAAAACCATTTTTGCCGTAGAAGCTTCATTCACAAGTTAGCACAGTATTTAGATTACATTTACTTTATATTTGATAGTTGATAATAAAATGATTTTCAGATGCCTGTCAGCCGACAGGCTTTGCTGCTAGTATAAAATATATTACCTTTATTGGATTTACAAAAGTCTAATTAAAGAAAATCTCTTATGGCAGAGTGCACCAAACTTTGAAGACTGCAGTTTGGACGGAGCTAAAATTAGTGGGGGGGGGGTGCTGCTCCACAAAAATTTTAGCCTTTGTTTTAAAATTGTGTGAAAGGAAACAAACATGTATAAAAGAAATTTATCAAGTTTCTGAATAAATTTCCTTTTTATGCATGTTTGTTTCCTTTCACACAATTTTAAAACAAAGGCTAAAATTTTTGTGGAGCAGCACCCCCCTACTAATTTTAGCTCCGTCCAAACTGCATTCATCAAAGTTAACTGAAGTTTGGTGCACTATGCCATAAATCTACTGTTTTAAAGATTAATTGTATTTAGTTGAAAAACAAAGCTTGACTTATATCAGGGAGACAATTTATTTAGATTCCTTTTTGATGAGTTGTTTTTGAAAGAAGACATACAGATGAAAAGTTCGTTTCCAGTTCCATGAATTACACAAATTAAAAAGAAAACCCGCAAGATTTAGAAAAGATTTCATTTAGAATTGATTATAGAAGTAGTATGTTTTTAAACTTTCTTTTTTTTACCTTAGAAAACTTATTATTTCTTAATTTATAAGTAAATAAAAAAAAATTCTAACTTATTTGCACCTAAGAATGTTTTGCAGATAATTATCTAATTAATTTTATTAAATTTTCTCTTGAGAAAAAAGTATTGGATTCTTTATTAATAAAATTAGAAAAATATTCCAGGAATTTTGAGCTTTAATTATTTTCTAATTCCTTTTTTTTTTCATCTGATCTAATTGTAAACTCTGGAATTTCTAATCTAACTGATTTCTTGGGTTGAAAACAAAGCAAGAATTCAATGTTTTCTTTCCACTGTAAGGTTTTAGGACATTTCGCTTCAGAAATCTCATAGAAATGTGGTCAGTTAAGAATTGATGCTAATATTTTATGGGAAGCCTATCCTTTGCTCTGTGTTTCCGATCTGCTTTAAGGCTCTCTTGTGGCTTGTGTTAGGAATGCAATTCTGTGACTCGAATCCAGAGGATTAAAGTGAATTCAGATGAAACAATTCTAAGTCAAGAGAGTGAAAATATGGAAATAAAACTGCTGCAAAACAACGGATGGTGACAGCATTTATTAAACTAAATAACCTAGAACTTTTTGAATAAAAAAAGCAGGAAACCTGGCAACACTTGGGCAAAAAGTATCAAAGAAGTCAGAGGCAGGGGAAGAATTTGATATTCAAAAAAAAAAAAAAAAAAAAAAAGCACTCGAGGAATTCACTGTCTTTTTTTGTATCCAACATAAGACTACAAAGAGACTATGTCGATACTTTTTCCTTTTGGACAAAAGGAAAATGAAAAGTCCAAGGAAGTAAATGAAATAAAGCTAGACCTTTTGTTTTCACTTGAGCCTTCTTCATATTAAAGCCTCATAACTCGTTTCCACCATCATATACCTGTATTAAGTACGCAATAGATCTAATAAACGATAAAACTTTTTGAAAAGTCACCAGAATACAGAGAGATCTAGAGTGCAGAAATACTATAAACCCTAACGGCAACTATATTTTTATTGTCAAATACAGAGAATAAAATAGTCGTCGATGTTCTTCCAGGGACTCAGTGACCCACACTGACCACAGCAACACAACCGCTGAAGGAGAACATAGATGTAAGTGAAAACCACTGGAACAAGTGCGGAATGACGAAAATACGTTTAAGAATCAAAGCAGATCACAGCTGAACAATTTGATAAAGAGGCGCAATCTAAGGTTTTCTGTTTCAGCTGAAGATTTATTGATTCTTTTGGAAAAGTCACTGACATAGAACTTAAATAGAAAAACAATTTCAGTAAAAATTAAGACAATTAAAAACTATTACCAAGTAGTTACACTTTATGATATACAAGTTTACGTGTACTGCGTAGCATTGAATTTAAAAATAAAGCCATACACCTGACTAAGTGATACAAAAATTTAATTTTAAAAAAATAAATACAAAAACCAAGACGTTTAGCCGTCAAGAAACGGCCTCCAATATTAAATATACTTACATTACAGCTTAATACTTACATTTACAACTACTGTAATTTTAAGTCAATGAATGTTATACAATTGAAACAATTGACCTTACGAAACTCCTAACAATATACTAAAACTTAACCAAATCTATGGATACTGTTAAAAGGTTTCTTAAGTGTGAAAGAAGTTATTTTTAATAATAGTGATCTTGTAGTAAGACATCAAACTGAAGGATCCAAGCGGCTTTCACGCCTTATAAAGCCAAGACGGAGCTCTAACTACCAATCAGAGACAGGCAAGGCCCACTATGAAAGAGGATCAAGCCATTTATTATTGAAAAACCTGAGGAGTGTACTTAGGTTGGACACGACCTACGTACAAAGCAGCATTGCCAATGGAAACATTACTGTTACTAAGCGTCGTAATTAATAATAATTCTTTGGATTTATGTAGATAATCGTGGTCTCCCTGACAGAAAACGATCTGTGTGAAGTACATGGTTAGTTTCTTATGTATGTAAGAAGGTATAAACTTCGATATAGGTATTTCAAAATTGGACAATACATTGGACAATTTATTAATAAAACTAATAACATTGTGTGAGATGATATTGTAACTAGATGTAATTTAGTTTATGGTATTAAATGTGTGGATAAGGATTGATAGGGGAACCAAATAACCGTTAAGGTAGGTGAGTATCGCAATGCGATTAAGAAGGGGAATAAATTGTATAATATCTTCTTACATATACTAACCATGAAATTGACAATCCGATCGTTTTCTATCAGGAAGACGACGATTATCTATGTAAATCAAAGAATCATTATAAAGAAGAGGGCGTCCACGGGAGTGGATGTGAGAGTAACTAAATTATTGTTGAGAAGACACAAAGAAAGAAGAAGTTGAACGATTAGATTAGAAAATGGAACTGTAGATCTAAAATGAGTGAGTATTTGAAGTTAAACATTACCTGTCTTAAATGTAAAAGAAAACTACAAAATGAGGAATGGAGATGCCAGTCCTGTAATGGAAAGCAGCATTAAAAATGCACAAAAAATGCAGATGAATTCGAACCCCGTCAAAAAGAAAAATATGGAAATGCAGTAATTGTGGAAAACTGACTAAGAAAAAGTAAAAACAAGACGACTCACCAAAGACTAATAACGACGATCTCTCAAAAATCATAAGAAGCCCTCGAAACAAAAGACGACAGCGGAATTGTCAGATTTCCAAATCATCTGACAGACGCCATTTTAACTGAACTCAAGAAGATCAAACAACGTAGGAACTTTATTACTATCCAGAAGGAAGAAATTCTACAGAAATTAGAATCCAATCAAACTGATAGAAAAAATCAACTTACTTGAATGTGAAAACAAAGAGAAAATACAAATAATAGAAGAACACAAGGAAATCGTCAATTGAAATAATTGCTGTGAAAGAAATCCCAAACGAAAACTTCAATGAAATATCAGACAAAATGGCTTCTACTTTAAAAATAGAAGATCATTGGAAAAACATTGATGGATTTCCTAAATAACAAAGCAAAAACAGCAAAATTAACAGACCAATAATCATAAAATGTTTGAATCTGAATGCGAAGCAACAACAGTTAAAGAAATATAAGAGAAATAACTTTGAAAAATTTTGAAATTAAGCAATATTTAGCAATATTGAGCTTACGTAAATGAGAACTTATCCAACTCTAAAAATGAATTATTGTGGAAAGTTAAAAATGTTACAAAGGAATACTCTTACAAATATGTCTGAATAAAAAACTAATCAATACTAGTGAGAAAAAATGAAAACTCAAGTATCATGAAAATTAACAAAATGAAGATTTAAATAAACTTCTGAAATGGCTGAAGGAAATCCATAGGTTTTTGAGAGTCTAAATGAATATTACTTAAACTTTTTTTTTCAAATAACATTTGTATTTTATTCTAAAATATTAGAAGTATGAGAATAAATGTCAGTTATTTCCTTGCCAATATTAATAAACATATAAATGAAATAAATAGTATAATGTAATAGAGACAAATTTAAATGAAAATGAAATTCACTTGTAAAATGTGAATGGATTTGAGTGTGTTTTTAAATTAAGAAAGAATCAAAGAGGAGAAGAAGATCTTGTATTTTATTCTAGAAAATCTTTTTATATTGATTATATACAAATAGATTCAATCACATATAAAAGTGCTTTATGTGAAATGAAAATAAATAAAATACATATTATTCTAGGTAATATACAAACCACCTGCAACAAACAAATCATTATTTGTAAATGAACTACATGAAAATTTAATAAATATGATGACATTATATAATACTAATATAATTTGTATAGGTAATATGAACATTCATATCCAAAACAACACTAATTCTACACTCATGTTTGTGAAAAATGAAAAGCACGGTAGGCGTGATGGTTTGGGAGCAATTCGGAAACATAGGCGATCTCGGCTGCTACGAATTTTGAGCACTCTCAACAGCAACCGCTACAGCAGGGAAGTTGTGGAGGCTGAAGTGGTACCCTTCCTTCAGCACATTGCTGGAACCATATTCCAACAAGATAACGTCCTAATAGAAAATAGAAGTCGAAATGATAAAAAGAAGTTGTCACTGAGTAATATAATTACTCAACAATTTAAGAAAATTTTTTCAAAGTTGTTTTTAATATCCATTGGAGTAAGACTTCTGGATGAATAAGATTTCTTTCAAACATATTCCATAAAAATATGGCATCTTATCATTATATCCTCCATTTCCCCATTTTTCTGTTAAATCTTTTGGGAAACTTCCATGTTTATCTTTGAATCAATGCTAGTTTTTTTTTTTAACTACGTCAATTTCATTTGAAAGTGAAAGAGTTTCCAAAATTATTCAATTTCAAATTGGATCAAAAGTGGCAATCGCTTTCAAGTTAAAACCAACAGGTGAATGCATGTTTAATAGTTTAATAATTTCAAAGGTGAATGCATGTTTACTACTGGAATAATTTAAATGGCGAATGCATGTTTACTAGTGTAATAATTTAAATGCATATTTACTAGTGTAATAATTTAAATGCATGTTTACTAGTGCATCTGCTCACTCTGGAGAGGCATAGCTGGTTTGTTGATTTATGGTATAAGTAGAAAAGTCTTTCTCTGGCTTTTCTTCAGTTCACTGAATAGATGAAATGTTTGCTCAGTTACTCAGAATATTGGTGCAGTTCTAGCCCGAAGGAAACAAACAATTTAGAAATGTCAAAAAATACGATTATTTCTTATATTTTTACTCAGATGGATGTTTCCAATCTTATTGACTTTTTAAATTCAATTCATTATATTATTATTGCTTTTAGGTTAAAAAAAAGTCAGCTTCACAAAAAAAAAAATCTTTAATTTAAAAAAAAAAAATCTAAGGCTGATGTTTATTACCACGTGTTGTTTTCAATGAAGCTGTGAGGGGAGAAGCTTTAAAATCTTATTTTGATGTTCACTCAAAATTCCAGGGAGACATGGAAGGAAGCAATGTAGAGGCTGGTCTTCCTGCGAAGTCTCTGAGGAAGGACTGTGTGACCTGATTCATTGTGAAGTCAGGCAGGTAATAAGACATCAAGTGTTTGACTCTAGTAAACACTGGTCGATGAAGAATGGACACTGCAATCTATTTTGAAATACGCCCACATCACTCCAATCTCCAATTGTGAGTTATATTGTAAAAATTCAAACAAACATCACGTCAACAAAGAAATAGAATGTAAATTCCCATTGTACTTAAAGTGATGCAATAGCATCAAGTATAAGTATGAATAATTTTTTTTTAAATTAATTTTTTTAATTTTTTTAATTACATTAAAAACATTTATATTATATTCAG
This sequence comes from Thereuonema tuberculata, assembly GCA_023159025.1. Taxonomy (NCBI): domain Eukaryota; kingdom Metazoa; phylum Arthropoda; class Chilopoda; order Scutigeromorpha; family Scutigeridae; genus Thereuonema; species Thereuonema tuberculata. The sequence continues at coordinate 3,164,254 of JAFIDM010000001.1, forward strand.
ATTCAGTGCAGTCATACATTTACAAAAGTATCGTTTTCAAATAAATTTACAAAAACATAAATTGTAATAACATAAGAATAAAATTAAAGCTATATCAATCCACAGATTGCCAATTGATTATGACTAATCATAAATTTTTGAAGATTATTAGGTATCTTCAAAATACATTAAGATAGATTTGACTATTTCAAAAGAAAATTTTACGATATGTACAAACAACATCACTGAATGCGTCAAATATAGTCAAAATCTAGCCAATGATCCCTTTCTTAAATGACATTATAGATACATCATAACGATTCTCTTAAAATATAAATAATAAAAAAGCATTTTTAAAATTTAATAATATTCATAAATCTTGTAGTAGCTACTGTTGCTTACATTACAGAGGTTTAATATTTACAAGATAGAATATTTACCATATTTATATTAATATCATTTTGATACAACGCTGAGAATTTGCTAAAAAAAACATGAAATATGAAACACAAGTCATAAAAAGGAACTTGAATAAATCATTGTAATCTTTCGAAAAACAAATCAAAACAAAGATATCCTTCTTGTTTTGAATCTATTGGTTGTGTGGTAATTATCTTCATTGTGTTAACACTTCCTCCTTTTGAATTTTGTGATATTAAACAAACCTTAGAATTAATACGAGAGACATTCCTGTCATGGATTGATCATTGAATTTCCTGGCACATTGATTTCAGCTAGTTATTGAAATCTCCAAAAAAATGAATTTAATACGACCTTTTTCAGTTTCCTGTGGTTCCTTATACAGTAATCAAGTCTTTCCTCCCACAAGGTGGTTCCCTATTCATCTCAGAAAGTTTAAATCTTTTCTTAAGTAAATAACAGAAATAATATTCCAACTAAGAAAAAATAGAAATAACATCAATTCAAGAGGGAACGCAGCCATCTTGGACATAAATTCGATTTCTTCTTTCCAAGGGAAGATTTCATTTGATTGCAGACAATCCACTGATTGAATCTTACGTTACAATGGACTGAGTTCTATCTGATATGCATCAAATATCTTGGAAGAGTTATTTGTAAGAAAATATCCATCGTATTTTATGTCCATATATCGAACACCATAATTTATTATCATTTGCACGATCTTAAAATCACAAAAAGAAAATCAGAAGATTTATTGATGATCTGAAATATCTTTCCAAGTCGGAGAAAGGCTGTCAATGAAGTTGTAAGTAATAGAGTATGAGAGTTCAGAAAGATTCTACCAGACCAAAGACGAAAGAGTTAGCTGTGTTCGTCAAGATATCTCTTCCCCATGAATTGGAATGGATATAGTCCAAGTCTGATGTTGTTTCGACCACTGGCTCTCTCTCCAGAGTGCTCTGCACTTTAATTTGAATCACCTTATATAAATGCTAAGTTCAATACTGATATGTAAAATTATTTAACTAAAAATAATATAATCCCAACAGAACAGAATGGTTACAGAAAGGGATCAAGGGGAAGCAAGGAGAATCTGATAACGGATACTGTAATAACAAAGCAAGTATGCAACAAGAAAAGAAACATTATTACAGCATGGATCGAGTATTAAGAAGCATATCATTCAATACCACACAGATGGTTAATTAGAAAGATTATGGGCCGAGTGCACTAACCAACAAACGAAGCAGTTGTTAGTTATGGAAGCGATAGTGAATAACCGCCGTCAAGTAAGAGTATTTCGTCAGTCATTTACTGATCTATCGTGTTTATAAAAGTGACTGCGATTGGTTAACAACAATGAACGTCACTTCCGGATTTCTGTGCATAGGCGCAGTATGTTATAAAATGGCAGCCTCCACTAAGTAGAAAAAATACACTTGGATAGAATTTTTTTATTGCCGATACGAAATGTCCCGATAAGAATCTTCAAAGGAAGTAAGCTTATTCAACATTATTTCCGGAATATTTAATAGGAATAAATTCAACTACTTCATCGTCAAAATAACAGGAGTCTGTTTCAATCGAGGCCGATGCCAGCCATCTTTAATAGTTGAATGGCGGGAGTTTTCTATTGAATGCCACAATTTTAACTCGCCAGTTTCCGAGCTGCTAAAATTTGGCATCTGATCAGCGAGTTAGCGGCTGTTAAAACCACTCACGAACGTTGGTGCACAGAAAATGTCACTTGGAGGTTTGGTGCACTCAAAGCTAACGGAGGTTTGGTGCACTCGGCCCTATAACTTGTATATTCTTAAGCTATCACAACAAAGTTTCTGAAAGAAACCATTTAACCTCGGAAAACAGTACTGTTCGTCCACTATAAATATTTTACTGAACAAATGACCAGACGAATATGTCAAGGTGATAGCCTCAGTCCTATAAGGGCCTGTTAAGTGCTAACCACTTTGAATATATTCCTAAACAATACTAAATACTCAAAACAACGTACAACACAGCATAACACATCAATGTTATGTTATGAATGATTTGAAATTATATGCTGTAAATATCCAACCACTAAAAAGACTTCTGAAGACTACTTTACGAAGGATATTAAAAGGGATCTGGCATAGATAAGTGTGCAGTCATCCATATTAAAAGAGGACCACTACAATAACACAGTACAACAAAAAAGATGCCGAGCCTTGAAGCTATGAAATATTTTTGTTGTTGTATGCGCTGAATTCGAAAATGCATTCCATTTTTTCATATCACGTGAGGTTTTTATTAAGTGATGCAATCCCGCTTTCTGCTAATTCTCGCCGGGTGGGCTCCAGTGTGGTCTGATTGTAAACTTAAGATAAGATTGCAGGATGACGCTAATGGAAGTTAACAGTTACATGACAGATTTCCTGTTTAAATTCTTTCCGAAATGTATATCACTACTCCCCTGCTAAATATATATTAGTATCAATAAAATTCAGACAGTATGGTGACTTATTATTGTATAGAACGTTTTACGTAAAGTGTTTTTAACAGTGTTTTTAACAGTGAAAAGTATATTAAACAGACTTCCTTAGTTAGTAAAACTCATAGAAAGTGGCAATTTACCGCAACGATGTCGCATCTCCGAATGTATTTTGCTACGTGTAGTGAATTCACTACAAAATCGCAAAGAAAAAAATATTACTCCAACGATTAAGAAAGTATATGAATTGTACTTTAACTTCAAAGTAGTTAAGGATAAAAGTTTTACACCTAAATATTGTTGTAGCGGATGTTCTTGTAATTTGAGAGGCTGGTTAAATCGCCCTTCGTTAAATCAATAGACAAAAATGGGAATGGTTTTCAGTATTTAAGAGACAAATTTTCCAAATTGAGTGAGAAAAATTAAAAGAGGACATTGTTATTGGTCCTGAAATCCGGAAAATTCAACAGGATTGAGGAAAAACTCACCGAAATAGAAAATGTGGCGCGATTTGCGTTCAAAGACGTATGCTCGAAATTCCTGGGAAATTAAAGAGCAGATAACTACATAGAAGTTGTGCAAAATTTGTTAAAGGTTTATGAGGTAATAGGCTGCAATATGTCCCTTAAAATTCATTTCCTACACTTCCATCTTAACTTCATTCCATCGAACCTGGGAATGGCCAGCAACGAACACCATGAAAGGTTTCACCAGCAAATATCCCAGGAAAATTGTCTCCTAACATGCTTTCTGACTACTGTTGGTTTCTTTTTGATGAGTGTTCCGGGCCTAGCCACAAAAGAAATTCTTTCAGAAAAACATTCTAAAATTTTAAGTTTTTAACATTTTTTTAAAGTTATTTGCATGTAATAATTTTTTGTTTTAGTTTATTAAACTCTTTGATATTTTATCAATAATCAGCACATCCTTTTCAATAAAATGGGTACTTTTGAACGCTGAGTGTAGTAAAATTTTGACTCTGGAAGGAACTACAACTATGAAAAAACATCAAATTTTTAACCAAAATGTTGAATATGGATGCCAAAGAAAACGGTACGTGATAGAGAATTTTCGACTTCAAATTCGAATTTAGGAGACCCGAATTAATAAAAGTAACATATTTTCATTTCATAGCATGGAAAAAGTTAAAATTTTGTTGTACAGTGTAATCTTAAAACAACATGAACGGATGGAATTTTATTAAAAACACTCAATGGAGATGTGTTCAAAAATCGAGGTATGCATAAAGTATTACAATTGCAAACCTCAAAAATAAAAAATAATAATAATAAAAAAAAACTTAAGATGACATATCTCCACATAGTAAAACGAATAATAAATACAGGATTAAGTGCTAAGAATAAATATAAGCCATCAATAGCTGGCAGCTTTTATTCTTACATATTTGGAATATTAAACTAGACGCAAACAGATCTGGAAAACATCGTAAGAGAAACAACAACATTTGGATAATGTGACGGACATTTGATTAACAAAGATTCAATTGTAAGGCTGTACATATCAAGGAAAGAAGGCGGAGAGGCTTACTATTTACACAGAACATATATAATACACAGGTCAAGAAACTGAAACTATATTTTTATATTTAAAGCAACAGTGCACTCCGTAAAGCTCTTATTCAAGAGGACATTTGCAATTGGAAGCATTTCAACAATTCATTTGAAATTTATACAAGAAGAAGAAGAAAAAAAACTCAGAATTATAATCTGTAAATTCCAACAGAAAGCGTTGTTATAAATGCTCAAATATCATCTTGCATGCAGATTTTTTTGTAATTCCGAGCACAGATTCAGGTCGAGTAAAATTGAATGCTTGAGCCTCTCCTTGCCAGGATGGCTGCTCTTTCATTGGCAGAAATTCCCTTTTGATCTGGCACCCACGTAAGTTTAACTCTGCTGCGGTTTGCCAAATGTATTAAGTTCTGCAAGCATCCTCAGACTAACTTGGATTGGATTTCATAAGTGCCTTAAGTGTAGCTTGACTATCAGATAATACGTAAATATTTCTGTCAATATGGCCTCTATTAATGCTCTCGAGAACACAGGCACCTATTGCAAAAACTTCCGCTTGGAATACTGTGGTATAAAATCCTAAACAGAAACTCAATCATATTTTGGATTTTTTCCATGGATTCCTGCTCCAGTATCATTATCAGTCTTAGAACCGTCTGTAAACCAAACAATATCATGGGAACCGAATATCTCCATGTTTCCATTCAAAATTACTTTCAAATAGTTTATCAAAAGATATTTAGTGATCATTACGTTCTTACCCATTTCTAGGATAGGATTCTTGATTAGCCATACAATGTTGGTATGCCCATATAATTTCGGGTTTGACCATTCGCCATTTGCTTTAAGCCTATGCGCTCCCATTCTTGCCTTTCCTTTGATAAAAATATTTAAGGGTAATAAACGAAGTAGGATTTCCATGATTGCAATGAGGGTGCTGTTCATTGCTTCAGTTACACAAAGGCTGGCTAATCTCCGAACACTATCGTGTTTATTAATTGTCAGCCTCTGATTAACCTTTGGCCACCAACAGTTGCCCCATAGATAATCATGAGTCTTACCACCGCAATATATAGCCAATGTACCATGCATGGTTTGAGATCCCATGTTTTACCAACCATTCTCCGTCCCATCTTAAGGGCCATTTTACCTTTATTGGTAATATTATGTAGATGATGATTCCAGTTTAGTTCATTGTCCAGGATAGTTTCTATACTTAACTTCCTGTTTCATCTGCAATTTTACATTGAAGAGTTTTGGAAGTTTCAAGTCCTCCAATTTCCTTCGCTGTATAAAAGGAATTGGAGCAGTTTCAGATAGATTTACTTTAAGATTTTGTCCAATGTACCACGTTTCAACAATTCTCAATGCATTTTTCATGAATTCAGAGGTTATGCTGGCATTTTTCCCCATGGTAAGTATGACAATATTATAAGCATATCGTGTTAAACCCTATTGGGTATAACAGCCATTAGAGCTAAAGCAACCAGCAAATCATCCACTACCAAGTCCCACAGAAGAGGTAACAGAACCCCTCCCTGCGGACATCCCTTGGTTGCGGATATTTGCAAGGTTTCATTACCTATTATAGCTTTCCAATCATAGCTACCTCCAGTCACCTACAGGAGGTATCATCAAAACCATGATTAAGACAGAATCATTGAGTCAATAGAGGTATTATCAAATGCCCCTTCTATGTGGAGAACAGCTATTCCAAGAGCTATTTCTCTATTGATTAATGCGAATTCAATTCATGACACCAATTGATATAATGCAGATTTTCCTTGTTGGTAGGCATATTGATTCGGTGTACCGGTATTTCGTTTAAAAAAAGTTTCCCTTAAATGCTTATCAATAAGTTGCTCCATTATTTTCAAAAGAAATGAAGATAATGAGATCGATCTACAAGCATTTGCCTCATCGTATGAAATACGTTCTGGCTTTGGTACAAAGACCGTTTTAACATTCCTCTAGGCTTTTGGAACATATCCAAGTGCCATACTGGCCTAATATAGAATGTATAAAATTGGAACTAGATCTTTTTTCCCTTGCTGTACTAAAACAGTAAATATCCCATCTGGTCCGGGTGATTTGTAGGCCTCAAATGAATCGATTGCCCACATTAATCTGTTATATTTGAATTTCATTTTGACCACTTGCCAGTTATTCCTTGCTGCCCTTTTTTCAAGGATTAAAAGGTTTTGCTGGCTTTGGTCAGAATTGATATCATCATATCAATGACACGTTGAATCTGGGAAGTGAACCTGAAGTAAAACTCTCAGAGTTTTCCTTTTCCAGTTTTGATATATTTTCCATTGGGTGTTTTACGTTCCCCTCTGGATTAATAGGTCTAGCATTCGGTGAAGTCTTTCTGGAGCCAACATTCCTTAGATAAATTTGCTATCTGCACAAAAGTTCCTCCAAGAATCTCTTTTGGCTTTTCTGAGTTCTTTGTTGTATGTGGTAAGACAACTCTTATAATTGTGGCCCACTCGCCTGTTCTCTTTGCCTTATTAAACAGTTGGCAAGTTTGTTTCCTCATCAATGCATGTTTTTTAGACCACCATCTTACCTTGCGGTAATCGGATCCCCTTACAAGACAATTATGGAATGAATCCATAATGGTTTCCTAAAGCCATTCTGAAACAATTTCCATTTCATAATTACTATTTTAACAAGTTATTGCCTTGTTAAGGTTTTCTTCGAGTTCTTTCTTATATTTTGTCCAATTGGCGTGTCGTGGATTTCTAAATATATGTTCTGGTTTGTCAATATCATTGACTTCCATGTATATATATACCTATGATCAAGGAATGACAAATCCTCCGATTGTAAAAATCTCCTTCCAATCACCTTTTTGAGACTAAGTTAGTGGAGCTCAAAGTAATTTCAATGACTTCATTACGTTTTTGAGTCATAAAGATAGGTTCATTGCCGTTATTTAAAATAACCAGATTTCTAAAGACAATGAATTCGAGTAGAGACTTATCTCTTTGATTTTTATCTGAGCTGTCCCACACCATCTGGTGTGCATTAGCATCAACTCCAATAATTATCTGGATTTTTGATTTCTCACAGAAATGTTCCAGTTGTATCAGTTCTTCAGGAGTAGAAGGGACTGGAAGAATCAAATGGCATGTATGCTGAGGCTTCCTATTGTTTGCACTTACGACAACTGCCCATAGATACTTAACAAACAGTTCAACCCACGATGGTCGTCGTCTTAAGACAGGCTCACTACCTCAGTAATTCACCTGCTCTGTGGATGATATGAAAATATATATATATATATATATATATATATATATATATATATATATATATATATTCATTCATAGTTCTCTGCCAAGGGCAGGTCCTTAACTGCAAACCCAGCATTCTCCAATCTTTTCTATTTTCTGCCTTCTTCTTCGTCTCCACATAAGATCTATTTACCACAATGTTGTCTATCATCTGAAATCTTCTTCTGCCTCGAACTTTTTTAC
>JAFIDM010000001.1:3177142-3204514 GCA_023159025.1 Thereuonema tuberculata
CCACCTGGGGAGGCGCCCGATGGAGGACTAGAAACCTCACACGGGATATATTAACTTTATTTATTATAAATATTAACTTTAAACTTTACAGCTATAAACAGCTATCATTATGTTATGATATAATTATATACTATTTATTGTTATATATAGTGTTGAAGACGAGTACTAATCCCTGTTTTCCTCGAAACCACAGGTTGTTCGCGTGAATGTTTTCATTTCCAAATAGTATCCAAAGAATAGAATGGTGGTATTGTGAATGTCAGATAGAAACCGGTAATGGGGATACTCGGAGTTAGCTTTGAAATTTCAAATTGGAACATAGATCAAGTTGGTTATCATATATTATTTTGTATTTTCTTTCTAGATTTACTCTGTATTGCACTTCTGATTGAACCATTGTTTTTAACATCCGCATTTGTTCCGATGAGCATCTTGATGATAAGCGCCATCATTTTTGTCTTTGAATTGTGACAAAACAATGAACGTCAGAGAAAAATATGAAATTAGAGTTATTGAGCCTTCGAGGTATTTTTGTTCATACTACTAATATCTAAAACATTCTTAATGCAATTACATATAGTAATGTTTCCCAATTTACGAAAGTAATTTCGTAAATTGGAAACTATTCTATTTAAAACATTTTCTATTTCTTTATTTTTTGTTAATTTCTTTAAGTAATTATTAGATTTATTGTTATTGTTTTTATTTGTAATTATATTTATAATCTACTAATAGTTTACAGTTGGCATTACATGAAATTTTTCTTCAATTATTTAATTGCAGTATTTTTTTTCAAACTACGCATGTGGTCACTTTTTTTAGTTGTTGCTTTTATTTTTTTAATAGTAATTATATTAGTATTATTCTAAAAATTAACTATTTTGCTGCGCCGCTCCGTCAGTTCTGGAATTGATCTTGAAAGAGCGGCTGGCAGAGTAACATTATGCGTGGCTCGCAAAAAGTGATGACGTTACATCACTATTTCTTGTAAATTTGACATTTTTTGACACCCTTTAAGTGGCTATCGACAGCTAAAATTTGGTTTACAATAACTACTTAACGTCCTGAATAAATGATAAAAATTTCAAGGAGGTTTCGACCTGTCAAACTTAACAATTCCCATGTTAGTGTACAGAACAGTACCTCTTATATCTGAAAAAGGACATTATTTATTATAGTATTTATTTTTACTGTTTTTATTTTATATACTTTTTATATTTTTATTTGCTGACTTTTATTTTGTCAATTCTCTAAAATGTTCTGTATTTCACTTTCTAAACTTTTTCTCTTCAATTGAGAAATTATTAGTCCCTGACGTCTTGGTGTGGGGAAATATAGCTACAATAGTTCAAACCGAACGTTAATTTCCTTCCTTTGCGGCGTCTATTTAAACCTTCATTTGATTTAGTCAAATATCCACTGAACTGGGGAAAACAAAAAAGATATAAGAAAAACAGCAGAGCCAGAAAATCAGTTGGGTTCTATTTCGAATATTTTATAAATTCTCTTTGCCCTGATTATACTGCACGATTTTCTCTTGAACATTGTTGTATAATTCGTAAGAATAGCATTTATTTTTATTTCTAAAGGGTTTGAAGAGAAAAATAAAAGTAATCCCTTCACTTGGCTTTGTTGCTTCTCTTGTTAATTAAAAGAATCTATATTACTAAAATCTTTTATTTCTCTGTCTGTCTGTCAGTCTATCTGTCTGTCTGTCCGGCGCAATTTCCTGAGCGAATGGAAAATAGAAATAATTTTTACAATGAAACGTCCGCGACAGGAATCGAACTTATAATCTTCTGATCCGAAGACAGACGTCTTATCCATTAGGCCAAGGTGACTACTACTCACTTTATAATGTTTTTTTGACTTATGTGTCCTTTCCCTGTCCCCCATCAATAAGGAATCCATTCAACCTTTTTTTTTTTTTTTCTTTTTTTTAATCTCAAGATTTTTTATTTTTTTCCGATCCGTCTGTTTATTTTTAATTCGGAAAAAACAATTAGAACGATAATTGCCGAAATGTTGGAATATTTTAAATATAATGTTCTTACTTAACCATATTCTATATGATATTGAAAAATAAGCACGTGTACACGGGAGATGTTTGAATAAAAAAAAAAAAGTCAAGAAAGAAAGAAGCACTATTTGTATTAGATAGAATACTGAAAAATCACTATTTATAACTCCAAACCCTGTTTGTAAATCAAAAACCACTGAAAGGTATCAATTGTAATTAAAAAAAGAGTTTCAAGAAAGACAGAAGCACTATTTCTCTTCGGTAGAATACCGAAAAATCACTATTTGTAACTCAAAAACCATCGCTATTTCTAACTCAAAAACCACTGAAAAGTATCAATTGTAATAAAAAAAAAAGAGTCAAGAAAGAAAGATGCACTATTTCTATTAGGTAGAATACTGAAAAATCACTATTTATAATTCAAAAACCATCGCTATTTCTAACTCAAAAACCACTGAAAAGTATCAATTGAAATAAAAAAAAGAGTAAAGAAAGAAAGATGCACTATTTCTATTAGGTAGAATACTGAAAAATCACTATTTGTAACTTAAAAACAATACTACTTGTAACTCAAAAACCACTGAAAAGTATATCTATGTTACTAAAATCTTTTATTTCTCTGTCTGTCTGGTGCAATTGTTGTAATTTGTGAAAATAGAAATAATTTCTAGAAGTTCGCTACGGGAATCAAACATGTAACCTTCTGCTCCGAAGTTAGACGTCTTAGCCATTAGACCACGAGGCCTACATTCTAATCTCAACAAAAAATAAAAATATATCATAGATACATGATTCACACGCTGGTTCTCAAAGCAGTCGTGGATTAAGAGAATATAGACATCAAAAATTAAATTAAAAAAAAAAAATTTAAAAATTTAGTTTTAGTTTACGTGATGTAATTTGTGTGTGTGTGTGTGTGTGTGTTTTTTTTTTTTTTTTTAATAAATAAAAAGTTGTTTTCCGTTACATAAGGGAGGCTTCCGGAGCGAAGCGACGGGTAGCCGACTAATTATAATTAATTTCTTTACAATATATTTCTATCAATACTTTTCAGTTTCATCTCTATCAGTGTTTATTGGGAGTTTCATTACGTTGTTATTACACCAGATTCATCAGAATCTAAGGATTTCCCTCCCTTCTCTTTTAATGAATCCAGTAAATTTAAAATAACATGAAAAATAGTTCAAATTAGATTCTTTTTCCACAGATTCCATTTTTCCAGACAAACTTCCTTCGTCCTTTTTCAACAAAACAGTTTCACGTTTCTACTCATGTGAGTTGGAACCAATTTCTTCCCTATTTTATTATTTTTTTTTAATTTTTTTTTTGTTTTCCTTATTTTCGCTTCTACGCCTAAAGACATTCCCGTTATCTTTCAATTAACATTGAAATAACCTTTCTATAAAATTTAGAAAATTCTATAAATAGATCCTCAATTATTTAGGAATTATCTTCTTGGATAATTGAACTTCCTTTATTTATTAGTGGGTCCCTTTCTGTGGTGAGGAGGTGAATGAAATTCTAGTTCATAAATCCTCATGATTAACTTCTGTTTGCTTTGAAACTAGGAAGTGCTGAAGGATTAACGGCTTAGTTTATGACATCGTTCATTGATTCCTAAAACAAAAGGTTCATTGATTACTGAACAGAGAGAAAGAAAGAGGAATGCAATTGATCCATGGAATTACAAGTCTGTCTTCTAGAAAGGAAATCATTAATATGGGCTCGAATTAAATATTAGAAAGGTACGAGATCATCAACCTGGAGAAATAATTCAATGCTTTTAAAAACATAGAAATAGAATAATGGCTGAAAGAAATCTTATATTTGTTGAACAAATGACTCCTTTCCAATTAGGAATCCCTTCACTCACCGGGACCATTAACGGTCTACTTTTAAAAAAGTTGAAAATCACTGAAATGACAATTGATATCTGTTTAGCGGAAAATCACGTGACACTCTATCTGACATTTGCCAAGAAGAATTGAACAGCTGTTTCATAAATTCTGAATCTTTTTCTTAAAAAAAGAAAGACCAGGTAGTCATTCCACTCGACAACGAAGTTAAGTCAAATCATTATTTAACTTATTTGTTTAATTTTACCAAATTTGTGTAAAAAGCTTCCAATTTGGGAATGAAGCTACTGTGGATAACTTAAATCTACCGTTCAGTTTTTAATGATGCCAAAAAAAATTGAATTTGTAAAAGGAAACTATTTTCTTACATAAAGAATGGATTCCCCTCAGTTCAATCTGAACCCTGTATTCAATCTGAATGTCAGTTGTAATTAAAACAAGAGCAGAAAAGATTGGTTTGTCCCAAAGTTCGTAGGTCAGCATTAAGGGGTCAAAGCATTAATTACGTGAGGTCAAAAGTGGGAGGGGGGGGTCCGGCAAAATCTCACCAAGGGGGACGGGGGGGCGGGGGTCAATGAAAATCTCACGTCAACTTTTTTCATTCAGAGAATATACGTATTATAAAAGATTACAACATTTTGTAAAATTGACTATTAGAACTTTTTTGACTTTTTGAAATCTCACGTGAGGTTTAAAAAAAAACCTCACATAATTAATGGAAGGCCCCTAAGGAGGGTAGAGGGAAAGTACTAAGCAAAAAAAGAAAACAAATGAATAGGTTGAAAGTATTTTTAAGAGATTTACCCTTTGGTTTGAAGCTTTTTGGACACTTTTTAAAATAGTCATTAACTTTGTATTCCGTATAGAAATTAATACTGTCTTCATGGGAATTCTTTGTGTTGAGGAATTTTATTTTTCGATTAATCTTTGCTGCAGTCGTATGTTAATAGAAAGAGATTAGCACAGAATCCATTTATGTCTTTCTCAATAATAATTGTAGAGAATTCCTCGATTATCAAAATATTAATACCGTTTTGTCTCCAGTTTGTTTAATGTCGATAGTAGGAAGGTTTTGATCTTTCATTTCAAATTCAAAATATTATAGTAATATAAAATACATAACTAATATTATACTAAAGCAATCATGAATGTTTCATAACTTTTTCTATGATTAGAAAATAAAGTTAACTTGAGCATATTTAAAAGGAATTGTATTTTTATGATGTTCTCTCTTAGAAGAACATCGCGAAGTGTTGGTTTTCACGTGATATTTTTATTATTATTTTTATTACTTTTATAATTTTTGAGAACTCCAAATTAAAATTCAAGTTTTAGATCAAATAATATATATATCCAATAAGAATACACTGTCCGCTCACTTTAATAGGTACATCCCTGCTGTGCGCACAAATGATGTGTCTCGAAACAACTCTTCAAGCCGGTGGGGGCAATGTCATGGTGTGGGGGATGTTTTGAAGTTTTTTGATATCTCTGGAGGCACGTCAGGATGCTAGAGCGTACCTAAACATCGTAGCTGACCAAGTGCAACCGTACATGTTAATATTTTTTTGTTTTTTGTGTTTTTGAAACCACAGAGAAACAGCAAATTAACCTCAAATTCTTGTAAATGTTTTATTGGAATAAATCTTGAATGTTATTATTCCTTCTGATTTTCATTCCGTAGCCAAAATCATAGTTCACCCAGCATTCATTCTTCTTCACAGCTCCCCTCTCTTGTTAGATTGCTTTCTACTTAAGAAAATGATTCCCTTAATACTAATTTTCTTGAAACATCCGCCTTTTATCCGCCATGAAACAAGCATTGCTCTTCTCTTGTGTACATTTCTTCTCATCTCTTCATTTATTTCACACATCATTTATTCTGTTTACAACATCTTTAGACTTCACTTACTCTCAGATGAGAAGACAGTATCCTCTGCTTATAGAGGATAACATCCACTACTCAGTTTCATTTTCATTCCCGGCACGGCAGTATTAACATAAAGCAAGAGATGTTTCCTGCCCTACATATTTTAAAAGGTGGCCTTGAGGGATGTCACCTAGTTTAGGGAAATTTCACTAAAAACACTTGAAGCTTGTTATATTTTCTTTTACGTGAATAATATGAAAAATTCTTTTATAAATATCTGAAAAGGTTTTTTTTCATATTATTTATTTTATTTTTAGTAAAATAAAAATAAACTATTTGTATGATGCTTAGTTATTATTCAACAACAGAAATTACAACTCTCATTTATTTAAAAAAAAACCATCCTATTATTAGGAAAGAACTGATTTTAATTAATTTAAAATAGAAATAAATAGGAAACTAAATAACATTTGTGATAGGTTTTCTCCTTTGACTATTCTCTTCCGTTTCTTTATTTTTTTCCCACCTTTTCTCTTCTTTTATTAGTTGATTCTTTCTTCCCCACGAGGCCTTTCACGGGAACTAAAAGGAAAATGGTAGTCTCATTAATCTTAAAAGGATACTCCAACTTACCCTTCTCTTCAAGACAGTTGACAGAAACTTCTTTCTTTCTTTCTTTTCCACATTTAATTCCTTCTGTTCGTTTCTTGTGCTTTTTTTTTACTGCAATTTCAGAACTGGCTCCAATACATTCTTTATTTCTTCCAAGTAAGAACAATTTCGATCTTGACTTTACTTAATATGTTCACATCTTAAAATAATGATTCCTTTTTGGTCAATTATTTAATTGCAACGCTATTTTACTTAAGGATTCGTTAAGACTTCAATCCCTTTAATTACTCCCCTAATCGAAAGTCCTGAGATAAAGAGGGCTTCAAATTATTTATAGATAATAACGAAAGAAGTAGCTCCATAGTTTTCCTTAAATCAGAAATTTGCACTTTCTTCCTTTAAACTTCATCAGCCAAATTATATGTAAGTGAAGTTTTTAACAATCGACAAAATTGCATTTTGTGATTATAATTTTATATTACTTTCAAACTTCAGTAAAATTTATTCGTTGTAATAAGATTGCATTTTTTTAAATATTAGCAGTTACATTATGTTTTTTATACTTATAATGTTTATACCTAGCAATATTGTTATCCAAATGCTTTCTCAACCTCAATTTCAATCATATGTTATTATTATACGTTAATACTATGTTATTCCAAAAATAAATATCATTTATTCACTTAGAGTATCGTATTAAAAAAAGGTAATAGTATTATATGTTTTACGAAACATTGATTATCATCCAGATGGAGTACTCTGGATGATGGATTTGTCGGAAACTGTTTGGAAAGATGAGAAAATATCTGATGACTGAGAAGCAGTTCTGTCCTTAGAGAAGGTGGCCTCTGAAAACAACTGTTAGTAAATGCAACAGCCATGTTTTCGGAGACGGAGGAAGACTTGATGTCAGGTCTGATGTGATGTATGGTTTTGTGTGTGTGAATGAGCGGTCCCAGTCCAGCTTATGTGAGGATGACTCTAATACGCTTTGTGTTATGTACTTGTAGTACAGGACCGTGTTCTTAATAAGTGAGTGTTTGTGTGCTAGCTGTTGATGAACGATCGATTCTACCTGACTGTGTCGGTGGAGGTAGTCTGTTTGGGAGAGAAGGGGACAGCCTGATATTATTTAGTCGATCGTTTCATGCGTAGTGAGCCATTTCCTGCATGTGAAGTCATTTGTGTTTCCATCGTGTAGAATGTGTTTCTTGTAAGGTCAATAAACAGACCTGTCTCATTGATATTGCAGTACCTATCGCAGTGCCTATCAGCAAGAACATGTAGAAAACTCACGCATACAAGATCAGTAAGTACACTGCTTTAATTTGTACGCTGTAATTTGTATTTATTCTTTTTCTGTTTGTCTTTCTGACAAGAGGAAATTGTGAAAACAATCAACTTCGAAACAGTCTTTGGATAATTCCTGGGAAAGGTAAGCATTGAAAAAGTGCAGATACGTAGCTTTCAATTGGGTTGGAATTGAATCGTATTATATTATATCGAGTCAATATTTATTTCACCGAATGACAAAAGCGTAGCATTCTGCTTTCTTACAGGAGTGTTCACTGAGAAAGAATGAAAGACAGAATAATGGTAGCATCGTGTTGTTATGATTTGTAACTTCGTGGTAACAAAGCAAGCTGAGATGTTCTGCTCATTAATCATTCTTACTAAATTTGAAATCAATAACTAATATATTTAGAACTGATTAAGTTATAATGGGAAAGAGATGACCCCATTTGTGAGAGGAAATCTTCACGTGAAATATCTGAAGTACTTCTAATAATAAGACTTTTTACAAATAATAATTATTATTCACATTGAACTTTAGAAAATACTGTTCGTTATATTTATTGAATTATTAATAAAGTAAACACAACTAATATGAAAAAAGCAATCTAGGATAACTTTATATAAAGGAGAGACAAGGCTGAAGCTAAACACAACCTTATTAACATAAAAACAAAATAAAGAAACAAAACAATGAAGAGATTCTTCTATTACAGTGGCTTAAATTCAAATGGATTATAAACTAATTTTCTAGGACGTTAGGCTCAGCAAATCAATCTGTGTTTCTAGTATGGTTTTGTGTCCTGGTCCTAATTACTTTTGCGATGCATCTTTTTGGAAATATTTAAGGAAAAAAAAACCCTAACTTTAGCAACTAAAAATTTCTTAGTGATTTTCTTGTCTAGAACTCAGCCCGTGACAAACCAGAATCAGCGTCTTTCATTATATTCTGAATTACAGGAGAGATTTTGATTCGAAGGACAAGAGACATCTTCTCCTTACATCAACAGCTGAGGTAGGAATGAAAGTGACTTGTTTGTTTGTCAGTGACAAAATTTCACTGGAATGAAGCAGCACTGGTGTCTCACAACGTTAATCGCTAGTTAGTCCAATAATGGCGAATATTTGCAGGTAATTAAATTAATCGGATTTATAGAAAATAAGTAAAATAGAGGATTGAATTTTTTGTTTTTGTTTTAGAACATGAAAAATTATTATTTTGTATTCAGCAGATAGATAATTTAAAAGTGACAAAGAATTTGATTTTTTTTTTTACTTTTATAACTTACAAAATCCCAGATGTTTTCCATTTCATGAAATTCCATTCCTTGAATTGAAGAAATTGTATTGATCTTGAAGAAGAAAAAATAGTAATAGACAGTTGATAAAATCTTCTAATTTACCAAGTAAAAAATAAAATAAAATAATGTTTCCTCATTTTATGCTTTTTCTGTTGGTCTTTCTGATAAGAGGAAATTGTGAAAGAATCAGCTTCGAAACAGTCTTGGGAAATTCCTGGGAAAGGAAAGCATTGAAAAAGTGCAGATGCGTGGCTTTCCATTGCTTAAACACGAATCTAGGTTGGTTTTGGAAATCCTTAAAGGTAAAAACAACAAAATAAATTAGAGATTTCAACAGTAATTGGGATGTTTGTTTGGATCTGCCATTGTTCTTCCGTTGGGAAGAAATCGGATTCAAAGAAAATCCCTAAGTGTTTGCAAGAAAAGGTTTTTATGCTAGAAATATTTTGTCTTAGGATTTCAGATCAAGAAATAAAGGTTGAGAATAAAAAGATTTAGACAAAAGCGCAGAATGAAAGTGTAGGATAAGGATTAGGATAATTAAAAGACTAAAGTATTGTTTTAACTATTTATAAAAAGCTTTATTGTAAATATTAACTCTATATAAAAGAATATTCCAAAAATGCTTTGTTTCAGCGATGACTTGAATCTTCATTCATTCCAATAATTGTTCGAAATTATCATTCGATAACTCATTGATATCAGTCATGGATTCATAGATCTTTATCACTTAGGACTCTTCAAAGCTCGCCCCAAGTATAATATCTCAACTATACATTCGAAATAAATCTGGCTATCTGCCAAAACATGGGACGATATTCATATAGAGGTACATGGGCAGGCATATAGCCAGAGACTGGGAGATTCGAGGGACTGAAGGCCCCCCCCCCCCTCGAAATCTAACAAAAGAAAAATCTCCCTCAGAGTTGGAATAGTCAAATCAATGTAAAATTGTACATTTTTTGTTCCGAAAGTGTAAATTTATTCACTGAAACAATCTCACCGTAAGAATTCAGTTTTTTTAACCCTTTAGATACGAAACTGTAAAGAAGTAGCGCCGTCTATGGAGCAGCAGCTAAACTAACTAATCTACGTCCCTAGCTAGGGTTTTAGAATTGTGAACAGTGATAAACAGCCGGTGTTTATCGTGGTTTTTCTTTAAGAAAAAGATCGAAAAAAAATAATAAAAAAAAATTACAGAAAGCATTGTTAAGACTTTTAAGAAAGCCCACCTTATAGTTTTTCGCCTTTTTTGAGAATTTTAGAAGAAATATTACGACGAAAAACTATATTTTTGCATATTTTTCAGATTCATTATGCCTTAGCCACATTGCACCCAATATCGAGAGCTTGTGATTGCTACCGAATAGTGACTTTTGAGTGCCCAAAATAATGATCTGAAACTCATTTCTTAAGTACCATTGTAGAAGAATAAATAATTTTATAATATGTGTGCCCAGATGTACAGAATGAAATTGTAAATTTATGCTCAAATACATGATATATGATATATAATATAAATAAATAAGTACATGATATAGTTATGCTTACTGAAGAAATAGTTTCTAAGACAAATAATGCAACTAAAACAACATGTTGATGAAACAATGGATATTTCAAGCACTGAACAACGTATTCAGGTCTGTAGACTTACTGATTCATCATCAGAATTCACAAATTCCAGTAATGCGATAAGATTTTTTGGGATTGATCCCAACTTCAGAAAACTTGAGCACAGTTAATTTAGAGCGATGGGAAGAGTTGGACAGGGATATGATTGAGTAGCCAATACGGTGTCCAATCTAGAATCAGACAGCAGTATCCAAATGTGAGAAATGTTCATTGCGTAAGCCATCGCTTAAATCTTGCAATGGCAAATACAATAAAACAAACGACACTGAACTGTTTTGAACAGAAAACGCTGCAACCGAAAGAATAATCAACGGTGGTTGTTGACAAATACCTGTTCAATGTGACCTCCTCTAAGCAGTACTCGTATCGGTTGCATAGGTTGTCCACCATGTCCCGGAAGAGAGTCTGATCCATTCCCCTAAAGGCCACATCAACGTCTCCCACGTTCCGTCACGGCTCCGTTCCGATGACTTTAACGTCAAAACACAATTCACTGGTCCATCCGGTACTCCGATTCTCCAATGAATTTGCCGGAACAGAAGTTAGTAATATCGCCCTTCCCTTACAAAACAGGGCCAATTTCACATCTGATGTAAATGATTTCAGTGCTTTCTTTTTATCATTGGTTTTTCTACATTTAAAGAAACATTCCACAGAACACAGTGGAAGAGATTTGGAAGATAAAGAAAAGGAGAATTAATTCTGAATTCTGAGTAATGGCCTAGCTACTTTTCTTAAAGTTTTATAAATTAGAAAAAGATATTTTTATAATAAATTAATACAAATTTTTTTCCTTTATTATATTATATAAAAGCGTTATTCTGTCTGTCATTGACATAAGACTTTACGTTTTTCCAATTTTGAGACCAAACTATAAGAGATAGATTGGTCATGTAAATAGATAAAATGTAGAGCTTTTTAAGACAAACAAAATGCTACAAAAATCTTTCGAAAAAAGTTTTTGGTTTCCAAGATAGCGCCTTTTAAAGGGTCAAATTTTGACTTTTTCTCAATTTAAACGAAAAGTATAAAAATTGGAAGAGAACATTATATTGAGAAAATGTTGGTATTTGAAAGTTCTATCGAACGATATATCACACATTAACAAACGTTTCTGCGTTTGGAAGATACATGCAAAAAAAAAATGTGTTTTTGCGGCACCTCCCCGTTTGAGTGCCAACCCGCAATACACTTGAGTTAAGCGGAGAAGCCCACAACGAGCTGGGAAGTCGTATATTCTCCGATCTCCATAGTAATTTGCTAAATAAATATAGGTTTTTTTTTTTTTTAATGCTATACATGCAAGGGTTCCTGAGCCAAGCGACGGTTCCTGTCTAGTTGCACATATAAAACCTTATTATGTTCTTTAAAAAATAAAACTGCTCCAGTAAGAGGTTAATTTTATTAATATTGATAACTTACTGTGAGTTTTTCTGTATGGATAGAATAACTAAGAAACCTTTATGAGATACTACACTTAAACTATCTTATTGTATTGCGTTAAATATTAATTTTAATGCCTTTTAATCGCTTTACCAATCATTTGTTTGAAGCATTAATTTTATTATTGTGTAGATGCGATTTTTTTATTAATGACTTATTATTATTATTTTAGATGTGCTTTTAGAGAAATTTAGATGAAGAGATGTAAGTTCAAGTTTACTCTACTTTTTATCTATTTATAGTGTGTTTTTGGTTGAATAATTAAGTGTAATTTCACAATTACATTAACTAAACGGATATCCTATATTTATTTACACTTAAAAACCAGTGAATAGAAAAATTATATCTAAAATTATTAGACAATCAGCATTTTATAAAATATATTTTAGAGCTATTCGTCCAAATCATCTGTTTCTCTCTTTATTTTGTCAAAAAAATAAAAACTTAAAAATATAAACATCTCTGTTAGCAAGACATCTTGCTAAGTAAATAATTATTATCTAAGGAAATTAAAAGAGTAATTTTATTCCGCCTACTATCCTGGCACTCGTCAACAGCTAAAAAATATCAATAAAAAGGGTTTTTAAAAGGTAGGGGTTTTTAGCTTGAAAAAGGAATTATGATTTGATATTCCAAAACGTACGTTGCGTTTTTATTGATATTTTTTTAGCTGTTGACGAGTGCCAGGATAGTAGTCGGAATAATATTGTATTCAAGGCACGTTAAGATTTTTTATTAAAAGATTAATTGTTTAGATATAAAATTTATATTTTGACACTAGTGTATGATCTGCTTTTGAAATTATTAGTTTATATGATGAGAATTGTCAGCACTTTCAGAACTAGTTTATTTGATAGTAAAGCATTTCATATACTTTCTGATGTCAGGTTCTTTTTCTTCTATAATGTTTTCAATAAATCGTTTTAGTGATTCCGGATTACCTGTGGTCTTATAATTGTACTGTCGGTTTCATACATATTTTCATTAATACATGTAATAAACATTAATGAATTATAATTAAATTCTAGTAAATAAATCTTGAAGCCTAAATTAATCCTTGGAATTGTCACCATTATGGGGTCTTTTATTTTTATGCTTTTTTTTCTTTTTTCTTTTTTAAATGAACAAATTAAAAGCTGTTGTATATTGTTTCAACAATATATATACAAACTGCTTCAACAGTATTATACAAAGTGTTTTAATTTATGTTTTAATACTTTTATAGTAAAGTTATTAGGATTTCTTAAGGATTTGTTTTTTATTTTTTTTAGCTGAAAATCTTAGTTAGTTATTTTATTTAACCATTCAGATTAAATATGATTGGAAATCTTATTAACATTATAAAGAAACTAAACCTTAATTTACATGTATAATTTAAGTACACGTGCGAATTACCATTTTAAATGGTTAGAAGCGTAGATTTTTTTTTATTATTCACATGGCGCTTCTCTTGAAAAAAGAGAAAATATGACTGAATCCTAAATCTGGGGTAAATTTAAAACTTGAAGCGATGTCAGATCCAATTATCAATCATTCTATAATCACACAGGCCTACAAAAAAAAAAAAATTTGATGCCTATGCTCTTTAAACAGATTTTAACTATATTTGGGGAGCTGAATCAAAAAATGAAATCAGTTTTTCTCTACCAGCTATACTTTTTTAGATGCAGACCCTACGAGTAATTGTTTAAACTATTGATATATATATATAAGGTATTGGCAACTACACTTAAATAAATTCATAAATAAACTATAAAAGCGCTGTTTCCTCTTTGTTTCTGCAGTCGTATATCAACAACAAACTATCAGCTTATTGTATATTATTTTTTTATGAGCCAAATTCGTAAAGTAATGTAAAACCTCCTTTAAATATCGTGTGACAAAACTGTAACTCATTTCAATCCCATTGCTTCATTTTTATGGAAAGACTCACAACATTTCATTCCAGAAATATTGTTTGATGCATAGCAAGAAATTAAATTTAAAAAATTTCGACGATATCAAATTTTATAGAATACAAAAGTTCCCACAGATATACTAGAATATCCGAATTAAGTAAACGGAAGACCTACAGTTCTAATGGCAAATATGATGTTTACGTGATGCATACTTCGTAAATCTTTCCCAAAACGAGTCTGTGCAGTTCAGTGATTATTAATTATGAATTATTAGATATATAAACAAATCTCCTCTCTCTGAAGAAAAATGACATTACCTTGGATAATCCGATGTAGCAGAAACAATAATAATCTGCAATTCATAACTATAGTTGAATGTAGTACGGGAGCTTGAGGCCAAATGTAACATAAAAGTTTAATTTTACCGTACCTGATATATTTTCCTTTAATTTTCACGATATTTCATCTTTGCGAGGGACTTTCACTAGAGATAATGCTGTAAGATACCGGGATGGAATTGTACAGCTTCTAGTGGTGCCCTACGCTGGAGCCAACTTTCTTTTCATGGGCGATAATGCACGGCCACACCATGAGCATCTCGTCAAAAACATGCTGCAAGAGGCTGGAATCGAGCGCATGGACTGTCCTTCACGTTCTCCAGACCTGAATCCCATCGAACGCGCTTGGGATGAACTAGGAAGATGTGTTGCCAGTCACCAATCACCTTCCATAACACTTCCTCAGCTGGAAGTTGCCCTTGTGCACGAGTGGCCACGAATCCCACAGGAGCTACTGGACAATTTGATCCTCTCCATGCCTGCTTGCTATCAGCGTTTTGTAGCAGTCTCAGGTGACCATACTCCCTACTGAATAGTCAATGTGCCATATATTTTTCACATAGCCCCCATCCATGTGTCAAATCCTGCTCAATCCCGATAAATGGATTCTGCACCTCATTTGCATATTCAGACAACTTCCATTTTCTTGTCATTTGCTTCTCTGATGATGTTCTTTAATAAATAAACTCAAATGCCTCTGTTTTTTGAGTGTAATGTATTCATTTCGCAATATCCCCTAAATTTTGTGAGCAGTATATTATATACTTACGCTTAAAAATAAAGGATAATGTCATTTGTGAGATTGGAACCCTAACAGAATGGATAAATTTTAAAAATGCTCCAAAATTTTGCAAAGTTACCTGCAATAAAATACAGATGGGTGTTTTGATTTTAAATTTCTAATTTTTTTCTAGGTTAAATCTTTTTAACTTACATAAGTGCTGTTAACTTATAAAATGTTGAGTATTAGATACAAAGCATCAAATTCAAGATCATTTTACGTGCGCTGAAATAATTTAGTGTTCAAGAAATGAAGCCTACGCATCTGTATACTGAATGACATTTAATTAAAAATCTAGATACAAAATAAAATACACGACCATGGTTTCAGTTCAAAAAGGATGAACTATTATCAAGTGAATGTTACAGCATTTGAGGGGAAACCTTTATATAAACTTAAGGGGTGGTTTGACTCCGTGCAGATCCCGTAGCGTCAAATAGAATTTGCATATGACGCTACGTAAGTTATCAATGGGAAAAAAAATTTTTTACAAAAGCATTACAAAAATCTTTTTAATATATAACATAAATTAGAAATAATTTTAAAAAATTTTAAAAAATATATTTCCCATAAATATCTAAAAGTAAAATCTATATCAAAAAAGTTTTATTTAAACCAAATACCAAAAGTCGTAATAGAACAATCTATTTATAATAACAAGTAATGTACTGGAAAACTGCCCATTTTCTTTTTCCTTGAATAATTTCTTTATTTAAAAAAGTTTTTTTTTTTTATTTATTAAGAAACATTAAAAAATTGAAAAAAAGATAAAAAATGAATAATAAATGACTCTATTATGTACACTAATATAACATAAAGACAAAATAAATCAACTGCATATTAATTTTTAAAAATGTAATTAATAATTTTACATGAAAGTGAGTTTATTACAGTTGATGAGCAAGAACAGTGATCAGTAATTAGACATTTTCAGGTTTTGTTTTTTTTAAACCATATTCATACATAGAAGCAACTGATATTTGTTTATTATAAGAATTAGGACAAGTAAGGATAAAGTAGGATTCCATGCATTTCCTTTTGAATTCATGTTACAGTTAGCTACAATCAGTGGATTTTCATAATCAATATAATGATGAAACTGAAAAGAGTGTACAACGGTTAAATAGTCATTGTTATGCATTCTGAAGGCTGTGCGGTGTTCCGCTATCCGGTCAGGGAGGGGGCGACCGGTCTCTCCCAAATAAAACCATGGGTTATACCTACACTGAAGAGCATAAACAACTCCTTGAGGTACATAATTTTGAGACTTGTTTTTTGGGGTTAACAAGGAAGAGATAGAATTTCTACAGGGAGCTGTAAGTAGGGGAGACCGGGGCCAAGTGGACCTAGGGGTAGAGTGGACCGTTGACTTTAGTAATTCGTGTAGACGCTAGAATGCGCCAAAAATCGGATAGAAGGTTGGTGCTATTGTGGCGCTGCTATCACAAAAGCGTCAGTGAAATCGGCTTATTGGTGACAGTGAGGTGATCTAGTGTTTTGTTTTTGTCTAGGTAAGTAAATGTTTAGTGTTGTTTTTACTTTAATATTGCCGTTCAGCGATGCATTGAATAACATAACCGTAATATTCATATTGAAGGGGTAATCTAAAGATCATTTTAAGCTGTAGTATGAATTGAATACTTAAAGTAGTCGACAGTTACAACTGAAGGCGATGGGGCAGAGTGGACCGAACGACACGGGGCACATTGGACCAGTGGTCCACTCTGCCCCGCTGTTTTTACAATAAAATATTTTGTCACTATACATTATATTTTTTTTTATATTATATATTTATTAGACCTATTATATTATATTGTATTTTATTATTACATATTACATTTTTTTGTATATTTTTTTACGTAGGCTATTATATATTGTATGTAGCCTATATTATTAAAGGATATTACCCCTTTAGTAATTCCTCTCAGCAAGTACCGTAATAGGGGAAGACTTCGTGCGAAGGCATCTTAATCTTCGAAAATAGTCAATTTACATATTTAACTGTTATTAAATTCTAATTAAAAACTATGAAAACTGTTACCTTGTGGAATTGGCAACATGACACGATTAAAATCTTGGTCTCTGAGGGAATATATTTTGATTTTTAATAATTGTATTGTTGTAATTATGTATTTGAATTTTTGTATTTGATAAAGTCTTGTATATTATTATTGTGATATTTCATGGTTAAATATTATTTTAATTGTTTGAGCTTATTTAGAAAACAATATATGCGAAAGAAAAAGAAAAACTTCGAAAAAACAGTTGTGCGTTGATTGAGTGATCACGTGGTTTTATCTGTTTCGTTTTCCCATGGGAATAAAAAGGAGAAAAGTTAAGTACACTCTGGCGGGAAAAATCAGATCAGTTGATGAATCTGAAACACTCGGGCAAAAAATACACCCAATCAGTCTAAACATTTCAGGAGAGGGAGCGTATTCTAAAACACACACAATTACATCCCTAAGTGAACTAACACATTTTTCAGTAAGTGAAACTCTAAATTAAATATAAATTCTATACACAATTTGTTACATTAGAAAGCATTAAAAAATGGCATAAGTAACAATATAATCTTAATAATCTTAATAGAGAACAAAAAAAGGTCGACGGCAATACTGACGGATACGCCAGTAAAAAAAGCTTTGCTAGAAGAGCAACGAAAATCTAAAGAAAGAAAAGAAAGAGTAGCAACGAAAAACATGACTCGGCCAACAGTCTCTAAAAGCAACATAAACAAAAAACAAATAGAAGCAAAGGCAAAGGGATAAAGAGGAAACAATTACAGATTAGTGATGATGAAGATGATGAAAATGCTGTGTGGCTCTCCTGTTTGAAGAACTTTCAAAAAAGCAAACCATGGCAGGAGTGGATTCAATGTATGCAGTGCAAGAGATGGGCCCATAGTTACTTCGTAGCCAGTGATATTCGGGGTTTATTTTACGAATGCCTCAACTGCAACTAAGATTTCACTAGTGATTAATTAATTCAATGTAAACCTATTTGATATTATTCATTTACGACTTTCAACCGCATAATGATTATTTTAAATTTTTACTTGAATATGTAAAGCCTTAGGTAGTCTATGTTGAGTTAAACTTTATTTCATGATATCCTAAATGGCATGTTATTTTATATTCAATAAAAAACTTACTTTAAATGTTGTTATTCTTACTCGGTCCAACTTGCCCCATGGGGTGGTCCAGCCTGCCCCGTGGTCGGGGCAGGTTGGACCACTCTACCATTTTTGCTTTGCGAATTAATACCAATTTTATTTATGAATATAATGAAATGAAATCAAGTATTTACATTCTTGAATAGTTCCCGGTTCTGATAAAAATAAATGCAATGGATTTTCTCTTAACAAAAAAAAGAAAAAAATTCAACAGAAAAAAGTGGACCGCTCTGCCCCCGTCTCCCCTACAATATTATGTTTCTTACAAACCTTCTTTAACACAGGAAAAAGATCGGAGTGATAATCTATTGAAACAAATTTTTTGGATTTCTTAGAACACACTGGTAAATCCTTAACATAACATTTTTTAATAGTTCTTTTGAAATGCCTCTCAATAAACCATCCCGGAAAATCATTACATAATAACAAATTATGAATTTTACATAATTCCATATCAAAATTACTGATAGAGCTGGATAAACGAAAAGCTCTAATAACTAACATTGAAATCAAATTTATTTTAAATTGCAAAGGTGCATATGAGTAATAGTTCATTGTGAAAACGTCTTCTTTCTATATACTGCTGTTTGAAAGGAATCATCAATTCTGGAAACCAATACGTCGAGAAACGGGATAGTAGAGTGCTGCTCTTCTTCAATCTCGAACGTGATGTTTTCATGAATTTGCTGGAATACATCTTTAATGCCATGGATGATAGGTGAATCCGCATAACAAATGATATCATCCACGTACCGATGGTAAATAGGGATGTGCACTTGCCCTATATCAAGAAGCGATAATACTGTTTCTTCTATGTAGATCATTGACCATTCGGCCAAAGCTGCTGCGGCGGCCAAACCCATAAACAAGCCATTGCTTTGTTTATAGAGAGCACCATTAAACTCGAAGCACTGCATCTGAAAAATAGCATTGATGAGAGGCATTAAATCATGGAAATCACCATATTAAGCAAAACTGGATGCGTTGCGATGGATAATGTGATCTATAGCTGATCGCAACAAATCTAATGAAATAGATGTGAAGAGTGAATTAACATCCAAAGAAAAGAGCACATAACCAGGAATAGTTGCTTTAGTTTTTATATTTTGCACAAATTCATAACTGTTCTTGATACTGAACTTAGAACGCACATTGAGTTTCTTCATTTTACAATAAATCTACAAAATGTATTTTATTTTGTATCTATATTTTTAATTAAATGTCATTCAGTATACAGGTGCGTAGGCTTCATTTCTTGAACACTAGATACTAAGGAATTTATACTATTGTGACTGCAGATACAAGTCACAAAAGATATTCACTTGAGTAGCGAAACGTTTTATCTGTCAGTTATCGATAGCTCAATTCTGCACTTTACTCTTCAAAAAAATAGTATACTCACTAGACGGCTACCCATCGCTTCGCTCCGAAAGCCTCGCACATATAGCGGGAAAAAAACATTTTATTTATTCAAGAAATTATATTATATCAAGTATATTAAAAACTAGATCTTTAAAATCTATTTGTAACGGTCGGAAATTTGCGCAGTTGAGTTCACCATGCTATTGATGCCTGGCAAAGCTTGTGCGAACTTTAATTCTAGCGAAAGAACGCACACAATCTGCTTTTTTAATTTTATAGAAAATAGAAAATAGCTTGTCATTGTTGGGAAATATGCGTAGGAGATGGACGAATAGAAACATTATTGATGTTGAATGAAAAATCAAAGACTGTACAGAAATAAACATTCTTTTAGTTTGTCATCAGAGGGAAAAGGGAATGTTCGATTCCCTACGATGATAAACTCAAAGGAGTAGATGTTTATTTTTGTGCAGTTTTGGATTTTGATTCTTCACGATTTTCTATACGTTAAATTTTCTTCTTTGATTATTGATGTATTTTTGTTCACTATATAAATACGAGGGAGATTCAATTGAAAACCTTAAATATTCTTTTAAATTTAATTTATTGAACAAAAGTGGAACAGAAGTGTATCATTTTTCGACATAGTCTCCATGGCGTTCAGCACACTTCCTCCAGCGCGTAGGAAGTGCACGGATTCCTCTGGAAAAAAAATCTTGTGGTCGGGTGCGCAGCCACTCGTGCACCACCTATTGTATCTCTAGATCTGATCGAAATTTCTTTCCTTCCAGATTTGCGGCTATTTCATCTATGGTCACACCGCGATTTTCGATCACAATGGATTGAACAGCTGCAATAGACTCTGGGTGTCACAATACAGTGTGCCTGACCCGGGCGCGGAGCGTCTGACACAGAAGTCATCTCATTCGTGAACTTCCTACTCCACTCATTCACTTGCTGCAGTGATAAACATGCATCACCATACTGGACCTTCATTCGCCGATGGACTTCAATAGGTTTCACGCCTTCACTGCTCAGAAAACGTATGACAGACCGCTGTTTTTCCTTGGTGCATGTCGCAAGCGGAGCCGCCATTTTGCACTGGTCAGGTTGAAGCGTTTCGCCTCTCTCCAGTACTGTGCCACCTATCGGGCATTCTTGAAAGCTTTGGTAACACTACTACCAACTTATAGAACGATGGCGCAAATTTTCGATTTTTAATTACATTTTTAAGGTTTTCATTTGACTCACCCTCGTATATTTCGGTTATTTTTTGAACAGTCTTGTATGGAGAGAATCTCTCATTTTGTTCAAGTAACTCTTTCCCGACGACAGAAGACTTGATCGTCTTTAAAGAAATGATTACATTAGTTTCCTTTAAAATCGAATTTAACAAAGTCTTTTTCTATCAACAACTACGCATAGGATGATACAAATTAAAGAGGTGTTGTTTAGATCTCTCTACAGGAAAACTACTGGACGAATTGCAAGTAAATTCCGTACACAAACTGTCCTGAGTATGCGTTTTCGATTCTTTAGAAAAAATGTAGTTCAAATTTCGGCCGATCTGTGTGAATAATGCGCTGCTGTCCCCGTAACATATATCGGCAAAAAAAGAGTTAACTGGTAATAACTTTATAGCCATTACATGTGGAATCATACAAAATCATAGATACGGCTGCACGTGCACACCATCGCCTTGCTCTACAAATTGCATTCGCTGCTCAACACACTCGACAGCAGAACGCAAATAACATGCGCTGAGTTGTGTCACATGTTGAGAAATTCTTTCTTTTAACGCAGATAAGTTCGGAACATTGCCTTGATAAACGAGGCTCTTTAAATACCCCCACAACCAAAAATCACAGGGTTCAGATCTGGAGAACGGGCGGCCATATCTTGGGAAATGATCTACCGATTACTGTATCGTCCGATAGTGTTCGCCATAGTAAGACTTTCAGAGGTAAGATTATTTGAGGAGGTGCACCATCTTGTATGAAGATTGTGGTGTCAACGTAATTTCTCTGTTGAAGAGATGGAATTAGAGAGATTCGGAGCACATCGACATATCTGGAGTCATTCACAGAACATGCCACTGGGCCCGAAACTGTAATTTTATCAAAGAAGTAAGGACCAATGTTAATGATGTCGTGAAGTCACTCCGAATCGTTACCTTTGGTGAATGCAATGGGATTTGATGATGAACCTGTGATTACGTATCAGACCAAATACGGCAGTTATGAGTGTTTACAGCACCATTCAAATAAGCCTCATCACTCCACAATATTCGCCAAAGCCATGCATCATCCACTATCATCCGAGTAATAAATGTTAGGGCAAATGCTTTCCGCGCATCATAATCACTAGAAACCAGTTGTTAACTGTGGGATATTTTATAGGAGTAAAACCTCAAGACATTTTCAAAACTCTCCACACTGTTGTATACCGCATATCCAATTCCCGTGATATTGCTTGTGCACTTCTACTACCATTTACATTTGCGATTCCCTGTTCCACTACTGCAGTTGCAACTTCGTCTGTTCTCTGCATTCCACTTGACTTGCGACCTCGAACGGGTTTTACAAATAAAGTTCCTGTCTCTTCAAAAGGAAAAATAATTTTGCGAACATTAAAAGTCGTCAGTGGATCTCTACATAAATCTTTTAATTGTCGAAATGCCTTAAGTCCATCAGAAGAAATGCTGTTTCATTGATAGAAGAGTTTAACATGTAACGCGCGATCCGGGTAAGGTGAGCTTCATGATTCTAATCGTGGATTTGTGAGAAATGTTTTGTGAAAAACCTCCTTTTATAGGTGGAGGTTGTTCGATTACATCGGAAAATGCTGGGATTAATTATTGGGATAATAGCGCCACAATTTACCATTTGCGGCTGAAATTCGAACTATTTATTTTCTATATTTACGAAATTAGGTGGCAATTCGCCCAGTAGTTTTACCTACAGAGAGGTCTAAACATCTCCTTTTTAATATGAATCTCCCGATATTTTATTTATTCGGAAAAATTTACAGATTTATAAAAAGATATTTGTATGAAGAGAAACTTGAACTAAGAAGCACAAATATAAGCCGGTACACCTGATGACAAATTTCAACATTAATTTAATCATACTTTAATTTTACAACTGTAGTTTCAGTTACAATGAGTAACCATTTTCAAGCAATGCGTTTCAGGTGAGTGCGGCGTATTATATAAGGATTTCATTGTGGAGACCCCGTGGAAATATTTAAATGAGGTGACGTCCGGAACCACAACGCCATCGTCGGGTCCAACAGGAAACAGTTGTAAACCAATGCACGTGGGGTGTTGGTTGGTTGCCGTGATCAGAGTCCAGTCCAAGTATAAACAAAGATGCGGAAATCCCTTGATTCAACATAAATAGGAAACTGTGGAGAAACTAATATATAACAATAAGTGATCAAGTAAAGTTAGAGCACTTAACTTAATTTATCCAACTTAAATAAATAAGAATCATTTTCTTTTAATGCCCAACAAACTTTTTTTTTTTATATATAACATGTCTTTCTTATATTCCGCAAGGAAATCCCTATATATTACACCGCACTCACTTGTAACGCATTGCTTGAAAATGGTTACTCATTGTTACTGAAACTATAGTTGTAAAATTAAAGTATGATTAAATTAATGTTGAAATTTGTCATCAGGTGTACCGGCTTATATTTGTGCTTCTTAACCAACAGCAGTACACGTAAAAGACTGATTATTCTATAGAAACTTCAACTTGTAAATGATTTCAAGGTAAGATGCTCTTTGGAAGGTGATTTATATGAAAATGTGAGAGTGGAAAAACTCTATGTACTTAAATTCGCTGAGAGACGCAAACTTATTCGAAATGAACAAGAAGACAGCATCTATCTTTTTCTTTTCACTCTTGTGAGAATTTATCTTGATATATCTTCAGATTCATTTGTTCTTTTTAAACTACAAAGTTATCTGACTCCTTCTGAACCATTGTTTTCTTCAAAGATCTGGAGAAAAAAAAACAGAAGTTATCAAATAAGAATAGAAAAGAAATAAACAGTTCTTATAAGATATCGAACATTAAAATGCTACAATGTTATTAATTACTTACTGCATGATTTGGAATCAGTAAATAAAGATAAGAGTATTTATGATGTTCTGCTTCTGTTGTAAGTATATAAGATAATGTGGGTAAAACGATTACTAAAATCCGGAAACTGGCAAGAAATAGGAAAAACGTTTGAAGAAGAAAAAAATATCAAAATGTTCTAGACTGAGGCTATTTTTCGTAATCTACTTTTCTTTTTCACAATATTAAGTATCGATTTTGTTAACCTTTTATTTCTTTCTTTTTTTTCTTTCAAAGTTCTACTTGTAAAGAACATTTTCTATCTTCAAAAATAATTTTCAGTTCTTTGCCAGTTGTATTTTGTCAATGGCCTTTCTGTGATTAAGGAACGTTCAAAATTAATCTGATCGCAAAAATTAAACGATTACTAATTCAATTTTGATTTTTTTCGCCTTTACCTTTAGATTCGAATCAACATAGAAGGTTTCTTGAGAAACGAAAATACGAAGAAGAAACCTCGTTATTTTATCTTATTTTTTATTAATTTTTTACAATTTCTTTAGAATTATTCCGCATCTAGGAAAGATAAATATGACTTAGATGACTGTTTACAGCCTCTACGTCATTGCTTATGTAGAGTTCTGTAATAAGGAATAAATGATACTTGTTAGCGTGCAAACTACATTTACTGATTAACTATAAGTTATAATACTGTAATTATTGCATGTCGTTGGGTAAACCATAAGCAGTGCTAATGTTTAGAGCAAAATAAATTACTATATTCGAAATTATTCGCTTGGAAATTTAAAATTCGGTTTCTTCCTTCCTTTCAGAACATCCTCGATTTGTTTGGATATTATAATTGCATATATTTTCTTTATTTATTCTTAATTGATTTCCACACTTCCATATTATAATTATAATAAGAAAGCAATTTCAATTCAACTTGTACATTATCCCTCATTGAAAGAGAATTGATTTTTCAGCTTCGTCTTTTATTCAGAATCTCTTTGGATGCAATCGGTTTCCTGTCTTCTTAACTCTATCCCCTAAATAGAATCTTTCAATTGAAAGAACGATTTCCTCTGACCAAATTCCAAATTGATTGTTCGAATCCCTTCCTTCTCTTCAAATCCGACCTGAAAAGATTTCCTGTCACGATATTTACCCAAAACATTTCGGGAAATTTCAGTGTAATTGACATATAATTGCAACGCAACCTCTTGATCAAAAGATCCACAGCCGAAACTCACCGTCGGATTGAAGTTTTGATGATTCAGTCGATATTTGCTAAAAGTAGGAATTTTTAAATACATTATTAGAATTTTTTTATCTACAAATCAAGTATCGACATTTAAGATGTTTAGAATTGTTTCTTACCTACTCATATAAAAATCATCTAAAAGGAAGTTGATCAGTCTTAATGAATGCACTGAGTTTTTAACAAACTTCTTTATGAACAGCCTCGGAAAATTCGGTGCATAAAATTCAGGTAAGTGCAGTGATGATTTCAGAAAAAGTGTGAAGATGAGTTGTTGTCTTACTGAGGAGAAATATGTATAATAAATGATAAATATTAAATTCGATATTTTTGAAGTGTGGATGTGAAAGAAAAATGGAAAGATAAGATATTGAATAAGAATATTATAAAAGAATTTGATGGATGCTAAGAGAAAGAAACTAAGGAAATAAAGACATTAAACTGAATAACAGATATCCTAGGAGAGATGATTATAGCAAAGGAGAAGAAAAATATGGATTGTTTGAAGGAGAAAGGGAAAGTAAGAAAGAGGAACAATGATTCTATTTGGAAGTAAAATACCTAAATCTATTTTTGTATAACTTCACAAGAAAATCTTAAGAAATAGCAGAAACTCTATTCGAAAGCTTCATAATTGCGAATTTAATATTCTTAAACTGGAACAAAACTTATCATTTAAGAATATATAATCGAACAAAACTTCTATAATAAAAATAACAAACATTCAAAAGGAATTCAAATAAGAATTAAAAAAAAACATTTATCCTATTAAATGTTATCCTTTGTTAATTATATCCTAATAGAAGAATGATTTAGATTTTAAAAACCCTAGGATACGCAAGGGACTTGCTTTGATAAAAAGTATATCTGGGTAGCATTGGTTGAAGGATCAACTCGAAACTGTCGAACAACGGTAGGTTTAAGATGATTACTTTGTGATTTTGTTTTGCTTCTCATTCTGAAGTGATCGCTTTTTTTTAAAAGAAATTTTAATGTCAATTCATTTTATACAGTATTAACTCATAGGAAAATCAAA
Organism: Thereuonema tuberculata; assembly: GCA_023159025.1. Taxonomy (NCBI): domain Eukaryota; kingdom Metazoa; phylum Arthropoda; class Chilopoda; order Scutigeromorpha; family Scutigeridae; genus Thereuonema; species Thereuonema tuberculata. Next base: position 3,203,091 of record JAFIDM010000001.1, read on the forward strand.
ATTCATTTAACATGTTCCTTGTTTTGTGTTAATATCGATGTGTTAATAACAACAATAAGATTACAGTAAGGTTATAATTGTTTACAGGAATTTTTCGACATTTTTTATACTTTTTTTGAATTTGTGCAAAGTGTAGTTACCATCTTTTAGAAATTTTTCTTTTTTTATACACGGGAAAGTATTGATAACGCGTGATTCAATCATGAATCTGTCTATTTTTTCATCAATTTGGAATAAAATGTCAGTCATAGGATCGGGATTGTGTTTCTTTTCTTGGCAATAAACACAATCCCGATCCCATGATGTATTACCTATCCTTTATTTTTAGCAAGATATGTAATGTATCACTTTATAAAATTCTATCATTTGTAATGATTTGTCTATATTAGGGAGTAGGTTTATGAATCCTAGCCCTAACCGTCTGAAGTGGTGCTCTGGATTAAAGAGTACGAAATATCACGGATATTAAAGGTTTTTTAGAGATGACAATGTGATGATGAGGCGATGATGGGCATAGCCCGAAATAGCTTTAAAGACGGTGTACTAGTCAATGGTGAAAGAATTTCAACCATTAAATTTGCAGACGACCAAGCAATAATAGCCGGAACAAGGAGATCTTTGCAGAGAATGTTAAATAAGATAAACACTGTAGCAGAATCATATGGAATGAGGATAAATAGAGGAAAAACAAAGATTATGATGATAGCAAGAGAACCAGGAATGATAAACATCAGTATTGAAGGTCAACCAATCGAACAAGTCAATAACTACCGATACTTAGGACAGAAGATCACTGAAGATGCCAGATGTGTCAGTGAAATAAGAGAAAGATTGGTAATAGCAAAGAGGGCTTTTAGAGAGAAACAAAGAATTTTGACAGCAAGGAACATTGACCTGAAATTGCGTAAAAGAATATTGAAGACATATGTTTGGACCACAGCTTTGTATGGTGCTGAGACATGGACACTGAACAAAAGTGATGAAAAAAGACTGGAAGCATTTGAGATGTGGGGATATAGAAGAATGGAGAGAGTCGGATGGCAGGAAAAGATGTCAAATGAAAGAGTCCTGGAAAAAGTGAATGAAGAAAAACAATTTTGAAATTGATAAAGAGAAGAAGATTGTCATGGTTGGGCCGTAACTTGAGGAGCGGCGGCCTTGTCGCTAGAGTACTGGAGGGCAAAATTCTGGGGAAAAGAGGAAGAGGACGACCAAGATCCACCTACATATCCAGAGCATGTGAAGACACAAATCTGAGGTCATACAGCGACCTGAAGAGGGCAGCGGAGGACAGAGCTGGATGGAGGGACATGTTACGGAACTTAGACCAGTCTAACGACTGAATGACTGAAGAAGAAGAAGAATGTGTTGATGTGAAGATCTTAAGGTCAGACCTACATATGACCGAAAATGCTGAGTTATTC
>JAFIDM010000001.1:3204614-3218694 GCA_023159025.1 Thereuonema tuberculata
TTCCATTGTAGTCTGGCTTCGTTTCTTTGGATTGGAATAACTCAGCAACCATACACTTCTGGTTCTATGTTTACCTGACCTTTTTTACTTCATTTGGTATGGGACCCCCCACCCCCCACCCCCACCCGCGGTTTGTCTCCCTGTTTTAGATTCACCATATATATTTCATTGTCAGTTTGGTAACTTAACCGTTACTGCTACGAAATTCTTTTACAAATTGAGGAAGAAATGAATTCTGTTTTAAGCTCCACTTGAGACGAAGAAAAATATTCAACTACTTATTTTTAATTATTTTCAAAATATAACATTGAGAATGATTCTATCTAAAGAGCTTCTAACTGTAATTTGTCTTTCCTAAAAATAAGTTCTTCAATCGTTGACCCTTTCAATTTGGCTCTTTCATGGATTCCATGATGATTCCATGGGATTTTTTGGCCTCTTGTTGTTTTTCTATTTTTGCTTCTAATTTTTTATTCCATTCCAATTTTACGGTCCTTCTAGGGAAATTTTACTGTCAGTAGGTTTTGGAGTTTAATGTTAACAATCTGATTAATTTCTATTAGCTAATAATACAATTTACATGTAATCTACATATGTCCACAGTACAATCTATAAAAATTTAAAACACATACATGTATTTCGAGATACATCCATTCTACTGTGAAAATGCAGACATGCGTATATGTCTCTGTGTATTTATATATAGTATACATACATAGGAGCGTAAATACACATATGTGAATGTTCACGTTTACATATATTACAGATGTCAAATTAATATCGTAAAAGTTAAAGAATAAGAGGATATGTATTAAAATATTTCTACTTGCTACGGTTTCTTGTTAATTTTCTTTTTTATATAGCTAATTGTGTAGTTCTTAAGTAGGTGTTTTTACCTTGGAATTTTATATAAAACAAGATACTTTTTAAGCTTGGATTTCAATGTCGTGTAATTATTGAAACCATTTTACCTTATTTTCTGTACCGGTAATGCAATTAAAGAGTTGTCTTTTTAAGTGTTTAAAATTTTTTAGGTAGTTTAAATTTTCATCAAACTGATTAAATATTTTACTTTTTAATCTTAATCCATAGTTATTTCGAGAAGATTCAAATTTTCATTTGTTATAGAAGTTGCTTCTGGTCGAATTAAGCGTTGAGCATCCGGTTTTATTTAGTGGAATAAAATAATTCTTTAGTGTAATTGTGTATACTATTTTTTGTCGCGGATACAATAATTTGTACCTGTTTAGGATATCTAGTTTTTCAGTGTTTGACATTTGTTTAAAGTCAGGAAAGATTAGATTAAGTGTGTTATTAATGGATTTGTCTATCCAGTTAATTACGCCATAGTTTATTGTTGAGTCAACAAATGCTTTATAAATTAAGATTTTTGCTTTTAAAGGAAAAGAATTTTTAATGCAAGTGTTGAGTTTTTTGAGATTGTGTGAATATGCCATGTGAATTTATTATCAATGTGAATACCACGATATTTACAATTGTTCATGTTTTCCAATACTTCACAGCTGCAATTAATGGTTTGTTATTTTTCAAAATGAAGATGACTGTTGAATTTTAATGTTTTGTTTTTCAATATTTATTCTATTTGATGACTTTGACTTGAGACAACGTAGAGAAGTTTCCTCAAAAATTCGATTCTAAGAATAAATATAAAGAAATATAAAATATAAGAAATTTTGCTGATTTGTTGGAATAAAAAAAGTAATTCACAGTTAATACTGAACTGTATTCATTTCGTTATACATAATCAGTGTCCTTCTCAATTAAGTACTGATTAGATTGCCAAAGAAAGGAAATTACTATCACTTAAAGAGAATTTATAAGTTTATTTCAAACGTTAATCATTTCTTATGCTGGACGAACACGTGTCAATATTCTTCAGTATTGACGGTCGATATTGATGAAAATTGATATTGACGGTTGATATCACGCGCGAACACACAGTTGTTTCTAATCGAGTATTGACCTGATTATTGATGCTTACGGCGCCGTCCTTCACGAGAGAGAGCGTCTTTGCATACAGTTTATTTGCCTTATAAACACACCACACGAGCACAGCATAGCTGCACTGGGGACAATATTCCCAGCGATTGTGCGACATCGGTTTTATACAATTTATTTGCGAATAAAATGGGAGCTACCGAGTGTGCTTACTTGCGCTTAAGCCTAACTTGTTAGGAACGTACAGAATAGCTCTAGTATTAAACGCCTTTACCTCTGTAGAAATCAATGAAAAGTCTTTCATGATCAATTGACCAAATGTTGTTGTTTGGATTTTCTTTTTTTGGCCGACCCATTTTGCTGATTTTACGCCTTCTTTCTCAAACAAAATCGTCGGCGTGCGTTTCCTATTTTCAAAGCGGTGCCTTGCTCGTCACCATTGTCACGTGATTTCATCCGTTCATGTGATTCGCTCGCGCACCATCAATACTTCTCGACAACTGAAATTGATCCTTTTTTTCCATCAATATCAATTTTCTTGAAATGGTCAATATTGGTCAATATTGATCATTTTTATTGATGGAAACGGTTGATATCAATAAACTTGACCATCAATACTGAAGAATATTGATACGTGTTCGGCCAGCATTATACAGAGATTAAAAATGGTTTTTAACTAATATTTTAATTTTTGTTATGAAGAAGTAACTATTTTTTTCCAATATCATTTGTTTAATAATAAGTAATAAAACCGACTTCTTAGTCAATTCCGAGTGTTCGCAACAGCTTTGTTCTTCCACTGAAGAAATCAGTGCTTCTGTCTTTAGTCGGAAATTCACTGTTATCCAACGATGTTATTAAATTTTATAAGATTATTTTGTAAAAAAACCTTGAATGTACTTCAGAATACTCCACATTTGCGATATTGCAGTATTCCCTTGATATTTTATCTGAAAAGGAAAAACAAACAACGTATACATTGTAATCATTCTTGTGACGTAAGTGAATGTAAAAGATCCATTGCGTTGAAACAGATCTAAATAAATCATCAAAATCTGCTCACAATGAAGTCACTATGAAGAAATTGAAACTCTAATTACGTGGTCTACTATTTTTCACGTGCTGAGTAATGCTACAGTTGTTGTCGGATCTTAAACAGTAGTTTTCCTGAAAGAGGTTCAAGGAAATGAAATGTAAAGAAATTCCAATGGAGATTTTGAATGAAAAGGATTCTATTTTGATTCAAGTCACAGTTTTATTAAATGACATTTCTTCATTCTTTTGAAAGCCTTATTTGTAAATACAATAATCCTCAGTTTTCTAATCTTCCGCTCTTTAATTAGTGAATTGGGTAAAGAAAAAATATAATTCATTTTATCTCAGTTAACTTATTTTTAACATTTCTTAATTTGTTATTAATCTAATAGAAATTGAAAATAAGGAAAAACTAAGTTTCTTTCTGTTATGAAACTGTAGTGATTCTTTGTGAGACAAGAAGTGACCGGAAACCGGAACTCATATCTAAGATATTACTCATATCTGTCCGACTTGTATTTTGAAGAGATATTTACATGTTTAATTTTTGGCCCTTCCAGTAAGACAGGTGATGACAATACCTTCTTAAAATCTTTCCTCTTTATACTTTGTATACAGGGACACTAAAAATAATTCCGTCAGAACTGATGAATTTACATTAAGCTTAATCTCGAGATGTTTTACCTTATCTCAACAGTACTAGAAAGGAAATCTTACTATACAAAAAGATAAAATCCAATGACTGACTGAACCGTTGAATCTAGGAACTTGAGAATTTAGGTATGAGTTCCTCTTATTATACAGATGCCAACTAAGAACGACTTTTTGGAAATACAACCACGAAAGGGAGCGGAAACTTCCCTCCCTGAAATCGTTTGAGTTGGAAACGCGAAATTTGACGTGAGTGCTCATTGTGAAAATCGAAAACATACGTATTCGATGAATTTTCGATATTCACATCGTAAGCGTTGAAAACGGGAGACAAACGGTCTTGAAGGCTTATCTCGAAAATTGCTTAAGCTACAAATGTGAAGTACAGGAACATACTCTTCTATAAAAAATGAAAAAATACATGTTTAACATGTTTAAAAAATAAAATACCCGAAGGGTGAACGGAGAGGGGATGGTTCTGCTGTCATAAAGCTAACTGACTCATCAATGCATTCCCGAAACCTCTAAACCTGGGAACTTGAAATTTAGGAATATTTTCCCCTTAGGAAATGTAAAATGAAGGTACCTTGATTAGGTTAAATGTTTTGTGAGAGTTCGACAATTTTTTTGCTAAGAAGGTGAAAAGTCTTACGTCCTCTGATCTCGATGGAAATTGACGTCTGGGGGAATTTAAGTAACAAAATAGGAATACTTACTTTCATTTGTAACGATCACGCGATCTTTTTAATTTGCCAACAGGGAAAGATTCGAAGTGATCTCACCATTGGTTTCTTCTCCACGTCAGCAAAACTCTGGTTTTTGTTTTTGTTTTTTACACGGCTATTGGCTAGTTTAGATATAAAGTAATATTACAACGCTTGGAATCCAAATGTGAAAAGGAGATGTGATTATGGCTTCATTCGCTTGCTATTAAGTAAGAATACTATGATTTTAATTACTGTTCTACAGAAAAATAGAAAATAATTTTAATTCATCAACAGTCGAAAAAATATTTAGCAGTTGGGATTAAGAGATTAACCAACTATTTTAATTGGTATTAATGCTCATTAGTAATTAGTACATTTCTAGAGAGAGATCAACGTGGATTTTATAACAAGGGAAATAAATTTAATAAGAGTAACCGTATTTTAATATAAAATGAACAGGTTGTACATTTATCTTCTATTTCATTAGTGGATTTTACTCGGAAGATATCTAGATTGAATTAAATTTAGATTGAATTTAGATTTATATTCGGATTAAATATAGAATGTTTTATTTTAAGAAGTATCACTGAAATAGAAGTGGCAATTCCTAATACAGGTATTGGCTAGAATCCCTAATTTCATTGCTGTTGTGGAGTGAAACAGGTAATGGTTTCTCCATCCTTAATTAGTTACTAGATTTAGAGTGAAATGAAGGTCAATGATCTCCGTAATGGCGGTTACACGTGATTCGTAAAAGCAATGATAGTTTAATGAGACCTCAAAAACACTGCGCTCTTATTTCAAGCATTAAATGTTGTATTTATCGTAATAAACTACAATGAATGTGATAAGTATGAACTACCGTTACCTTATTTCATTGTGGAAATTACGATAATTCAAAATTAAAACAATAAATAACCTAATTGACTGTGAAAAACTGTAAAGTGATGTTTTTAAGTATTTTTTTTTTCCATTTTAAGATTTGGAGAATTAAGACTCTAATCTTTTACTTAATGGTAAAATTAATAGAAATATATAATAATAATGTCTTTATTTAGTTAATAGAAGAGATTTAATCAAGGGAACAACTGTGACAAGTAGGGATAAATTACTTATGGTGTAGAAACACTTTTCTACAAGAACTAGGTTGGACATTACGTAACATTGGAATTAACTTACAAATTACTTTAATATAAAATTTATTTTTCCCCAAGTGAGAAAAAAATGAGAAAAACGTCACTTGTCCCAAGCTCAGATTTCGACTCGGACATAAACATTGTTGTATTTTATACTTGATAGCAGGCAAAAGTTTGTCCATTCGGAAGCTAAGTATTCCTTTCAATTTCTCTCACCTGCTTTCAAAATACTCCATAAAATGTAGGAGGTAAGCTTTCAATAACCATGTCTAGATTCAAAAATATAATAGTGTTACTTGAAATTGCTAAATAGATTTTGACTTTTCAATTCTTTACTGACATAAGTTCAATTTTTTCAGTATTAAAATAATAACAATTTTTATTAATAATTAATAATTTAATATCGTCTAAAACGGTGTTGTTAAAATACTTGTGAATTACTGAAGTTATTGGTCCAATTTCTATGAAAATCAATAGTCTATTAATAATTCCTATTAATGGTTCAGTTTTTAAGACAACTGTCTTTGAATTGTTGTATTTTTTAAGCATTAATGACAATTCATTGAAATTTATTTTAGATTCTTAAGTGGTTTCTTAAGGCGCTTCCACTACCCTCTTACCCTAGGATAGCAAACAAGCCTAGGGTAGCAATCAGCTTCATGTTCGTGAAACTTACCCTCAAGAAATTAGTGAACAAAGCTTTATCTGGCTTGGCTTGTGTCCCTACGTCATCTACATCTTCATGAGTTCTTCTCTTCTTCTTTTATGATTACAAAATTAGACAGAATTGGTTATTTTTTGGTATTCATTAACATATTTGTATTTTTTTAAGATTTTTACAATGATATTCAATATAACGTTCAGCATAAAACGTTACATACACATTGATATTTATTATTTCTGCATTCTTCATATATTTTATAAAAAGAAGCTTTACTAACAAAGCAGTTTAAAGAATTAAATTAATTAATAATTTATAAAAATATTAAAATTAATTTGGCTGCTTCCAATAGAATAGTAAAAATGAAAAGAATCCTGATTATTTATTCATTTCTTCCTGTATTGGATTGTAATAAAACAAACTATAAAATACTGATAATTTTTAAAGAACTGTTTCATATCAATTAGAGAGAAATGTAAAGATGAAAGCTAGGCTTGTATAGTGATAATATCATTATGTTTCGTTTCTTGTGAATTTTAGTAATTTTATATTTTTTTTACTTTAAATATATATATATTACAGGAAAAGTTTTATCAATAAACGTAGAAAAGGAAATTAAAATTACCTTAAAGTAGCGGAAATTTATTCATTCATAGATTTCGTAGAATGAAGCCACAAGTCTTTATTCCAATTGTCTATTTATTCATTTATTTATCGTAGGTTCATTATAAATCTGAAGGCACGTGACAATTCCATTAATGGTAGCATTAGTTACGCCGCGTGCTTCCGTTTGGAACTTGGCTGCTGCTGCTGAACACACACCGTTTTCAATCGAGAGAAATCATGTGAAGTGTTTTTTTTGTTATTTCAAGTCGTCTGACCAAAACAGAACTCTTTCGTAAAACGTCTGAAGCAATAAGTATTTCATGTCTTTCAGTGTTCAATTTGTGAAGGAAACCTCGCTTACCGCTAATCCTAGCCCGTTGTTTGATACGCTGGGCTAGAAAAGACCGATAACAGAAATGAATGATCTGTCCACTGTATGTGCCACTGTTGGTAAAATTTATTTTATTACTTTTTTCTTAAAAAATGTCCTTTTCAAAGCCATCAAATGAAAGGACATTTGCTGATCTATTGATGAATATAAACAACATTACAATAAAACTTTAAAAAAACACATTCAAAATCTAAACCTAATATGAATTAAAAATACACATGCCTAAAAACAAACTTTTTTTGAAATCGAAAATAAATAAATAAAAACAAAAATTATTAAAATTGAAAAACCAAATAAAAATAATAAAAATTAAACATTGTAGCGCGATGCGAATTTGATGTAAACACCGAAGGTAACTTACAACGACATTGCAGACGCGACCAAGCAATAACTCGAGTGAAGAAAGAAAATGATTGGTTAACTGAAATCACGTGTCTTCAGAAACATAATGAATCGACTGTAATTAGGTGAATTTTTAAAAGCTTTATAAAAATTGAAACGTTTTTGATTGTTTAAGGAAAAAATAACTGACACTATTACAATTATTATTCCGAATCTTCATTAGAAAAAAAAAAGTTTACATGATGGGATCTTCATTTTATTTCTCATTGGAAAAGATTAGAAGGAGAGAAGCTGCTTTTCTTGCCAAATAGCCTCCAAGTCTCTTAAGTCGCTCGGAGTCAACGACGATAAGTTGCCTGAGCCTCGTTTACCGATCGAGGAGCCGCCTTATAAAGATAGCTATTAAATTGTTTGTCAGTTATGTAAGCCTGTCATTTATTCTATCATTTTAGTTCATTGGGGCAAAGAATTTGCAATTTTCCCCAAACTTATTTGAACTTTCTGTGTATTTCAACTTAAAATAAAAATAAAAAAAAATAAAAAAAATAAATTGTAAAATTTTGTTTAAATAATTTTTATTATAAGACTCCTCAGAGATGCGATAAACATTATTTCTACCATTTGATAGGAATCTCTAATAAACTGGAAGGAATTTAAAAACCCTTTATGCTAGAAAGCTGAAATTTTAATGGTAGATTAGATTTACCGAAATTCAAATCTTGCTGATTCTATTTTAATACAACTAATTAGAACTGATGAAAATTTCATATGAGATATGACGTTAAAAATTAGTTTAGGAAGATGAAATTTTAGACCAGGTTTAATGAAATGTAACAAATTGTACTTATAACGAATGAATGTGTAGAAAGGAGACAAAAAGAAGAAAAAATTCGATTTCTGTAGATTTTCTAAATTTTTTATAAATTATTTACTTATAAGAACATTTTAATGAGTTTTTCTTTCAGGTAAATTGGGAAATCCTAACTTACATTTTAAAAATTAATATTTCATGAAAAATTTCGGGGTAATTGCAATAAGTTTTAATAAAATAAAATTAAGTCAAATTTAAAAAATTTAACTCATATATACAGGGTGTTTCAGAAATGGTAGACAAAGCGAAGAGATCCGGGTCCCAAAGGTCATTTTTAATCAAAAATGTTCAATGATATTTTGTAGTACGGGCCGTAGTTTTAGACATCAACCGCTGCCATCCTGTGGCCAATTTGCGGGCTTTTTGAATTTGTAGTCGTTCGTAGGTCGGATTACTGTTCAAATCATGCCGAGGGCTAAAGTTTCAACGCTCAGAAAGCATAAAAGAATGAAGATAAATGATCGTAAGGCATTGGTAGAGCAAAAAATACAGAAAAGATTGAATATTTTTGATGTACAACCATCAAGTGGTGAGTCGACAACTAAGCCTAACGACGCACCTAAACAGGTCCTCCAAACAACAACAGCATCGCAGAAAAATTTTTCGCATGTCATTCAAGAGCTGCAAAACATACACACATGAGCAGCCATCCGGGTATTATGTAGGAGGTATTGATCAATTGAAGGGATTAGTTAGTAATTTTAAAAGAAAGGAACAAAGCCACCGAAGGAGAGACTTATGGAAGGGTGAAATTTTGACTCCACAAAGTAAGCGCTGGTTTTTTTAGTTCTTAAATTATTGGTTTATTCACATCTTGGGAATTGCATATATCTAAAACCAAAAAATGATACGTTCATAATTTATTTTTGTTTAAACAAACATAATTTCAGGAACATTCCTGGGTATGGAAATGCAGATTCATTAAAAATATAATTGTCAAACAGTTAAGTTATGGCCAGCCAGTAACTTAATAAAAGCCAGTTTTCTTTATGCGCAATATTATTGAAAAATAAGAAATTGATACTTCCTAAGCCCCTATTGCCTTCCCAATACACAAGAATGTGCCCTGTAGCACTCTAGCACTCTAATAAAAATCAGGTTGGTAGATGGTTTAGGTAAACATTTATGCTGTTCCCAGTCATTTCTCTATTTTAACGAATAAAATTGCCTGGGGACTTCTATTTCAAAGTAATAATTAAAAGTCAAATCATTTAATCATTTAGCATAAAGGGTTTTGTGTTTTTTATCCCCAGAGTGATACAACGTCTGATCAAAGTCGACAAGAACTCGAGAATCGTTTGTTGTGCAACGATGTTATCAATGGCGTACGATGAAGAAGCTTTCCTGTCTAATGTCTGGTTTTCTGATGAAAGCCATATTCATTTGAATGGATTTATCAGTCGACAGACAATCTACTTTCTGGGATTTGAACGGCCAGACATCATTGTGGAGAAACTCCTCCTTAGTGGGTGGGTAGCAATATGATATGCGGTATCTGCAAAATGCATCTTGGGTCCTTATTTTGTTGAGGATGATCATGTCAATCCTATGACTATGAACCAAGTGCGATATACAGAAACAGAGATTTTGCCGTGCACGTAACCTGCCGCTTCGTTTGCAATGGTTCCAGCAGGATGTGGCCATTTGCCACTCAGCAAGGGACACACTTTAGTTGCTTTATGCGAATTTTAGTAATACTGTCATTTCCCGTGGAACAGCCTTCCCATATCTGGCTCATACACCTGCTCTTACATCAGCGGACGCTTACATTTGGAGTATATTGTAGGAAGCCATTTTCCGAGAGAACCTACCGGCAATCATTGGTGACTTACATCAAAAGATTGTGACCTGCGTCAAAGGAATTAAACAACGTCTCTTCAGGGACACGTTTGGGAATGAGCGATAAGAGTACTATCTGCCACGCAACCGACAGTATATCGAACACGTGCTATAGATTTCCATGTACCGCGAGTTCCTCTACTATTTATATTCTGTATGTCACGTAAACTTTTTTATTGTACATAAATATCTTAGGAACGTTTGTTTTGGCGCATACTGTATTTTTCTGCCTTCGAATTGTTTTCACTTTAAAACAAAAAATTGAATTATCCACATTAGTAAATTAATTGTATTGAAATTCAGAAAGAAAAATATAACCGTCCAAATAAGAATGCCTTTTTGAGTCGAGCTGAAACGGCCGTTTCGAGCTTGTTGGGCTCTCGTCAGCCAAAGCTAAGTCAGTGCAAGACTCAAAAGGCGTAGGAGGGGAAGAATTGGGAATTCATGATGGAGACAGTGACCCCTCAATAACTAAAAGCAAGAAAATAAAAAATTTAAGAACAAAATGTGGAATCCAAATCCTTCGGCAGCACTCAGGCTACCACAAAAGATATTTGACCACAAAAAAAGGAAAAAAAAAAGAATAAAATAAATAAATAAATAAATAACCCTCAAACAAATAAATAACAATAAAATAAAAATATTAACAGTTGTATTAAGAGCTCAGTGTGAAGAGATAATTTTCAAAAGCAGAAAAATTTCTTTACTATTGCTTTGATTTTTTCTATCTCCGTCCTCTGAGCTTAAAAGTTGTGAAATAGGTTTTTAGAGGCAAAAACAAGGGAGGGTGAAAGAAGGGATTTTTTTTATAAAATCCTTTGGGAAATCCAATAATAACAATTTTAGCAGAGACCTTTTATTATAAAATTGTGAAAATTTCAGAATACTTCATTCTTAAAGAAGAAAATACTGAAATTCTGAATTTAACAAAGATTTGTGTACTTGTATTTTTTTTTATTTTTTTTTTATAGTATATTGCATTTATTAGAAAAACATCTGTCTTGTTTTTCAGATAAACCTTAAGTTCCCGAAAAATGTTCCAAGTCTATGTGCATTAAATACAGAATGAATGGCGTAGAATTTCAACTCATTTGAGAACCATTAGAGGATCCATAACTTAAGAAAGTAAATTGAGATTAAGTTTATTTAAAAGAAATTTCTCAAGAATTAAATGAAATTTGAAACTGACTTAGTACTTTATCAAATGAATAGTCAGATTCTTTTTGCTCCTAGCACAAGCACTTGGTTTTTTGGTGGTAGTATTATAAATGGCCTACGTATTTATCCCATTACTGCCTCTTTAAGTATTAGTACTTTCGCTGCTTCAATTCATGTACGCTGAAATCAAACAGAAGATGCCTCCTAGCAGACGATTCGTCACAAGGACTTTGAATGTTCATTTCCCGCTTATTAAATATTATTCTCACGCAAAAGCGGATGGCGCCTCACCGCTTCTTTTATTTCTAATTAATTAAGTGAAACTTTTAAATCTTTATAAAACATAAAGTTAATTATATTTCATAACAAATAAATGAATAAATAAATAATTCTTCAAAATTCTTTAAAATTCTTTAAAATGCTTATTAAGAAAGATTATTATTAAGAGTAATATTTTAGTACATTTTAGTAAATTACCACTTTTTCAAGAATAGAATCAAGCCTAGGATAACAATCTTCAAAGAATATTTAGCCTGAAGTATTCTGTTATAGTTACTAGGCACTTTACTTCTGACAACACATTGCTATGGTAAAATGTTTTTGCGTTGTTTCACTGTAAGTTTCTGTTTCTTAAAGTCTCTAATCTTTTCCCTAGAATTTTCTTGATTATGTTTGCATAGTACCAGTAAATATTATAATTGTATATACCTACACATTAGTATCATTTTTCTAAGCATTTCAAATAATGCATCATTTGTACAACATTCATATTCATGTTACTCCATAGAATTTAATGTTATAGTCCTCCGCTTTACACATATTATTGGATATATTTATTTTCACCTTTTTCTCATCAGCCCTCCTCGTGTATCCAGTTCCAGATCTCGTTTCTCAGTCAAGTGTTAGGATTATATTTTCTTCGTAATTTACTTACACTGTATGTCTGTCGTAGCTACAGCAATCAATCTGACAAATTCCTTCAAAGATAAGGAGGAAACTTATGTCAATAACTGTTTAAACATTTTTTTTTATTTATTAATGAATAACAATTCATGTTGTCTTACATCCTTAGCAAATAGATCTCTTTTTTCTTACTATCGTTTCTAATTTTGTTTAGTATTTAAATTTGCTTTTTAATATTTTAATTGCATTGATGAGCTCTAAACCTTCTTAAAATAAAATACTTTCTTTGTAATAAAATAATGAAAATAATTTAATGAAAACTTACTTTTAAAATTGTGTTTTTGTGTGTGTGTGTGTGTGTGTGTGCTAACATTCAAAAATCTGACACAATCGACGAAAAATACTGTGCAAAATACAGTCTTTGTCTTCCGAGTGTAAAGCAGTAAAATTTCGAATGCTAATTTACTCAATTTTTTCTTCCGTAAAATTTGTGTTTTAGCCTGTTTTCTTCTGAAAATAAAAATAAATTTTATTTCTCTTTAAATTAACCTTCGTGAATTAATATTGTTAATTAAAAAGAATGCATTCAGTCTTTACAATTGAAAGTTATACAAATGTACAAGTCGTAGTTAAATTCATAAGACACATTCACGAATGCGACAAGAAGCACAGCCAAGGCTGCTGCAATTCCATCTTCAGAACTGAGTCTCTAAAGGTTTTACTGTAATCGACGCCAGTGATTTGATTGATAGCTAAAGGCGCTCTTTCCTCCTACATTTTCCTCGTCCATGATTTGCATAGCCAATATATTGGATAAAACGCTCTTGAAGACCTTCTTTTTAAATTGAATATCTCATTTTAATAGATACCCTACAGGAATGATGTTGTCGTCGTGACGCACTTTAATCAAAATAAACTACAATTTAGAGGAACAAACTTTAGAAACAAAGAAATCCAATCATCTAGCAAGAAAAGAGTATTTTTATTTTCTCATCATTCCAACATAACATTAAAATTGATACAAAAACCTATTTTATTATTTCATTAGAAATCCTGATACAGTGATTTACATTTTTTCTTCAAATTAACGACTCTTTTATAGGATGATGTGTTTGAAAAAATTAAAGAGAGTTGTATTTGTTGTGTTATATTTCAGTTTTTAGATAATCATAATGGCTTGGATTTGATCTAAGTCTTCCTGCTTCTCTAATATTGAAAACGAAACAACTAAATTTTATTAATTGAACTCGAGAAAATCGAGACAATTTATTCAGTTTTTTTGAGAAAGGATCGTGACTGTTTATTTTATTTTCTTTTTTTACTTCAAACGACTGTTCATATATTATATAATATAATATATACTATATATATATATAGAGTAAATAATATTTTTTTAATGATAAAAAACTTAACGTGCCGATGTATTAATAATAAACAGCCAACTAAAACGGCACCAATCAATAAATTAAAACAAGACGCAATAAAAACAAGGTACGTTTCGATGCCCCTTCTTACGGGCTTCGTTTTCAAGTTAATTAAAAAGACCCCCCTACCTTAAAAATGGGAGTCTTTTAAATATTTTTTAAATTGGAGAGCCATTAAATCACCTTGAATTAAAAACATGTATTTAAAAAGAAAACAAAATAAGGTTGTTTTTTTTTTCCTTACAACTTTCCTAGATTTATATTATATATATGGACTAAGCTGTTTGAATTCCAGAATTGTTTTCAGCAATCTATTCTTTAGAGTAAATGATCTGTTTCTGTTTTGATAATGATTGTTATTTAATCGATTATTTGATTTCTGACATTTTCTTTCTGT
>JAFIDM010000001.1:3218704-3270826 GCA_023159025.1 Thereuonema tuberculata
CTAAGATGAAGGAGTGGTTTTATTTCTGTACTTTATATTTTTCAGAAGATTATAATATTATCGTGAGGATGAGATAAACCCCTAATATTGTTGACGTGGGACAGCTTTATCGAGGTATATCGTATACAGGCGATTAAATGAGACAGGACTGTCAGCTTGGAGACCCTTGCGTTGCATCCCAATGACGTTGGTCCATCAGATACCGTCTGGCGTGATGCAGAGAACACTCAGCATGGACCCAGCCGCAGTGAAGCCATGTAATGTTTTCTGATGAGTCCAGATTAAGTCTGGAAAGTGATTTTTGAATTGCCCACATCTGAGAGAACCCAGGAGTATATACAAGGCCATCCAACATCTTCCACGCGACCGAATGGAGATGGTATAAGATTGGGCGAACCTCACTCCACATGTTCGAAGGTGCCCGAAAGACTATCTCAACGTCTTGCGTTTACTTTGTATTAGTAGGACCTACTACATACTTTCGCCAAGTTTGGTGACATTTTGGATGTCTGGAAAGATCTGAAACTGGTAATCCCTTAAGTTTTGAGCATGGGTGTAAGTTTCTGATCACAAAAAATTAAATGCAATCTAAACAGCCAGGCTTTGATTAGACTCTAAATTTGAAGTAAATTAGTTTCTTAATCTTTTAATTATTTTACACGTCATACTTTGTTACTGTGAAGCACCCAGAACGAGGCTACACAGATCAGAATCCAATGCGGATAGACAATAATATTTAACTCTCTAAAATAACGTAAGATGTTAAACAGTATATATTATTCTAAATTTGTATTTTGTAAAATGATCCTTACAACGGGCCTAAATACAATCAGACCTAATTATACCCAGATAATTACATTAAACTCTAATAAGAAACTTAGTGTAGTTTCATTAGACTGATAGGTATACATTGATTCTTGCACCCACAAGATTCTCAAAATCTAACACCCAAACACACACCCACACATTTACACTCAAATCGAAACAAATATATCTAGGAAGATAAATGTCATAATTTAAAAAAAAAAAAACAAACAAAAAATTCATTTTTCTTTTTATAAAACTGTTGAAAAAACTATTAGAGATTTTTACATTTTCTAAAGAATTATTCTTTTACTAGCAGCAAAGCCTGTAGACGACAGACATAAAAAGTCTGAAAAATCATTTTATTATCAACTATCAACTACAAAGTTAATATCTCCTTATAAACTACATCTTTTTGTAAAAACAGCATCAGTTCCTTCTATCAGATGTCCTTGATCTATTCGGTCAAGAATTTTGATTTTGACGTCGCAAGCACAACGTGCTCGAGAAATAGCAGCATATAACTGTACATGACAAAACAGGCTATGGTAAATAAATACCAACCATATCTAAAGTTTGTCCTTGTAAATAAATTTTACTGAAAGTAAGAATGGAATATTTTTGATCGACCCATAACGCCGAAAGGCATTTAAAACTCACCTTATATACTGCGCTAAATATTGCGCTACTTCTACGTCAAAATGGTATTTCGATGAGTTTCGAAATCGGCGTAAAAAACTGAGTAAGTATGCCAAATTTCAGTAAAATATATGCACTGGTATCACCATTATTTGGTTTTGAACGTATGATTTGTTAGAATTTCAGTTGTCTAGGTCAGTTCCCAGTGGGCCAGGTAGCCGAGTGGGTAAGGGCGCTTGGCTGCGGGTTGGAGGTGGTGGGTTCGGTTCCCAGGCTCGGCGGAAGGCAGGAATTTTTCCACGCTTCTTTCTCCTCCAAACGGGTCCTAGGATCTACCCAGCCCTCTGTAGAATGGGTACCGGGTTTCTTTCTTTAAGGCGGGCGGGCGTCGGGCTGACCTCCCGACCTCAATCTAGTCCCGTTGGTCTCGAAACGCTGGGAGCCTTATCTCCTGCGCTCCCGTGGGCCTGCATGGGCTGTTTATGGGATTTCTTTTTTTTAAGGTCAGTTCCCAAGGATAAAATTTCTTGGAAACAACATGGAATGACAAAATGAACTAATATTTCATCCAATTTGAGTACTCTTGATTCAATGATATCATTGAGAACCCTTGGATCTATCTTAATAGCTTAATTACAGCGAGTTACAGACAGACGAACTTAGCCAATTTATATATATATATATATATATATTTGATTTGATTGATGATTTGATTTGAAATAAATACCAACTATATCTAAAGCTTGTCCTTGTAAATAAATTTTACTAAAAGTAAGAATGGAATAATTATTTTTGACTCATAACGCGGAAAGGCATTTGAAACTCACCTTTGTAATCTAAATACTGCACTAACTTGTGAACGAAACTTCTACGGCAAAAATGGTTTTGAGTTTTAGAATCAGCGTAGAAAACTGAGTAAGTATGCCAAATTTCATTAAAATTGGTGCAGTGGTAACAAAATTATTTGTTGAACGTATGTTTTGTTCGAATTTCAGTTGTCTAGATCAGTTCCAAGGATAAAATTTCATGGAAACAATATGGAATGACAAAATGAACTAATATTTCATCCTATTTGAGTACCCTTGATTCAATGGTACCACTGAGAACCTTGGATCTTTCTTAATAGCTTAATTAAATCGAGTTACAGACAGACAGACGAACTTAGCCAATTATATAAGATGATTTTTTGATCGATTTTCTGAAGAATTTAAATAAAGATAAATTATTTGTAAGTGACTTAATTAATCTAAATTCAATTGATTGCAATGAAAAGAGAAACAAATAAAGAGAAGTAAATGCATGGATAGATAATAAAAAACAAGATGAAAATTTCGTTTTACAATAATTGTATGCTATCTAACATATCGTAATATACGCCTTTATGTTGGTTAACATAATGGGAAAAAAAAACCGTTTCTTGAAAAAATTACCTATCCCATTTTTAAATTATACGAAGTAGTTTTTATTCAATTTCCCTTTTCTAAAGTTTATTTTGTTAATATAGTTGAATGTAGAATTATTTCCAAAAAATATGTAAAAATGAATTCATAAATATACACTGAGTGGCTACTTTATTAGACACTCCCTCAATCTAACTTGGTTGAGTCCGGTAGTGACGCACGGTGACGTAACAGCAACGATAAAAGGCATGTTCAGTAACAAGAGAACTGTGTATCAATACAGTTCACTGGAACATGGGTAAGACAAAAGATTTAAACGACTTCGGACGAAGCATGAACCCGGGGCCGAGAAAAGCCGGTTTCAGTATCTTCGGAAACTATGAAGATCCTCGGCGTTTCTTGTGACGAGTATCGCGGATGTTCAGAGAATGGTAGTTGGGCCTATAACCTTCAAGCAATTAGAGGAACTGAGGAAGGAAAAGGCTTATGGATGATAGAGGTTGTCACGAATCATCTGCGGAAGGACAATAGCACGACAGATTGCAGCTAAGTCAATACAGGCCTCCAAAACGCATATCACAACACGACGGACTAATTGATTTTAGCAGCAGGAGACCAGCAAGATTTCCTTTGCTCTCACAGAAAAAACAGAAAAGTGCGCCTGCTGTGGGTCCAGCAGCATCGCAATTGGTCACGCAAGTGAAAAAAGGTCGCTTGCTCCGACCAGTCTCAGTTCCTTCTCCACCTCGTTGATGGCAAAATGAGAATTGGCTGGTTTGGGTGCGAATCCACTGGCAGCTCGAATCCATGGATCCATCTTGCCAAGTGACAATCCTACAATCGAGTGGTGGTGGAGTAATGGTCGGGAGAATGTTCTCTTGGGACACCCTCGGTCTCCTATTATCCTTTGAACCATCTCTTAATACCACGGGCTATCTCAACATTGTTGCCGATCAGATGCACACTTTTATGGCTGCAGATCGCCACTTCAACAGAACAATGCACCCTGTCACTGATTGGACTCTCATTGGCTCAGTGACTCTGATTTCCACTTGCTTCAGTGGCCGACTCAGTCACCTGATCTCAACCCCCATCGAGCATTTCTGGGATGAGATGGAAGCATCCATTTGAAACCTAGAAATTCCACCATCCAATATGAACCTACTAAAGGCTGACAACATGGGCCAATATCCCTACGGAACGACTCCTGTAGAATCTACACCTAGAAGAATTACGGCTGATCAAAGTTAGAGAAGGACCACCTCGTTATTAGTGTGGTGTCTCTAATAAAGTGGTCACTCAGTGTATATCAAGCGTTTCTAAGTTATTTCGCCAATAATTTATTTGTTCAAAGGGTTCCGCAAATTAAAAAAAAAGTTAAAATTTTGTTTGAATTCGGTGAAATTCTAAACGATTCATATTCAAATGCAATGAAATTATACAAATGGAACATCCTCAGGGGGAAATGGAAATCGACTCGTGCAACTACATTGGGGAATTTTCTTCTCTGAAATATCAG
This sequence comes from Thereuonema tuberculata, assembly GCA_023159025.1. Taxonomy (NCBI): domain Eukaryota; kingdom Metazoa; phylum Arthropoda; class Chilopoda; order Scutigeromorpha; family Scutigeridae; genus Thereuonema; species Thereuonema tuberculata. Next base: position 3,223,067 of record JAFIDM010000001.1, read on the forward strand.
AATAATTCCTATTGATTTGTTAAATTCAAACAGGATCATTAACAAAAGTTCCTCAACCGAAAATGGTAAATTAGAATTCTTACAAACAAAAATAAAACACAAAGATAATCCTATGTTCGCATTCAAAGGAAGTCATTAAATGCATTTCTACGTTGAACCTTAATTAAAGTTCATCAACATACACATTGATAGTCTTAATGGTTTGAACATACGTACATCCTTTTTGAGCCTAATTTTTCAAACCTAATTACACGATATTATTCACTTTGGGAAAGAAAAAAACCTCCACTAGAGCAAAAATGCAATCAGACATATGAAATTGGAAAAAAAAGAAATAATTTTTTTTAAGATATATATTTTTATCAAAATCCACGTTTTTCGTTTTTGTTTGCTTCAGACAAAAAAAGGGTGGGGAAAAAACTAGACAGATATTTGACTTGGATGGATAGAACGTTCGATTTGAAATTAAAATTTTGAGTATGCTTTAAAATGTTCCGAATTTTCTATCTCACTGATTTCTAAGTGTCGTTTGGAAGGAAATTCTTTTATTTATATTCCGTCGGCATTGAAAAGTTATCGGCATTCACACTTTAAGAAAACAAAACCGTATTGGATAATCTTGTCTTTGAAGAGTAGTCGACTGGTTTTAACGTCCAAATTCAAAATGAATAAATCGATAGACCTCAGCAACTCCATTGGACTTAAAATGTATAAGAGATTCAACACAGATATTGTTTAAAAAATTGTCATGAAAAAATTTCATTTAAAGATAATGATACAATATATCTTCACATCATTTTAAATCACTTACCTAGAACTAATTTATTTCTAATTTGCCTGAATTAGGTAGTTTATTTAAAGAGTGCAATTTAAATAAAAACTATTAATTTTGGTAAAACACAGAAGATTCCTAATCTACGGTGAGTAATTAGTCCTGTATTTTGACAAAAAAAAAAAAAAAAAACAACTTTCCCTAAGTTCCGTTCAGTTCCGACAAAAGATGGGTAAAACACATCCAATTGAAACAGAATTACAAATGAGGATCTAATATTTTAAATACCCAGCTACAACTTTAAAATTTATTATCTTTCTCTAACAACAAATGATATCAGAACTAAATATTTATTTTATTCACATAATGCTTACATAGTTTGTAATTTTTCTTATCAGAAAACCATAAAATTTAGAAAATATTTTAAAAGCACTACATCCTATCAAACAATAATTTAGGATATAAAAATTACAATTCGATTCTTTATTTTAAATTTCTAAAATGTTAAATTCAATGTTGTTTAATAAAACAAGATCAGAAAATAAATTAGAATAGTCTTCCTGAGAAGAAAAAGTGAATAAAAACCCTTTTGTGATTTCTTGAATTACTTTTCGTAGATAATGCTTTCTTTTACATCATTTTCATTTGCATTTATAGAACTAAATGCATTGATGCTATTTGTTTGACTACAAAACATACCAACGATGCCTGGATTTGGGTGAAGTTTAATTCTGATAGCTTTAGGATAATTCTGTAGATTTAACATTGACTATGTATTACGTAAATAAAGTAATTAATTACAAACAGTTAAGATTTCGAAAAACTTAATCCCAAAGTGCACTTTTAAGTGTATAGTTTTTTTGAAGGATGCTTTGTTGGCTACCTCACGTGGAATCAGTTCATTAGAAACAACCCATCAAAGATTTGAGACAAATTATAACAATTAGATATTTTGAAGTTATTTCGGTAAATTAAAATAAACTTCAATTAAAATCAACATGACGTTCTTCATTCTTGACAAGTTTCTATTTTTACTCAGTTTCCATTTGGGAGCTATTGTGACAACGACCAAAATCGGTAGCGTTTGCGTTTGTCCTGTCCGTCCGCTATTAGCTTAAATGTCAGAATCCATCGACTTTCAGTGGTTGGCTATAGGTTGATCGGTAAGTTCTCGGCCTCCTATTCTGAATGTTGTCAGTTCGAATCCTTTTCTTTTTCCTTCTCTTAATCTTTTTCTTCTTAATGTCCACGTGGATTTTCTGTTTTGTTTTTGTTTTTCTTGTTTTCCAAAAGTTCTTTTGATTTTTTTTCCTAATTTTTTTTTCATTTATAGTTAATGAACTTTTTTTTAAAATTTATTATTTTTAATTTTTTTATGATCGCCCTTAAATTTATGCTTCATTTGTTTTCTTTCCTTTTCTTTTGTGGAATGGATTTAATTTAAGCAAATCAATAGTTCCTATTTGAGTAATTTCTATTATAAGTAACTGAATGGAGAATTAGATTACAGAGCTAATGGACTAAAACATTAATATGTTCAATTGTAATATTATTCTTGAAACTTATTTAATATTTTTTGTAATTTATTTCTATACTTATAAACTCTTCACTTGCAAAGTTAATTTCGAAAACTGTAGAAAAAATATTGTCTAAGTTATGAAATAATGATAGGCCTATAGTTTCACTGTTTTATGACGTAAAAAAAAATCCCTTAGATTTATAAAGATTAATGACATCTTTATTTCTTGGGCTCTTTTAGTTTGCTATTTTAGATTCATGTTTTATCAGCAATTTTTCAAGCTAAAAACCTTTACAAAATATTCATGAGATTTCAAGCGCTTTTATACGAACTTCAGATCTTTCCTCTTAAGCGATAAAAAGCCATTTATTACTCAACGGAATTAGAGGTGATAAGTTAACATGCAGTCAATAAATTATCCCATCAACCCGCGAGTCATTATCAGGGATCAAGGTTTTCAAAACAACAAACCTTTATTTGCGAGTTTTTAAAAAGAGAGAACATTATGTCTTACTTGTTTCTGAAAGAAAAAAGAAAGTTTTCAAAAGGAAAGTTGCCTCAGATCCTCTTTCAAATTTAATAAGCATTTGGGTCATTTTTGATGAAAAGCGGGAAATCTAATGGTATCGTATTTTCTTCAAATGAACTAGTCGGCTACCAGTCGCTTCGCTCCAGAAGCCTCGCTTATGTAACGGTAAACAACTTTTTAACGGTAAAAAACACACACACACACACACACACAAATTACATCAAGTAAACTAAAACTAACATTTTTTTAAAGTTTTTTTTTTTAATTTAATTTTTGATGTCTATATTCTTTTAATCCACGACTGCTTTTAGAACCAGCGTGTGAATCATATATCTATGATATATTTTTATTTTTTGTAGAGATCAGAATGTAGTCGTCATGGTCTAATGGCTAAGACGTCTGACTTCGGAGCAGAAGGTTGCATGTTTGATTCCCGTAGCGAACTTGTAGAAATTATTTCTATTTTCACAAATTACAACAATTGCACCAGACAGACAGAGAAATAAAACATTTTAGTAATATAGATATACTTTTCAGTGGTTTTTGAGTTACAAATAGTATTGGTTTTCAAGTTAGAAAAGCGATGGTTTTTGAATTACAAATAGTGATTTTTCAGTATTCTGCCTAGTGCTTCTGTCTTTCTTGAAACTCTTTCAGTGGTTTTTGATTTACAAACAGTGGTGGTTTTTGAGTTACAAATAGTGATTTTTCAGTATTCTATCTAATAGAAATAGTGCTTCTTTCTTTCTTTCTTGACTCGTTTTTATTCAAACATCTCCCGTGTACACGTGCTTGTTTTTCAATATCACATAGAATTTGATTAAATAAGAATATTATATTTAAAATATTCCAACATCTCATCAATTATAGTTCTAATTATCATTTTCGAATTTAAAATAAACAGACGGATCGGAAATAAATTAAAAATCTTGAAATTCAAAAAAAAAAAAAAGGTTCAATTCATTTGTTATTGATTGTGGGAATGGGAAGGACACATAAGTCAAAAAACAATATAAAGTGAGTAGTAGTCACCTTGGCCTAATGACGTCTGACTTCGGATCAGAAGGTTGTAGGTTCGACTCCTGTCGCGGACGTTTCATTGTAAAAATTATTTCTATTTTCCATTCGCTCAGGAAATTGCGCCAGACAGACAGACAGATAGACAGACAGACAGAAAAATAAAAGATTTTAGTAATATAGATTATTGGTGTTAAAAATTAAAAAGTAATTAATAACTCATGAGCTGTTGTGATGTTGACAAAATATAAGAGGAAATCTATAACTATCTTTTTTTTTGTCAATAATTGCAGATAATGTGTCAAAAACAAGAAATGGAATTCCAAAATGGAGATGCATGTTTGATTATTTTAAGTTAATAATTTTTCTATTGTGCTGTTCGAGATGAGTTATCAATGTTTAGAAACATTGCAAAACAACAGGGATAATTCCTAAGTTGGAATATTTCAATTTTTCTGACTTATATGATTAATGTATTAATATCACTAAGCACTGAATCAATTATTTTAATATTTATTTTAACTATTTCAGTGAACGTCTTTATTTCGCGAGAATTCCATGGATGGGAAAAAAAAAAAACTATTTTGCTATTGGCTGAAGTGATTTTGACGTCAACATATATTAAACGAAGGAACCGTGAAGTGATTATGCAATGGAAAATAATTCATTGAAATGATCTTGACAGACAAGCATTGATTTTCCGACTGAACTTCTTGTTCAATCCAAGGGTTTGAATCATCAATAATATCTATCTATGATTGAGCTTCTTGGCTCTGCGGGAACTCTTTTTAATTTTTTTTTTTGCAACATTCTTTCCCACAAAAATAGAATTTACCATTTCTAACTAGTTTATGAATTTACACAGTTATAATTTACTTCCATTGATTCCATTGATTTTTTTATTGTTTACCGAAAACTTTCTTAGATGCAACTGAAATCGGAATTTTACTATGAGTGACGTAATAGCGGAAACATAGGTTTTCAGTGGATTTTGCTAAAAACTCTCTTCCCTTCTCGAGTTCAGATACTTAGCAATTACACACAGAAAAAAAAAAGAAATACACGAGATATTCTAAGGTCACTGTTCGCATTTATTTAAGTAATAAATTTATTTTAGGATTATTCTCTTTCAGCAACTACTTGGAAGGAAATCTGCTTTATCACTACTCAGATTGAAATGAAAATAAAAAATTAAATATATTAAAAAAGGAACTTGAGACGTTGGGGGGAGGGGATTTCGATGTTTTCTCATTGTTTACGTTCCCAATTGTATCTACAAAAAGAAACAGACCTTTACCAACAAATCTACATAGATAGAGCAATTTCGTCATATTATTATTTAAGGATTCTGTTGTAATATTACAGTCTTTTAATAATCAATTCTTTTTTCACCTAAAGTATTGGCTATTTTCTAGGAGATGGTGCAGTTTCAATACAATTTCGAAACATTTATTCAAATTTACTTATATGATATTGTTAAAGAACATGATAAATAGATGTAAACTAGAAAGTGTACTGTCTTTGTCTGTTAACACTGATACCTGTTATAAGAAGCAAGCAATGAACAGCTAAAGTTATAAAACTAACCTTTGCTTGAGACTTTAAAACATCATGTTGAATAACAACCAGCTCTATCAGAAAGAAGCCACAAATTCCTTATTTTTTTTAGTGTTAAAATGGTGTAATGTTATATTATATAAATAGAATGTCATAAGTTATTAAAATAAAATAGAATTATTCAATAGAATAATCACTATACATTATTTCTCAAAGGTTTTTTTTTTGTCGGTTCGCCATTTCTCCATTAATACTTCATCAAAATCAATGATTGAAACATCATTTTGAAGATTACGTTAACCGCTAATGATGAAAAATAAACAAATTGTTTAAAATTAATGTTTTCGTTAAACAACTTTATTTTAAAAACCTTATTATAAAAATGTAGACGGCGCCATCTATTGACAATCTGTTGAACTAACATGCACGACAGCATGTTATTTCAACAGAAAACCCATTATTTCTCAAAGGTGTTTTTTTGTCGGTACGTCTTATGATAACGTTTCTCATCACAAGTAAATTACTACTCTTCAAAATAAAATAACTTTCAATAATAAATAATTGCATTTATTGGAACATTATTATATTACCCATTCGAATACCACGCAAGATACCATGCGAATTATTCGGACGGGTCAACTAGTTGAAAGAATTATTTAGGAGGTATTTAATTTTGCTTTTGTTATTATTCATAGTTATTAACAAAAACAAAATTAAATAACTCTTAATAATTCTTTTAATTATTCTAATTGTAATAGAAATGTAAATGTTTTATGTACAAATAATTAAAATTTAAAAATTTATAATAAGTAGTTAAAATTTTACAAAAACAAAATAAAATTGGAAAAATTATTGAAGCAGACTGTTTACAAAATTGGACAAGTTTAATGCTGAAAAAAAATATGGGTTAATATTAGCTGCTGATAGAAGGTTTTATGTACAGAGTTTACATGCACTCCAGAATTAATTGAATTCAAAAATTTAATACATGTTAAAGATAAGTAATAAGCTTCGGCGATCTGTAATTACGGTTCTCTTCTTCGGACTGTAGAATTTTTTCATTCAATTAATTGTGTAGGCGGTCGCATCATTAGGAACAACAGCTGATGTTTCCTATCTATCTGTAGAATTTTTTTTTTTTTTTTTTTAACACAGGGATAAAACTTTTGACATTTTATTGATTTTTTACTCTTCTTTGGACATTTCCTTTTTTTTCCTCTGCTCTGAGACTAATTCTTTATTTTTTTTTTTCTATTTCTAGTGATTACCTCTGATTTTCCTGAAAAAGTCAACCAGGTGATGACGTGTACAGACGAAGATTCTTTTGTTTGTTTGGAAAATGAGTGTATTCCTCTTGAGAAGAAGTGCAATGGCGTTGCTGAGTGTTCCAATGGTCGAGACGAATCCGTCTGGGAATGTGGTAAGTAACTACTTTCTATCGCCAAATAACATGCGTCGTTATTCGATCGATGCACGGATAACCAACTTCAATTCCTTTCGGAAGGGAAATAGTTTATTTATTTTTATTAAGCCTCCTTTACATTTGAAATTCTCAATTTTAAGATTTTGTTTTTCTGCTAATTAAAGATGTAAGATCTCTTAAACAGCTAACAAATACTTAGCTTTTATAATAAACAATGTAGACTCACTTCCGAAAATAATCGAAATTTATCAAAAAACATCCTTCATATGTGAACCTGAAACTTATTAAATTTTTTAATGTCTTATTCCGCTTTTTCTAAATGAATGTTTATTTCTTACTTTAGGGGAGACTGGGGTCAATTGTAACAAGCGCTCTGTAGCCTGAGCAAACTTTCATTAAATCCCAATTTTTAGATGGGGATTCATCTTATATACAAGAATGATTCACCAAAAAAAGACATCGGCCATTCAATTTGTTCTGAAGATAATTACAAAAACATGGTTTTTACTGCTAAAAGTAAGTTTCCTTAGTCTTACTAATTATGCAACCAAATGTAATTAGAGATAAAAATGTGACAAATATATATAAAGAATGCAGATAGAAATGCTATATTTCTGTGTCACAAAATACGCTATGGCTGTATCCTGCGCTAAATAATTGAACACCACATGTGAATTGAGCTGTTGGGGACGATTGTAACAGCGTTACAATTGAGCCCATTCTTTATATTTTTGTTTTTAGGCCAATGTGCAGATAGGCCTATATTTTAAAAATTAAATTATATAATTCAATTAAATAAACATTAAATTACAGTTTAAAGTGAAAAAGTAATAGGAAATCAAACGTTGCAAAGCCTGATGAATAAATAAAGATATAAATACATGATTAATTAAAAAGTATTAAATGTTATCCTATTCATTTTATTTAAACTCATATTTATTTGAAAGCCTATTGAAGTAATTATAATTATATAATCATAATACACAAAAACAAAAGCAACAATATCAACAGCACTGCAAGTAGAGATATCTACATGCCAAAACGGAAAAGGCAAAGGGACGGTCAAAGAAAAAAGACTCATCAAAATAACTCTGCAAGAAGATTAAGACTAGTAATAAGGCTGCAATAGATTTCTCAGATGAAGAAGAGGAAACATTTTGCTTAGTGTGCTGTGAAGATTACAGAAACAGCAAACCCAATGAGAAATGGGTTCAGTGCCTGTCTTGCTCCGAATGGGCACATGAAGATTGCACTCCTGGTGAAGCAGTATATTACTGTCAAAATTGTGATTTTGATGATGATGATTGAAATACAGAACATTGTAAACAAAAAGTAACCTTGGTATACTGTATTATCTCAATTACATTTCCTTCTGCTATCTGTTACAATTGCTGCTTACTACTGTTACAATTGCCCCCGATTTGGGAGCAAATGTAACACTTGTAGTGTATACATTTAAACATATTTTTTGTCACTTTTATATCGGTTTGCCATTTTTTGTGTAAGTCCAACTAATGTTGAAGAAACCTTACACACTTTTCATTTCTGTATATATCTGATTATTTTCTTGAAAAAAAAATATTAGTGAAAAATGTTACATTGACCCCAGTCTCCTCTATCTATCTTCATGCTGGACTTAATTAATCAATATTCTCAAATATTAAATCCATCCATTTGCATAAATCATTTGACAAAGTTTAAAGTAAACGCACATAAATGAAATTTAAAATTGTCTTTAGAACACATTAAACATGTTATTACGACAATCCTTTATCAAATCGCATTTACAACTCATTTCAGTTTTTTGGATTAGTCATTCTTGCATAATTTTGTATCTTTTAACTACGAGGACACCTAGTAAACTTTATTTATATCTATAATTAAATGTATTGCCTAATTTATTTCACTCTTTCTGTATTGGCTTCGGTGGGAACCGTTTGTCAATAGTCTGAAGCCTATAATCACAACATTTATTATTGCCAAGAAAGATTACGATATATTTTTTAATCTAGGGCCTACAATATGAAAAACATAGTTGGTGCGAAATTTGATTTGTTTTTGTTTACTCAATTAATTTCACTAGAACAGACTGATATCTCTGCAGGTCCAACCGAACATGAAAAGTTTCTTTAGTTCGATTATAATCCGCTAATAAATCCACTAACGGCACCCGTGTAAAATATTTTATTATTTTACCATATACGTCTATCCCATACTTACAACTTACTCAAATGAATTAAATTTTTATTAATACAAATTCTTCAAATAAAAATTTTTGGCAACTTGCATCACTATAATTTCAGAACCCTAAACAGTATCATTCCATCGACACTTTCCCGTAGATGTAAATTAAAAGTTTATTGTCTTTTACTTTTCCCGTTTCAATTCTCTGTAATCTTTAGAAAGTATAAGAACATGTCTGCAATAACTCATTTTAAACCACAAACCCAAGAGGAGAAACATGGAAGATTATAAAATAAATCCCTTTTGTCAAATCCCTTTTTTCTTGTTCATAACTTTCAAATGACTCGTCATTGACGACGTTTCTAATGATGAAGAGTGGTTAGAGTGAATCTTAGAAAAAGGACAGGGTGTTCTTCGTCCAACTTCATCTAATCATTGGTTGACAGGCAGCAAGTGTAGCAACCTTGAGCATTGAAAGATGTTAGTTTGTCAGCAGATAAAGCTTCTCTTCTATATCACGAGGTGCTTGTATGGGACGGAGGAGGTCAACACATTGATCAAGTGAAATGTTACCTATAGACATTCTTAGCACACCGTGATGGAATCATTAATGTCCAATTAGTGTTCAATTAGTTCAATTAATGTCAATTAGGAATTCTCAATTAATGATGTAATGCTAGCAGATCAACTTACTTCATGAATTTCTTTATCCTTGAAATGAGTCCATCTGATATGCGATGCTTTGGCACTGAGAAATGATGCTTATTGAGAATTTTCATCAAATGATCATTTCACTTGATAATGTATTCACTTTTATTGAAAGCTACGTGGTCAACTATAGAAATTTAAAGTAAAAATATTATGTTCTCTTATTGAATAATTACATGTAATGGAATTGTTAAAACTTTCTTTAGAAAAGTTATTATTGATATTTCCGTAATATCAGCGATAGGATTGATTTTGTAAAAATCAAGAAGAACAACTTTCCAAAACAGGAAATTCCAGATACGGTTTTTATTAATATTTATGATTTGTATTGTTACATTATAAAAGCATAAAAAAGTTATTTTATTACTAAATTAACTTTCGTGAGAAAAAATTCTAAAACGTAAAAACAAACACACGAGTCATGTAAATTTTCAAAAAAATAATTCACTTTAAACAAATTCATTTACATTTTAATCAATAAAACTAAGTGGATTAAAAAGAAAAGAGAAAAGCGACTAGACTAAAGAAGACATTAATATTAAAGAAAAATAACTTTAGAATTATTTCCAGCTGAAAATTGGTGTCTTCTGACTTAAGAATTTCCTAGTATCATTGGACATTAGTCGATGCTTTTCTACCCTTCAACACCATCTTCCAATTTTTGCTTAATGCTTAATAATGCAAGATTTTTACAAAGTTTTCGTTACAAAAAAATAGAAAGAATCAGGGCGTGATTTCTGTACAGGGACTATTCTATTGCTTAATTATTTCTTTGTGATTCAAGTTAAGACCTTTTATTTCTTCATGTTCCAAGAGGATTCAAAAGCCACAGTGACGTCAATAGAATGGCAGTGTTTCTACTGTTCTGTTTGGGAAATTGCACATTTGAACAATAAAGATGCAATATAGAAGGCTTTTGTCAGTTACAGCAACTTAACTTCAAAGCAATACTGATTTTAAATTACTTGCGTTTGCAAATAATTTACATAAAAACGTTGTTATTGTATTGAATTATGTTATGGATATTCAAGTGCAACTTTAGTTTAAAAACCAGAAAATAATTTTCCTATTGAAGTTTCTTCCTTCCGAGCTCTGTAACTTTTATCTCTGATAAGTAAGTTAAAATGGAAGGTCAGCAATTAGGTTCCACAATGTCATTAACTTCTGACAACCATAATTTTCCCAGCACTTTCGAAAATCCATTAACCAATGCAGTGATGGACTTAAAACGCTTCAGAGGTCAACGCTTCTTGCATCAGTTGTTTCATAAATTTGCCCCCAGAGGTCAAACGCTGCAACATCACAATAGACTATCAGCATTCATCTTTTCTAATGACGAATATCATTGGAAACAAAATAAAGCAAAAGCAAAAACAATCTCTTCAGTCATTTCTATTAAACAGGATCCAACTTTTAACAAATTAATAAGTTAAAATTTACGTTGTAAGAAAAATTTCATTTAGCAGAGAATGAAAAAAAAAAAAGATATAAAAACAACATACCGTTACTTAACAAGTAAACAATTATATTTCTGAAAGAAGAAAGAATGATTCACATTTTGATTTCGTTACAAATTATAATCAGAGTGGTTGAATATAAGAGTGGTGAACAAATACTTGTAAAAAACCATGTTACAGATTAGCTCTCCAAAATCTCGATTAAAAAACCCATATCCCTTTAAATATCCATTTGAAGTTTTATTTTAACAATATTCTTCATTATTATTGTCTGTTCTCTGCCATCTATGTTCTAAAAAGTTTTATTATAATTGTAAAATGTTGCAACTGTTTATTTTGGAAAGGCCTAATTTCAAACCGGTAAGATGCTTTGTTGCGGGTTCGAAGAGGTAAGTCCGATCCCCAGCCAAAACGGCCCATTCTTCTTCAAACAGGTCCTGTAGAATGAGTACCTGGTTTCTTTCCCGAGGTAAAGGCGGGCGACTATTCGGTTGACCAACAACTCATATCTCAGTGCTTTGTTAAAAAACCTTTACCTTTAGCGCTTGCTGAGCCAAATGGGACAATCTAAACTAATCTCATTTCAAAACATCTTAAAGAGACTTTGTTGTTGGTGGGGTCATGGCCGGGTCGGCGGTGACTTTTACCAACAAGATCTTGCCTTTCTGATTTTGTTAAGGGAAGGCGGGGATTGGGCTGATGAGTCCGTAGAAGGACGAAACGGCCGTTCCCAATTCCTTCCCATAATCCAATCAGAAAGGCAATTTCTCCTTTTATTCAAGTGCTGCTTTTCCTTTCCTTTAGTTAATCACATTCACAGCACGTTAAATTTCTTAACATATATTTTTAAACATAAATAATTGTCAACATGTAAAAAACCCAAGAGTAATTGATAGCACAGATTTTAATCTAAACGATTGGTCTGGCCAAAAACTTCGTTCGGTTTTTTTTTTTTTTTTTACGGAAGTTGGCTGTATTCTAGATGAATGTACTCTGACAGCTGTCGTATCAGCGTGCATTTAAAAAAAAACTGATCAAAATTGGTGAATTTTGTGTCGCTAATTTAATATTGAAGATGGAAGATAATAAGCTCACAAGACGGCATGTTTTTATGATGACCAACAAAAACTGTTACAGCTTGACTGTGAAGTTCTGATTCATCCGCCATATTCACCGGACATTGCACCTTCGGATTTCCATTGATTTCGGTCTATACAAAGTTCTCTTAATGGAAAAAAATTCAATTCATTAGAAGACATATTTTAAGCCTACTAGATAATCAGTTTTGGGAAGATGGAATTATGAAGTTGCCTGAAGGATGGCAGAAGGTAGTGGAACAAACCGTTGAATAGGTTGTTCAATAAAATTATTGGTGACAATGAAAAATGTGTCTTTTATTTTTATGAACTTTTTGGCCAACCCAATATAAAGCTATTTCGGAATATAAAATGCATATTAATGTTTGGCGCTTTCCTCACGTACCTGATTAATCGTCGGTTGATTTTAGTTCTACCATTTCTAATACTGGCTTTGTTCAGTTTTTATGGTATTAGTATGGTATAACAGCAGTCTTCAGAATACTCAATTCTGTAGTGCATCAATTGTTTCAGGGCGATACAGTTTAGTAAGATTATACAATTTCTTAGACGGAATCTGGAAAAATTCTCTAAAAGGACTTTAGTTTTCTTAAAGCAAAGCAGGTAGAGTTTCATCTAACGAATGATAAATCACGATACAAGTCTGTTTCAGGATGCTTGGAAAATTAAAATTCACAAACCTTCGAAACTAACTCATTCTTTAAACTCTTTAAAAACGCACTAAAGATTTTATTTATTGAAATAAAAATATGAAAACAATTACTTTTACTAATAAAGGTTTTAAAAGGACTTAATTACTTTTACTAATAAGGAAGTCCTTTTTAACGCAGGAAAGGTTAAAAATAAATACTATAAATTTTACTCACAAAACTGCAACTCTGTAATTTTCAAATTTAATCAAAATAAAGCTAAACGCGTACTGGTCTCCATCCTAAGCTTTTATTTGTTTTTTAATCTAATAATAATTCGACGTCCATTATGTAGGTGTGTAAGAAACACAATTTACTACTGGGGCTCTGGAGTGTTTCATTATCTTTCATAACCCAGTTTTTTTCTAGTCTTCATGATTTACTGATTTTCCTGGATTAACTCCATTATTTACGATTTGAATCTTAATATCAGGGCTGGTGCCTCCAAAAAACAAAATTAAGAATAAAAGAAGTAAAATCGGAAAATTTAACGTGCTGTGAAAGAAATAAAAATGGGAACAGAAGCAGCACCTGAAGAAAATTGCCTTTCTGGTTCGTTTATGGGAAGGAGTTGGGAACGGCCGTTTCGTCCATCAACGGACTCATCAGCCCAACCTCGCCTTCCCCGATAAAAGAATCATAAGTGAAGGTCACTGTCACACCTGACAGTGACCCCCAAAACAAGAAAGGCAATAAAATTAATTGTTGTGTAATCTCACACAACCAAATACCTTATCCTACAACTCGTAGGCATAAAAGGTATTAAAAGGTAGAATAAAAAATCCCAAGAAGGAAGATTTAACAAGAGGAATTAGTTAAAACGGAAAATTTAATGTGCTGTGAGAGAAAGGAAAATGGGAACAAAAGCAGTAAGAAGTAAAGCAGTAAGAAGTAAAAGTAAGTGCAATTTATCAGAAGAATGGAAAATCAAAGAATGTAGTGAAATTTTATAAATATTAAAGGATGGATTGATATTAACTGAGTCTATGAATTCATAGGAATTAATTCACAAATGGATGACAATTAGAGGTAGAGTAATAAGCAGCTGAATACGTTTACTTTAATTCGATCTTTACTTGGATTACAAATTGGTCATTAAAGGAAAGTTTGCATTAGTCAATAAAGCTAAACAATTTTTTGTTGAGAGTTTAGATTTCTTTTGCAGTAACACGACCATCACTTTTGGACGAAGCAAACAAAGCATTGCGTAACATAATATCTACATTTAATCTAGAATTCTACTGAGAGAAAATTTATTGTTTCATAGACAACGTGAATTAACATGGAATTGAATTATTATAAAATTATTATGAATCAAAAGACCTGGAAACATTTATATTTTTGTTTATTTTTTTCAAGAAGCCTTAGAAAGTATTTCTATAAGTCAAGATCGGTTTCCAAAGAATTCAGACATTTTTTCCCAAACTTATTTGTTGTAACATTGAATAAGACATATTAGGGAATTTAGATTTCACTGAATGGAAAGAAATGTTTGCTACTTCTATGTTCGTCTTGAATATTTCTGTGAAAGCCTTTGATTTCACGATTGTTTTCTAGACAGGTTTATTTACTTATCAATAAAAGTAAAAGAATCTACTGTCTTTGATATTTTTTTTTTATTTTGGATTGAGTTGACAGTAAGGTATTGATAAAAAACCTAATTAATACAATAACAAAAATGGTATGGAAATAGGAGTGACTGGTTTCGAATGTCAGTTAATGGACCCTCTTGATGTGCGCTTCCTTTCGAGTGAAAGAAAGGAGTGCTAATATAGAGAAGGATTTCTAAAAGCGGTTAAGATTCTCAGTATGATTTGGTTTCTGAGGACGCTATTAACTTTACAATGGAGTTTCAGTTTCTTTGGGGTTTTTTTTAATGAAGCCACTCTGATAAGTAAGATTATACTTATTCAGAACGAAGCTTAGCAGCCTCTTACAAAAAGTTTTTTGAATATCTTAAGAAGGAATATCGATTACATCTACTCTCCGATTTGGAAGCCACTAAAAAAAGGCAACATTAAGTTCATTATTGTCCTTAACTGAACTGAATTTGAATAATTGTATTCTGTAGAAACATTAGATTTCAGTTTTTCAATTTAAATGCAACAGGCTAAGGAAAAACTGTTGAATTCATACTATGCTGCGAAGGTATTGCTTTACGCAGAATACTTTGGATAAAAAAAATCTATAAAATCATAAAGAAATGATACAGAAGATGAAAAATATCTGAGCTTTCATCGGTGAGAGCAGTGGCGTAACTAGAGGGGGGCGGTGGGTGCGGTCCGCACCGGGCGGCACATATTTTGGGGCGGCATTTTTTATATTTAGTTTTAGTTGTAAAAAAACGACTTGTTCACTTCAGAGTATAATAAGTTTACTATTACTTCGTAATTCATAATTTCTACGAATTATGAATTACTATATGATTTCGAATATTTTTCCTTATATTACGCTTATCCAATTGAAGAAATGTTTAAATAATTTAAATTCGTCTATTTTACTGAAAATTATTAAGATTTACGACAAGAATATGAAAATATTCAAAGTTCTCCATTAACCCTTTATTTCCCAGCGTCATTAGCTTTAGAAATGAATAATGTAGTTAACATTTTTGCATGTGGAAAACCATGTAAAATGGTTTTAACAAATGGTGGAAACTTAATCCCAAAATAAGTCAACACGAGTTGAGCCCATTGCACATTCGATCTTGTTCCCAATGGAAGGAATTAGAAATAAGACTTGGAAATGGCGCAGCTTTTGGTAAACTTTAACAACAGAATATTGATAAGAAAATCAAAAAATGGAAGGAAATTCTTACAAGAATAGTTGATATAATTAGATTCTTAGCAAAACAAAATTTGGCGTTTCGAGGTGATCGTGAAAGTGTTCATCAGGAAGACATCAATTCAATGGAAAATAAGAGGAAATTTTCTAGAGCTTGTTGACTTGTTGGCTAAGTAGTATGTACTGAATATGTAGTAAAAATTAAGATGGGTAATAAATATAGTATCTCCTATTTGTCGCCGAAGATTCAGAATGAATTCGTAGAGCTATTGGGAGGCGCAGTGAGAAAAACAATTATGGATCAAATAAAGCAAGCTAAATACTTTTGTATGATATTTGACAGCACCCCAATTATTTCCCACAAAGATCAAACCAGTCAAATTATTAGATACGTAGTTATTGATGGCAGCGAAGTTAAAGTTGTAGAATCGTTTATTGACTTTGTAGAAACTAAAGGAAAAACTGCTGAGGAGATCACAAATATGATTTTAACGAAATTCGCAAATTACGGTTTAGATATAAAAAATTGCAGAGGACAGGCTTACGATAATGCTGCCGTCATGGCAGGAAAGCACAGCGGTGTTCAAACTCGCATTAAACTAATAAATCCAAATGCAGAATTTGTAGCATGTACAAATCATTCTATAAACCTGGCATGTTTACAAGCTGCTTCTACTGCTATCGATTCCTTAACATTTTTTGGAACTATCGAGCAGTTGTTTTCATTTTCTTCTTCTTCCACTCGTCGATGGGATGTTTTTAGTTTCTGTTACTGGTCAAGGTGTTAAATGCAGCGTAGAAACTCGCTGGAGCGCTAGAGCAGAAGCAGTAACTACAGTAAAAAAAGCATTTTTTTACATTTTAAGCTCCTTGGAAAAATTAACATATGAAGATGAAAATAGTAAAACGAGATCAGATGCTGGAATATTACTCAATTCAATACAATCCTTTTTCTTTTCTGTTATTTCAATTTATGGGAACCCATCCTTTTGGAAGTTAATGACGCGCAAAAATACCTGCAAATAAAAAGGTTATGTTCATCAATGCCATATAAATGTTCATCAATGCCATATAAAACTAAATTCTTTGCAAACCCATTTCATGGAACAAAGAGATGCGCTAATACAAAACGCAGTTATAGCAGCCAAAACAATTTGTGAAGAGTTACAGATATCGACTGAACGTCGAGTTAGAAGGAGAAAAAATATGAGTGGGGGAAATTCACGATAGTGGGGCTATCCTTAGAACAAGAAGTATGAAGAGAAATGTTTTTATCTATGGATAGAATTATAAAGGAAATAAAAGAACGCTTTGATCAGTTGCATGTCCTTCGTGTATAATACCATGTAACCTACTAAATGAAGAATTTGAATGTCAAATAAATGACTTTATTGACATTGATAAAGAACAGTTCCAAATTGAAAGAAAAAGGATCCAGGTTTTTATGGCTGTATCTGCACTATAAGAAGAGGCAAAACGTTGGAAAAACGGGGGGGGGGGGCCCTATTGATATACTCAAATTTATTCAACAGTATAGGCCGGAAAATTTTGGAACCAACATTGTAATTTTGCCAAGAATTTTTTTTTAACAATTATTGCAATCAGTATCGCTAGTTGCGAAAGGAGTTTCTCCAAATTGAAGTTGATAAAAAAATATCTTCGTTCCACAATGAGTGAATTAAGACTACAAAATCTTGCAATATTGTCCATAGAACAAGAAATTACAAATATTATAAATTTTGAGAGCATTATACACGATTTTTCTACTATGAAAGTTAGAAGAGTAAATATATAAATATGTTTACATACACATTTGTTTGTTTATCCAAAAGAAATGAAATTATTTATTTACAAATATAAAATAAAAAATTTGTAATGGTAATTTTTTTTTTGTAAATTAGGTAATCTATATGTTTTGTAATTTAAATATGGCATCCAACGGTAAAAAGTTACCACCTATAGTTTGTTTCAATTACAATTATTTATTTATGTTTATTAATTTGTAAAAACCACCATTTCATGACTTAGAAAGGGCGGCAAATTGGAGACCGCCCCGGGCGGCAAAAGTTCTAGTTACGCCACTGGGTGAGAGTCTTGGACGGCCATTTCGTCCTTTTTGTAGAATCCTCCGCCAGACCCACTCACCAGATGAAATGCTCAGATAAGAGAAGCCACTCCCGCATCCCTCCAAAAGAAAATACATTTACAAAAAGAAACCATACAGGCAAAACTTCAAATCCTTGCCTGCGTCAGGCGCAAAGGAATTTGAATATAATTACTTTAGCTGAGCATTTCAACTGGTGAGTGGGTCTGGCTGACGAGCCAACGAAAAGGACGAAACAGACGTCCCAGACTCTCACCGATTAAAGATCGGATAGTTTTCATTTTCTGGGTCACTTCTTTTATATTAATTTCAGGCACATTGAAACTTTTGTTTAATTATGTAGTTAAATCATTAGCGCAGTTATATTATGATTTAAAGTGGTGTATTTTCCTTAACTGCAGGCATTTTAAAATTAAATTACATTCGATATTTTTTTATCGGAGCTAAAAAGGGAATAGAATCGCCAATCTTCAATTCTTAGAATTTCATTTATTTTATTGATTAATGCTAACCGAAAATCATTTTCTAACTAGGTGCTATTCTTTACTGCTAATTAATGAAAATCGACCTTTTTCCTTTTTCGTAACTTACATCTCAGATATGCATTCAGAGAAATACGAGAACCGCCTTCAATTCAAATGGAAAAATTTGATATTAAGAATTATTTTACTTTTCTTCAGTTAATTTCACTGAATACCGTTAAAACATAAGATCTGCTCATTCTAGAAAATATCTACGGGGGAAAAAACTTGTTAACAGTTTATTATTTAAACCTCCGAGAACCATAAGACACAGAAATAGAAATAAGATGTCAAATGTTAGGTTTAGTTTTAAGGATGCTCATATTTTCATTTTTATCTATGTGGATCAAGCAGAAGTCACGTGACCTCCGTTTAAACATGAGGTCTCCGAGATCATCTCCGAGACGAGCTCGTTGGTAGTGAGAAAGCGGTCACAGTCACATATGATATAAAAAAATTATCAGAATCCAAAAGTCACGTGATCGTAGGTTTGCGAGTTTAATTAATAAATGCTATCTTTTCAAAATATTGAATGAATATCGATTTTCTACTGCATTTTTATCAATTATTAATTGATTAATTTGATAAGTCAGCTTTAAATTGCCTTCTTGTCTCTATGAATACGATCTCTTCAAAATAGGATCGACAGTGAAAGAACTCAATAAATAAACAGTGTTCTTTGAGAATTAATCTATTCAAGGAACTTGTAAAGATTTATGTGTAAATAATGAGCAGTGAGTCTCTGTTATAGAATTTAGCTTTACATCCATTTATAAGATAGGGGTTTGTGTTCTGATGATGTAGAAACTTCTGGATCTAGAATCATAAAACGAATAGAAAAAACACGTTAACACGGAACTTAATAAAACTTTCATTCCAAATAAGAACTTGTTTTGATAATATTTTTAGAAATGAACAGTTTCTACCAAATCTAAAAGGTATTGAGACTAATAGTTTATCATTTAATACAAATTTAACCAGAAAATAACTATTTTGACACATCAAAGTATAACTTAGCGTGCTATCGCTTTTGAGCCTAATTTACCGTTTGTCTTATTTACAGTTTGTCATATTCTGCTACTCAATTTCGAATTTCGTAGACTTTATTCACTGTGTTGTTACAAGCAGCTTTCTATCAATGGAATGATCAAATCGAAAGACTTTCAGTTGCTACCTCAGTCTTATTTTTAATTTATCAAAAGTATCGGTAGTGTTCTTTCCGAAAAAAAAATGAATCATTAGATGTTTACTAGAAACAATGGTCGCTTGTTCAGTTTGCCTAAGTCTCCAATGAGATTAATGTGGCTTCAAGAACTGTCCGTCGATTTCTGATAAGAATTAGATCGAGAGTTTGTTAAAGGGTAAACAGACAAAATGTTCTTTTTCAGATAAAATGTTTTTTTTATCCTCCAGAATAAAATATTGACTGAATTATGCAGTTAAGACTTGGTTATATCTTTTGGTTAATGGTGATTTTGGTAAATGTGCATTTTACAAGATTGAACTTAGATTGTTATATTTGGTATTTGCTACTGGTAATATAACAAACAATCGCCATTTGTATACATGATATCTAGTCATCATCTACAGCCAGAAGCCTAAAATTTATTTAAATAACCAATTGTAAAATAAAATTTCTGACTTTATCAATTAATACGTTAATGCATACAAGACTCTGTGGTATTCCCCACATAGTTGAGAGAACCTGTAGACAGATTCCTGAACAGTAGGAAGCGACGTCTGTCTTCCTTTCAGCGATGTTCAGTCTCGTATGCAGTAACTTGGCCCACAGTCCTTTATAGGACTAATTTTTACATTGAGTCCTAATGTATCATAATTTTTACATTCAATTTTGGACTCTTGAAATTCTTAGACTTCATTTTTTAGATTAAAATTATGTCAGAATTTCATATACACTTCTTCTTCTTTATAAAATTCATAAAGAAGCCTTTAAGAAGTAACTGTAATCTTAAAATAAAAACATAAAAAAAAAACTGTAATTTAAAAAAAAAAACATCAAAATATAAATTAAGAATAAAAAGGGCAATAAGTAATCCCCGCTAGCACTAGGCTTAGCATGTAAAGGATTAACTTATAAAGAAAACATACATAATAGTCAAATTTAACGTGCGGTGAGGACATATAACAAGAAAAAGAAGCATAAAACCGCAGACAATTAAACGTTCACTCAGCTATTTTTGCATTCGTACGCGGAACCCAAGACGGAGCGTTTCCAGATTCCTATCTCTCATCGGCTAGGTTCGCCCAGTCCTCAATAAGCGGGGATTACTTATGAGCTAGCGGGATTACTTATTGCTCTTTTTATTCTTAATTTATATTTTGATGTTTTTTTTAGCTTAAGGGTCGTTGTTTTGTCTACTTGTCCTTTGTTTATGTTTCTTTTGGTTCCACTGAGTTATTGAGTACTGGGCGAACCCAGCCGATGAGAGATAGGAATCTCGAAACGGTCCGTCTTGGGTTCCCGGTACAAAATATCAAAAAATATCTTAGTGAACCTTTAATTGTGTGCGGTTTTATGCTTCTTTTTCTTGTTATATATCCTCACCGCAAGTTAAATTTGACTATTATGTATATGTTTTCTTTACAAGTTAATCCTTTATATGCTAAGCTTAGAGCTAGCGGGGATTACTTATTGCCCTTTTTATTCTTAACTGCAATTTTCTTATCAGTTATATAAATTACTATCAATGAAAGAGTTTGATCATGAAATCATTAAAAGTTACGAGCCACATGGGTTTAAAAATGAATTACATTATTGATTGATATCTTTGGGAGAGCTTTTTAAAGGAACAGGGTTACAGAAATAGAAATGCGAAATTATCATTTAAGTTTTTATAAAAAAGTTGATGATTCTTTGTGGCTAATAAATATATGGAATTCTTAAATCCATCTACACAAATAACTCCTTGTGAACTCATTCTTCTTCGATCATTCTTCTTCAGGTTACATATGTAAAATAAAACAGGAAAATAAACTATTCCTCTATTTACAAATTTAAAACAACAATGAATTTCCCTAATTCTGATTAACAATATTAATAAAATATTAATGCATATTAATTATTACAATAATAAAGTATAGTATTAACTATTATATAGTATAATTTATGACATCAATTATTAGGTATTATTGAGAGTCAATAATTCCTTAAAATATGATTTTAACTATTATATATGAATCATCTAATATTAATTACAATTGAAAATTTCTCCTATATTATTGATGTTTTTTATTTAAATATTTCTTAAAAATTCTTAGGGATATGTAAGAAACTTTGAGAGATTTATCTTTATTAAAACAGTTATTTGAGTTAATATACATACATACACAGTAATTCAATCCGAAGATTGGTTTAAAGTTCACGGACCCTAGTGACCCCCGAAGGGCGACCCCTAGGAGCAACCGTAACTTATTCTTGGGAACAGATACTGGAATGGTTTCCCGTTGCCTTTTTCCAGGACGCCATTACGGAATGACGTCAGACCGAAGAGAAAGTGAAGAAGAGGCTGTACAACACAGGAAAGGAAATTGAACCATCCATGCTCACAACCGGGATTTGAACCCGGACGCCAGCACATTGGCCTCACGGCAGACCGACGCCTGAGACCGCTCGACCATGCCGGCGCGGCTGAGTTAATATAACAGGATTCAATAAGTAGTCTATCCATCTCGTCATTACATTTATGTATTACTTTACTTATTGGGTCTGGGTTGTGGTATAATTTATGGCATGACATGCCCAATCTGACAAATTTGGTTGTCTGTTTTTATAAGCTCTATGTTCTGATAAGTCTCTTGTTATGGATTCTAGCGGAACTGCCATAACAGACTTCATTGCAATCTCTGCATTGAAGTTTGTATATGATTCCCATATTAAGATGGTCTTCATTGTTAGTTTTCTTATTTAATTTAATTAACTTGTTGTCTTTAAAATTGACAATTCTTATGTTCTTTTCTGAACATAAATTCCTAATTTCCTTGTTGAGTTTAGGTCCAATTGGGAAACGTAAATAACTTGTAAAATTATTGATAGTACTTAATTTATTTTTCTTTTCATATTTCTGAAAAAAAAAGTTATGATGTTATTAAAAAATGTAATTGAATATTCGTTCATACAAAATTTTCCTTTCAAATATTCAATGTTTTCTTTCCATTTTCTTTGGTCCTTTGTATAGTTAGTTTTATTTTATATTATTTCTTGTTTTAAATTTGTAAAAAGGAATAGTTTATTTTCCTTTTTTATTTTATATGTAAGCTGAAGAAGAATGATCGAAGAGATCGTTCGAAATATCGTTGTAATGAAGTAAAGGAGTTCCCAAGGACTTATTTGTGTCAATCAATCAATCACGGCCTTTCACTCGATTCCGAGCCTTGGCGACCTGATGGATGAACGATCTACAGGAAGAACGATTACGTTGACGATTACAGGATGAACGATTACGATTTCTGTCGTAGTTGTTATGCCTTCCGACCCAGGGGCACATCTTCCAGCACTATATCGGATTTCCCTAGTTGTACGTTCCATCAAGTTTTCTTGGCATAATACAGAAGTAGATTGCCAGGCCTTTCTTCTGCGCAATGTGTAACACCTTAAGGGCATCACAGTGACTTAGTGCTGGAGCCGTTGTCAATCCAAAATGATCCTCCGCCTCCAACACACCAACGCCTTGCTGCCGACGTTGGGCTGTACACTTAGTCTGGCACCTCCATTGAAACCTGTCTGCCATGGGTGGCCCTGCTGGCAGAGTACTCTGCCGACAGCATAGCTTTCAACTTCATTGGTACGCGCAAGCCCCACCGGTACATCAAACCGGTACAGTCATAGCAGATATTTGTGTGGATGGATTTAATATCGTAACAGATAAGTTTAATATGGAATTCTTATTATTCTCATATTTATAGCAATTTTATCAACTATATTGAAATACTTTGGACCATTGCAAGAAAATAGATATGTTTTATTTGCAAAAATTACGTTGTCGACTGTCCTTATCTTTCATTTTCACAATTTTTTTTAAAAATTAGTCACTTGAGAAAGAATTGGTGTTTTGTTATTCAAGGGCACATGGCCTGGTAATAGACGATACTATGGTGATATAGATTCTGTTCCAGTCCATTCTTTAGCTGTAGTGTAGGAGATAATCTCATAGAGAATCTTACAGAACAAGAAACATATTCACATCTTATAGAATCCACAGGGCGATATTGCTGAAATGAAATCGTAGATTATCCAGTATAAGTAGGACACAATGCTTCAAAAAACAATGGTAAGAAAGCGAACAGCAACATCTTGTCGCTTCATAGTCATTGTATCTTGCACAAACACGACGATGATGTGTTTGTACAAGATACATGAATTCCATGTCAGAATTCCTCATATCGAAAAGCAATGCTAATTTTTTTCTAAAGAACTTTGCTTCTCAGTTCTCTATCTAACTTTCGGATATCTAATAATCTGGACACATAATTAATTTCCTTTATTTGAATTGGGAATTTGTTATATATAAGAAGTTTTTTTAATGCACTCAAAAATAAAAGCAAAAGCAAGATCTCAGCACAAAAAAAAGCAAGCAAAGAAAACGCATGCCCAAATAAATTTTTGGATCAGAGATAACTTGGAGAACAGCACAGGTTCATTGGATCTTCTTAAGTGGCATCGTTTGTTATGTCGGCGTTTTTGAAGAAGAAAAAAGAAAGATGAGAAAGAAGATGGAAGGAAATTGAATAAAAAAAAATAATCACTTCTATTCAACCACCAGAACTTCAGAAAAACTGCTTATCGCAGTCATTTCTCTCTGTCTAATTGCTAAGTGTCTGAAGGCAGATGTGAGGGTTTCCGAGATTACGACTGACACCAGGGAAATGATTTCCTCAATTTATTAATTTTTTTTTTGGTAAGTTCTTTGAAATTCTTTATTAATCTTTGTTAACAAAGATAAACAAAGAAGATTATTACAGTTAAGAATTTATAAACATTAGAATGTATTTTCCTTTTGACCAATCAAGGAAATTCTAGGAACAGAGTCTTCAGTGACGAACCTTAATTTTGTTCTTTTTCAAGAAAGCATTTTTTTTACCTAAATTTGAACAGAATGCAAGAATGAAAAGTGAATTGTTACACGAAACTAAATATTTTCTTTTATAAATCATTCATTAGTAAAGAATACATCATTAAATTTAGGGAATTTTCTCTCATCAAACAGATACTAAGACGAATTGGAAATTTCTTGGTTTTTGGTAAGAATTAGGAATAAACTAATTTTGTGTGAAAAGTTTTAGTGCTTTATAACTCTAAATAAGGTTGTTAAATACTACATTAAATTTCTGTCTTTTTCTATTATGTAGACTTTTTTATCGACATATTTTTTTGTTTCTTTTGAACTTGGAGTAGCGTAGTGTGGTCAGCATTTCGTATTCCTCACTAGAATATATAGAATATATGATATAATTTGAGAAACCAACTCTTAAAGTCCGTATCAGAAAAAATAAACTGTCCGATTTTCGAACTTACACATAGTTCTAGTTTTATTCCAGCAATAATAAATTTGACTTGTTGTTCAATGTAACATGATTCCAGTCTTTGATTTGTTTTTATAAAGCTTTTAGAATATTTTTTAAAATATCAAATTTTATAGTTTTATAGATATTTTGCGATGACTTAAAACATTAAAAATAAGGGCATTCGTTAACTCAATACATGAACGCCTTCCTTGCTAAAAACAACCAATGATTTGATTGCAGAAAATTCCGAATTTGGATGGCAGATTTTATTTTACCACTTTTTTGTTCTTATGTTTCTTAAAAGAAAAAGGGGATCCAGCAAATCTAGGATGAAGGAAGTCATTGCTCTCAATGCACTTTTATCCAACCTGCTAGCATTTCCTCCAATGATAGATTCGTGAATGGTTATCCTATGAATAAAAAGGAGAAAAAGTTTGGGAATTAATTATCACCTTTTTTGTAGTTTCTGTATACGAGATTTAACTGTTAAAGACGATTTACACAATTCGTATCTTATTCTCATGGTCCTTTTTTTATTACATTATTTTTTCATTAATTGTTATTGAATTTTCAAAAACCGCTACCTCCGGATTTCGGTGTTCCTTAGTTGATTGTAAAACTTTTGTGGAAATTGTTTTCTCTCCGTAAATAAATCCCAGATTTCAGATTTTCATGAAACGCGAATGCATTGATAGTAAAAAAGTCGAAAGAAACTGCACCGGAAAGTGTGGGAGTATTATATGGTTCGTGCCATTTTAAATTAGATGTTATTGACATTTGACAAATATTAATTATTCATAGGTTTCCAAATCGAATTTATTAAGATTCAAAGGTCGTTGAGTTTTGGGGGAAGTTTGTTGAAAGTCATTCAAAAGTGGAATAAAGCTGATGAAAAATACATCAGATAGAAAAGAATTCCACGAATCGAATTGAAGGAATCTACGGTTTTAAGAACAGAATTTAAATTCAACTTCATTTCTTCTTTTTGTGAACGATTTTTCTTTTCTGAATAGAGTTCTGAATTCTAATAAGTTTACATCGGTTATGGCACGGGTGCCCACGCCGGGGAGTCACGGCACAGACTGCGCCATTGAAATTTGGGGGGGGGGGAAGGTTCAAAAAAAGCAAATAATGTAAAAGTGTTTGGTTTTTTTGGTTGTCATTTCAATTTTTTTTTGGGGGGGGGGGGGTGAAAAAATTAAAAAGAAAGGGGGGGGGGGGGGGCACCTCTGGTTATGGTTTGGTTCAAAAATGTAATTGTTATTAACAAAACAGTGAGATATTAAGAAATAACAATCAACAACTTTTTTTATAATAAACTAACCAAAAATTGATCTATTTTATTCAGTAAATTCACTTAGGCTAATATTTAAAATCTATTTTTTAAAATTCTTCCTGTTTTTCTTTTTATCATTTTAGTTTCCTTTCCATCAATCAATGTAAAAAAACTGAAAATGTTTTAATAATATAATAAATAATTTAAAAATAAAAACTAAGAGGAGCTTACTTGAAATAAAAAAAGACAGTTTGGTGTGATTTCAAAATGAATTGAATTTCTTTTATTCCTATGATATCAACAATTCGCTAGAAACGTCAACATTGAAGGACGTGGTTATTTTATTTAACATGTTTTAGATTAACATAAAAACATAATAATAATATTTGTTTATACATTGCAAGGATTTCGCTGCAAATTCTATCGGAACTTTCTTGAAGAAATTTAAGTGTTAAATACTTCCTGCATTCAGGTTGTTGTAGTAATTTCCCTGGAAAGGTTTCCAAAAGTTAATCTTTTTTTGAGAACTTTTCGATTGTTTCGTGGTGAGCAATATTTTTAGGCCTATGTTGTGGAAGAAGTGAAGACAGATATTTTTATTATTACGAAATAATTGAATCTACAATAATCAAATAGTGAATTGCTGATATTTATCGTTAGCATTACTGTCATTATGGTTAATTCTTGCAACGGATAGCAAAAACCTCCGCTCAAATGGGTGCTCATTATGACAAAAATAAGAACAAATTATGGAGAATCTAGCCGGAGGCCTGGTGGTGGCTGCTCCAGGTGTTCTACAATTACTATTCTTTCGGAAATGAAGATTAAAGTGAAATCTAAAAGAACTCAGGTAAAACGACAAAGTACACCAAAATGGAAGAAGTGGATAGAAAATAAAATTAATAAGCTGAGGATACATATTTCAGTTATTAGTTACATTTGATACAATTATTTTCAGATAAAGTAAAAAGACTACTTTTGCCCATTATATTATTAATTATTAATAATTTTAAGATGAAAGTTTCTAAGTAAGTTGACAAGTTAACTAAGTAGACAAGTTAGAATCTACGATTTAATAATATTAATAAAATAAATAATAAAAATCTATAATTAATATTTAAAAATTTGCTTTCTTTTCTTTTATACTAACTTTATTATTATTTTAATAATATTTTTTTTAATTCAGTATCTGTTATATTTAGCCGAAATACGAGGTGCATAACTAATTAGTGAGTCGAAGAATTAATGGTAAATCATCATTTTAATCTTTGTGGGTAAACTATCTTTGATATGGAAGAATATATAATAGAGAACATTAATTTTTTTGTGTAGGATTTTGATATGATTTGACCATGTACAGTAAACCCCCCATTATCCACGGAATTGGGTGACGCGGCAACCACGGGTAACCGCATTCCGCAGATAATCCGAAATAGGACGAAAAAGGACGAAAATCGACACAAAAATGCTTTTAACATGTTTTATTTACATTAAAATGGCACTATATACAGTTACAGTACATACATTATAAACAATTATTTAATTTAAATTATTTATTTACTTTAAAATTTTATTATTACGGGAAGGCTTTACGTATGCCGGCCTGAGCTCCGCCCACAAGGTCGTTCTTTAAATTGTTTGTCGATATTTGTTTTCACTTACTTTGTTTGCCTCTTCTATTGTTTACCTTATTCTAGATTTATTTTTTTTTAATTTCGTAAATTTAATTGTACAGGATAAAAATGGAAACAGAAGAGATCCGCGGATAATCCGCCAGCGGATAATCGAGAGTTTACTGTATAAGTTTTATTTAGTGTTAATCCAAGGTATTTCTTGGAAACAAGATTCTGAAGATTCTTGAATCTGAAAGGCAATTTATTTATTCTTGTGCTGCACTTGTTTCTGATTTTGTTGTTTGATTGAAACTTCTAGCACGTTAAATTTATTCTTTAGGTGGCAAAAGATATTGGCCAATCGCTTTTCATTGTTTCCACTTTACAGACTATTTTGTTGTTTAATAATTTCTGTTTTATTTTTAGCGGTCCCATGTTACAGCTAACGTAGGGAACCGCTATTACTTTTGTGTTGTCTGTCTGTCACACTGTATGTCACACTCTGTAGCGGCCAAACGGTTAGAGATATTAGAATGAAACTTCACCATTGTGTTCAGCATAAAAGAGTAGGTAAGGAACTTCCCTGACCCCCAAATTAACGTTTTCCATAGCAGTGTTAGTAATAATGATAACAAATAATACAATAATAGTACTGATGCTTCATACATAACAATACTAACAATTGCCAACAGGATATCATTGTTAATATTGATAAACGTATTGTTTCATAAATTCTTTAACAAACGACGCAGACAGACATTTAGAAGACGAAATGAACAATGGATCATTGATTGGAGCTGATTTATCAAGATATTTTCTTGGAGCAAAAGCACTGTTCAAAGAGAGAAAAGAAGGAAAGATACACAAAAAGATTTTTTTTTAGTTTTTTGTAAAAAAAAGAAATAGATAAAAAAATTTTTAAAAAAATTATAAAATTTTTGTTTAGCTACGTTTTTGTATGGATTCTTATGAACCTGATAGTTAAATTTTGTTTTTATCCACAAAGCAGATTTTTGGAGTCCATTTTGATAATTGCAGTATTTTTTAGAATAAACTGACTTAGAATAGCACGGATTTTTCTGGAGTATGTAAACAAAAAACACATTCTAATGAATAATATCCTAAATTCTTCATTTCCTTTTAAAAAAAGCAAAACAAAGAACCCATTTCAGTCAATATATTTAAAATTATTTTTGTATTCAATGTATCAATAAATTATTCGATGTAAGAAATTACACTCTTTGACAAAACAATCGATACACCAAGAAGAATTATGCACTTGAGAAAAAAAATTTCTGTATGTACAGAAAACGCAAAGATTAGAATTTCAGAACAATTGGCTGATTTATTGGACAGTAAAGGCTACATAAAGTGAGTAGGTCAGTATGGCGTTGATCCATCTTTGGTCTGATATAAGCAGATACCCGACGCTGCATTGATTGGTGAAGTTGGCGGATGGTGTTCTGCGGGATTTCTTTCCAAACAGCCTCCAATTGGCCGACTAATTCGTCGACATTCTGGGATAGTCTCAGGCGTCGCCCCATCCACATCCAGAACGTGCTCAATAAAAGAGAGATCTGGCGATCTGACTAGCCAAGGAAGTGTTTTGCAACCGCGAAGACAATCAATGGAGATGCGTGCCGTATGTGGCCGGACACTGTCTTGCTGAAATGTAATCCCGGGTTGCAGCGAAAAGGAACGGCAATACAACGGATCGTAGAATTTCGTCAACGCACCGTTGTGCTATGAAGGTGCCACGGAAGACTACCAAGGGGTCCGGCTATCAAACAAAATGGCATCCCAGACCAAAACGCCCTGTCATTTGATCATGCGGGATACAGCAATAAGAGCGGGATCCTGACGATGTCCGGGCCGACTCCTGACACGTATGGGCTGGTCGTCGAAGCTCAGTTCAAAACGGGCTCAATTGAAGATACTGAAGACAATTGGTACCCAATTAGCACAATTCTATGTTGATCGTACCAGACACCACTGCAATCGTTCTTGACAGTGCTTACTGTCAGTGGTAGGCGCTTTAATGGGCGCCGCGAGCGTAGATTCTGCTCCCGTAGTATTCTATTAATGACCCTTGTGATCACTTTAGTAATGTCACATGCTGGATGGTTGATAGTGACGAATCTAGTGCTGTAACAGCTGCTCTGAAAATCGCTCTATCTTTCTATTCTGTCGTCGCTCTAGGCCATCCGCTGCATTTTTGTCGTTGAAATCTGCCGTTCAGGACCTATTCCTGCGAGCATCGTCTACTTGCAACATCGCTCCGAACCAAATGCCGAGTGATTCGTCTTTGTTCTTCCAGCCTCCTGTAGTTTGATGAGGTGTCTTCTTTCAAACTTCGTCATATGGTCGTAATGGCCGGGAATTCGCCGTTTTGTTCCTGAAAGCAGATTCGATCTTTATGTTCACCATCGTATGCTCAGTTCCAATGCACTGTCGCTCTGGCTATTCATTCATTGGGTGCGAATTTTTGTTCATTTGTATTTTCGGTCGAAAGGTTTTTGCAGGTAATGTTTTATTACTAAGACTTCCGAGTGTGTCGATTTTTTATTGTCAAAGGGTTTACATCAGTCTCAGTTTTGTAAAAACTGATTGAATATCAAAATTAATTGATTTACAAAATGCAGGCCAGGATTTCGGAGAATTCTTTTGCTCACAGATGTTAACCAGACCATCATTCCACTCAAATAAATCATGAAATTCAACATCTGGATATCTTAACCAAAAACTTTTTAAATATAAACATATCCTATATCAGTAGAATTCATTACAAAAGAATCATAAAAACAATATTTTTGTTTCGTGACACATAATAATAAAATATTGTTTTTATGATGCTTTTGTAATGAATTCTACTGATAGAAAATATGTTTATATCCCCATCATAAGTCATCTCAAGAAGTTTCTTCGATTAGAAGAAACGAAATATCATGAATGATTAAAACGTTTTTGGTTGAGAGCAATCCTGTTCCAGTTAATAAGCAGTTTTTCTTTCTATGTCTTGTGAAATTCAAGAGCATTATCTAATAATTAATTATACTTTAGTCTTTTTACAATTGAAATCCTTCAGCTGTTCAGAATGTTCTCGTGACATGAAAAAACCAAAACCATAAAAAAAAAAAAACCAAAAAACAAAACAAATAACAATTAAAAATAAGTAAGGTTTTCTTTGATGAAATGAGATATATATTTACTAAACGAAAATTAAAGTTAAAATATTTTTTTATCTTTTATTTACAACACTTCCAAAAGCAGAGGAAAAAGATCATAGCTCATTTAAGAAGTTTTTTTTCTGAGGTTTTGACCGTTGTAGGATTGTTGTATCTTTCTTCCACATGAATTTCTAAGTCATTTGTTGCTATAGTAGCAGAAGGATGTTATATATCACAGAGGCTAAGTCGTCAGAAAGAAATTTGGCGCTTATCAATATTCCGTAGGGGTTGTCTTCACTAGTCTTGAGCTTCCAAATCCTTGAATTTAGATTTATTTTGTTTTTTTAACTTTACTTTCAAAACAGATGGTGACTGATAAGGTAATGTCTTACATGCTGAAGATTTGAAGTTTTCCATGAACTCCGTCTTTGATAAATTTATCAGAAAATCAACATTAGCAAACTTTTTTTCAATGCGATCAGTTAAAAAGGAAATAAGTTTTCCAAAAATGCTTGACCTTGAGGCTAAAATAAGCAACCGACAACCTACGAAGTAAAAGGCATTCAAAGATCAGAAAGGAAATCTTTTAATTTTATGGAATGTGCATAGATACAGTTTTCTAATAAATTATTAATAGTAAATCGCTTACTTGGGAGACAAGGATCATTGATTTGACTTTTGTGCTTGTCTTTAGTCAATGTCTAAAGTAGTGATAGATGTACAGAAATTCAGGAATCTCAAACCATGTCTATTAATCTGCTTTGATCAAAATATTCTAAGAATGTGTTCTGTTTCCTGTATTTTAAAGGAAAGTTTTAAACAATTTTGATTTGGTAAAAAAATTCAATACAGAAAAGACAGAGAATACGAAGCTGAACTTTCTATTTAGATTGTATTTAGAAATTAGATTTGGATGAAATGCACTACCATATAATGGAGACTACTTAAATCTTAATTGATAGTTTTTGGCTAATTGTGGCAAAAATTGTGGATTGCAATTTCGTAGAACCTTTTTAAAGATATTGATTAAAGAATCCATAGAAATTGGAACGAAGATAAAGAAATCCAATATTAAGAAAAGCTTCACTTGCGGTCTAAACTTAGAATATAAACTAAACCAAATCACTCAGATGAAAACGTCTGTATTGACACATTAAAATACAATCCACTATTGATTTCGTCAGGAGTCTGTATCCGCCATTTTCAAGTGTGAGGAAATTACAATAAAGGTTCAGAATTAATACATAAAAATAAAAAATAAAAAATCATGTTCAATCAAAAATAGCAACCTGTAACCAATGTTCGTCTTCCTCCATTGGTGACAGGTTGGTGTTTATGATTGGCCAGGATGTTCCCGGATACTGTTATTAATGCCCCTTCCTGGTTGTGTTCTTATTATGTTCAGCATTGGTGGAATTCCAAGAACCTGATTGGTTGAATTTATTGTCTCTTCAATAGAATTTTTTTTATCTAAATACTGAACAAAGGTTCAGTAAGATTGTAATCTCCTAACATTTGGACAGTGTCAGGACAGTGTATTTTATGTGTCAATACAAGTTTTTTAATCATATGTGCATGATTTGGTTTAGTCTAAAAATATTACTTTCTAGGATTAGTTAATTGATCGACATTAGAGCAGACGATGTTATATTGTTTATTGAATATGTTTTATTGTTTGACTTCAATGGAGAATATTACGGATTGGCAATAGGTGGAGTCACGTGTTTTTGTTATCTATCAAAAACGTTGGAATGATCGGCAAATTTAATCCAGGAAAGGAACTTGAGATAAGCTAGAAGAAGCAACAAATACAACAGAAACGGAGATTATACTGTGAAATTGCAATCGTCTGTGGAAGAACTACATAAATACATTAATGTGGATACTTTATTAATGTACTAACACATATCTCAAGTGTTCGTTTCGTTTCAGATTCGTGAATTCTTTTTGAAAGACAATGTAAAATTATATAGGTTCTAATATTCTCTCTACGTAGGATGTTAAAATCTTAAAAAGAAACCCACCTGACCTTACTTTGTTATTAGCTTCGTTGATTGTGATCTGTCTTAATTCCAATTTGCATTGAGCTAATGTAGTTCTAAGTTTGTGTCTTAAGCCTTCAGTTTCTGTTTCATTTACTGTCACAATCTGTAGATTTGCTGTGGACGATTCGCCTACCCTTCTCATTTTAACATTTCTAGATATATTAATTTTTTTTTACTTGAAAATTTATTTTTCATTCAAATAATCATGCTTGAAAAAAATATTTTAATTAGTTGGAATCAGTTAAAACAATTAAAAATGAAGGTGCAAATATTAATTAAGTTTTCATCAAATTTTGGAATGAAATTTTGAATTTCTCAGCATTAATATAGTTTCCGGACTCGTCCCAGTCTGTCTCTTTCCGGGAATGATGTCTATATTTGTAACTAATTACTTCTTAATGCTTTGCGTTTGTTAAGCTTTCGAATCATAAGGCGAAAATGACCAGAAATCCTAATTAGAAGATAAAGCCGCCGCCGCATTTTAGAAAGATAAACGTCTACTTCCGTTAGTTGTAATGTACCTATTGGAGTTCCAACAAATCTAAAGGAGTTCCCAGTTGGCCAATGC
This sequence comes from Thereuonema tuberculata, assembly GCA_023159025.1. NCBI lineage: Eukaryota > Metazoa > Arthropoda > Chilopoda > Scutigeromorpha > Scutigeridae > Thereuonema > Thereuonema tuberculata. Next base: position 3,256,619 of record JAFIDM010000001.1, read on the forward strand.
AGTTAATTTTTAATTAAGCCTTCCAATTATAGACAACGTCGGTGAATTTTAATTAAAATAAGTTTGTGATGAGCATGAGATTTAAATTAATAAGCATTAATAAATGGGTCATTCAATTTGATTTGAGAATTCCAAAGAGAAATAAAACCACAAGAATGAAAATAACGATCTATTTACGAGGGTCATACTGAAAGTCAAGAGCAACAACTTTTTAAAAATCAGATTAATTTACTTTTTGTTTGGAAAAACAAATATATCACATTATTTTTCAATCTTTCCTTATTTTTTCATAGTCTCCATTTTTTTTAAATACATTTTTCCCACCGTTGTGGGAGCTTGAAAATTCTCTTACAGTAAAACTCTGTTGCAGCACTTCGAAAAAACTGACTCACTGCTTTCGTGATATCCTCCATCGTTGCGTAGCGTTGGCATTGTAGTCTAAAAAGATGATAATCGTATGGTGCTAAGTGGGGCTGTAGGCAGGATGCAGAAGAACTTCCTACCTCATTTTCCGAATTTTCACCATGGTAGAACGAGCAGTGTGGGGCCTCGCGTTGTCGTGCTGCAGGATGATCTTTTCCACAGCACATTTATCACTCAATGCATGACGGAGCTTGTGAAGTGTCATGACGTACCGAGTAGCTTTAATAATATGCCCAGGTCCAAAGAAAAATCCACCAGAATCATGCCATCTGCATCCCAGAAAACGGAGCCCATAACTTTTTCAACTGATTGCACTGTCTTTGCCTTCTTTTTTGTTGTGGAATTGGGATGGTGTCATTCCATACTCTACCGTTTTGCTTCGGCTGCATAATGGTGGAACCAGCTTTCATCATCCGTCACTATACTCGTCAAGAAATCTTCATTTTCATATCTGTTCTTGAGCAATGCTTTTCTCTGAATTTTTGTTATCGCGAGGAACTTAGCGTGCGCACACTTTCCGATAGCCTATATTGTTGATTATCTCCTGAACTGCACGGAGCCCAATTCCAAGTTGTGCAGCAATGTCATCCATAGTTACACGTCGATCTTCCTGAATGATGTCATCCTTGTTGCGTTCGTTGGAGGCAGTACACGGGCGGCCGCTACGAGGCTTATATTCGATGCTTGTGTTGTCATCTTTAAAATGCTTTATCCATCGTCTGACACTGCTGGCTCCCATGCACACATCTCAATATGAAGTCTCTCATGAATTTCTGCAGATTCCCTCTTTCACAAATATCAGTTTCATTTCCTCAATACAATTATCAATGTAAGAATATACGTACACTATTTTGTGTTTAAGCGTACGGAAGTTGTGAGAACCAGACAGACCACTTCCTAATTGACAGAAGACAGTAGTGATATTTTGGGTGTCAGGAGGTAAAGAGGAGCAGATATTGATTCCGACCACTACCTACTTCTCATCAAATATAGACAATGAATTTCGGAAATAAAAAAAAATTAGGACTTAGACATAGAAAAGATAATAAAAATAGCTGGTAAAAGATACTAACACAATGATACAAAAGAAATAAAGAGTAACTTCTTAATATGGTTAAGAATAAAAACAAACAAAAATTTGGTTGAAGAAAGGATTAAAAGAAACAATTCAAATGAATTGCAAATGAACTTGTAAGGATAGAAAGAGAAGAAGGAAAGAAATGAGTGCGTCAATGAAAGTTGTAAAAAGATTTGGAGAGAAAGAAATAATCTACTACTCAAACCATAATAATTAAAAAATGAAGACTGGAGAATTAAAATGGAAAGAAGTAACGAAAAAATAAAGAAGAAAAACGACTATGGGCAAAGGAGAACTTTCTGGTGGTTGTCATTAAAGTGACTCTACTTTCAGCATCCTGGAATGGGTTGTAATGAACATATGATAAGGACACTGGTAGATATGCTAATTAGATCACGTGGACAGCGATTTCCGCTGAAAAAAAATTGTTCAACTTTTCGCCACTAAGCGAAAAAAATAAGGCTTTAAGGACGAAAAGCATAAGAAACGCTTATTATCAACCGGTTACAAAGTTGTTCAATATATGCTCCAGATATCTCAGTTACGTGCTGCATGCGTAATACAGCTGATCAACCATTCCACCCAGCATTTCCGGTGGAATATCAGCGCCCTGCCGCTGTATGCTTGACTTTAGATAGATAGTCGTGATCTTTCATTTAGCCCCACATCCACAAGTCACATGGATTTCAGTTCGGAGATCGTGCAGGCCAAGCATCTGGAAAACCTCTGGAGATTATATGATCATTCGTGAAGGTCTTTCACTTGTCAAACAATAAGCGATGAAAACAGATAACAATATTGGTTGAAAACAGTGGCCTCTAAATAATTTCATTCTTTCAAGGCAGGAATCAGATGCTGAGCAAGGAGTTGTATAATCTGCACTGTAACTGTAATCTGTAGTCGTAATGAGAGGACTTTAGGTGTAATTAAGAAAATTGGATCGAGAATAAAATTACTTTTGAATCCATATCATACAGTCACATAATCTTTGCGGAATGTCTTGCTTGGAATGACTGCTGGGATTTAAATCTACTGTATAGCGCTGTATTTCCTCCTGGTTGCGAAAAGTTTAACTACTTTTTTCCAGCGAAAGTCGAGTCCACAAGATCTAATTTGTATATCTACGAACATTGCAATATGTTTGTTACAACCCTCTTCAGAGTGCTCAGAGAAGGATCATCTATTTAACAGCAATTACATGTCCAATATATAAGAAAAATGATAAGACAGACTATAAAAACAACTGAGGAAATTTTTATTAAGTTTGATAAATAAAATTACCTTATTGAAAGTTGACGGGTAGAAACTTTCAAATATCTTAACTCCATTTTAAGTGAAGATAATAATTATCTGATGAAGTGACGATAAGATTAACAGCTAGAAACAAATGCATTTACTAACTACTTTGAAGTCGCTACGTGTAAACCTTATGTTGTTACGTATGGATTGGAGACTTGATGTCATAAAAAAAAAAGGAAGGCTAGATATGTGGGAGAGGACAATCGTTCGGAAGATTTATGGTACAATTAATGAAAACGTTGAATAACGAATTATAAAAGTTTTATGATGAACGAAGCTTAACTTGAGAAATTCGAGCATCAGTTCATTGGAGCAAGTTGGAAAGAATTCCATCTGATTGACAGAAATTCTTCCAAGGACAAGAAGAAGACAAAAGTAGTAGTGGCAGATCAAGAAAGAGATGGCAAGACAATTAGAATAATATCTAAGAAGCTTAAGCGTGAGATGTTAGAGATACAGAGCTAAGGACCGTGAAGATTGGGCGAGAATAATATAAAAGAGGCCAAGGTCTTACAGAGGCTGTAAAATATCACAGAAATATATCAAGCATTTGGCAATGATCATGGGTAATTTTGTTTGGATAGCAATGCAGGATGTTTCGTACAATTTTATGCACCGTGCTCACAGGCATGCACAAAGTTCGAGCGATTCCCCGTGCAATGCACGTTTGCACACCACCCCTCGTCTCTTTCTGTTGTGGCACATCTTCTGCTGACGTCGAAGCAATTGGTTTTCTCCCTCTGCCAGATTTCACTTCAAAACAACCTGTCTCTTCGAATTTCTTCATCATTTTCTCCAGACCCTTGGCACACATCGGACCAGCTTTCTTTATACCTTTACTCTCCCTTAACTTCTTCAGAGATACTGGCGTACAGTCACCGTTCTTGTAAAAGAGCTTCATAAGCAGAGCGCGATCCCTTCATTGAGAGTCATGGCGAGCTTCTCAGAAGCAAAATAAGGAAAACGCCATGTACCCCGCGTTTTTATAACAAATGCATTGTGTCGTGCGCATGACATGTCTTGTATTTTGTATATTACGACGCTTAAAGCGCCATCTATTGCTAACATTTGGAACTATTTTTTTTTTCTTTTGTCATACTATTTCCTCTTTCTTCGAGTACATTCCGTTCAAATGTCAGGTCATCTGAGCAGTAGTTCTTTTTTTACAGCATGTTGAAAGTTGAATTTTAATTATAATCACCTTGTACATAAACAGTCTCAAATTGAGTTTAGTAAAAACAATGTCTTTGAGTTACTTAAAGATATTTATTTTATTTTTATTTGTTGTCAAGTAATATTTATGCTTTTAAAAAATAAATATAATAAAGTAAAACTAATGACAAAATTTCTTCAGAAACTTCCTTGTCATGAATACGGAGTTATTTTGAACTGAGTTAATAAAAAGACGTGAAAACAAATCAAAACAAAACTAACTTTATATAAGTTAAAGTATAAATATAAGTTAACATCATTGTTAGTCAAAGATTAATAGAAATCTACGTCCATTTCGAAGGAATTATGAAGAATGTTTTGGTCGAAAGATTAAGTTGTGACTGACACTGCAGTAAAAGGAGAGACGAGATTGAGGTGGAAAGGCCACAAAAGGACAATAGGCTTCCTCTACTTCCTCTCGGAATTAACTCAATGAGACAGACAACCAATGAAAGACTCAGGGAAAAGATACGAATAAGCTTCCACTGAATTGAGTCACTTTACTGAAATCTGATCTGTTTTTCATTGGAATCAAACGGAGAATTTATACAAATATAAATTTTTAAGTACAATTTTTATTTTGAATTTTTATAAATGGAGAATTTATATAGAGTCGAGGAGTACATTATCTTATAGAATATATCCAAAACTCTATATAAATTCTCCATTTGTAAAAATTCAAAATACAAATTGTATTTAAAAATTTATGTATATAAATTCTCCGTTTCAATATAATGAAAAACTGATGAGATTTAAGTAAAGTGTCTCCGTTCGATTTCAGTGGAAGCTTATTCGTATGTTTTCGCTGAGTTTTTCATTGGTCTATGGTTGTCTGTCTCATTGAGTTAATAATAATAATTATTATTAATTATTCCAATTTCAAATAAGTAAAGGAACATAATTTGAATTCATTAACGTAAGTTAGTTTTCAGTCTGGAGTTCTAAAAAAATGGTAAATTGTTAACATTTAAATAGCATTCAGTGAATTGAAGGTTGTTCTTCGTTTACTCTTTAGTTGATTCATTGGCCTAAAATTGTACTTAATACTTGCCAATCTATATTTTATTTAGTTGAGAACTCCCTATTAGAAAAACCGGTCCCTTTTTAAATGTGTTAAACATTTTTAGCTTCTATTTTTGTGTCGGTGTCATTTATTTCAAGCACTAATGCACACGTTAAAATTCACCATTTTGATTCATTTCATTTCAAAAATTTCAATTTATTCTAAATATGAAAACAATGAGATTATTTAGGTTGCATTACATTATAATAGACTATAATATTCACTTTTCATAGTAACGTAAACAATAAAACATTTAACTATTTAACTTTACTAATTTGATGAAGTATTTATTCACTTTCTTTCTCTACACTTTCATAATTGGACGATTTTTATATAAAAGGAATGAAAATGATAAAAACCGCTCAAAGTTAACTTTATTTGAAAAAATTAGAAAACAGTTCTTTTTTAAAAATACAGTAGGATGACTTTAGATACTTATTAATTGATTTTACCATTACGTATTCCATTCTCCTCATAGTTTTATCACCGATAAAACTTCTTTTTAAATAAATTCAAATTACATTTCTTTAAAAATAACAAAGTACAGTTTGATAATCATTTATCGACTATTAACATATGAATTGGTGAATATAAAATACAAAGATACAATTTTTTTTTAATTTAACAATTTCATATGAGAAACTATTGAAGACAGCTTTTGAAATACTACATTAACAGTAATTCATCCTCTGTTGCATCATTTGCAAGACCATCAATGTAATCTACAGCCTCACTGCTAGAATGCCTTTTCTTCTATAAAGGCAGATTAACTCAATATCCTTAAGCTTTATCTTGCTTTTCCCTTCAGGCCATGGGCAAATCAACTCAGCCAAATGAAAGCTGTCTAATCCTCTTCCTCGCTGATTACTCTTAATATCAGCTTCAATTAATCTGCTTGTGAAGGACAAATGATTTGCTTCTCTCCAATTTAACTGCACGGAATAGTCACTTAGTTCCATTGAAATAAAACATTGAGACAGTTTCAAGAAATCAAAACTGGGTAAATCAAAGAAATTTTAGAAATGTCGCTTGGTTTTCTTTATACAAAAGCCATTCAGTTTAGACTCAAAAATAGTCAATCAATTTTTAATGAAATTTCCTGGTAGATACATGTCTGTCACGTGATGTCTTTCGAATTTAATTCTTATTTTGTAATTTGAACATAAGAAACACTGTAATTATGCTAAAAAACATTCTACTTCAAGGATAACGTATCACGTGATGACCATTCCTTCAGACATGCTACGTTCGGCTGTAGAGAATGTGCAGAGAATGCACTTCCTGGTCCACCAAACGGTGATCACATTTGAACCTGGTCCAGTTCCACTCGGGAAAATGAATAAGCTGCGTAAAAGATGATGTTTCAGTTCAGTTTCATCTTTTTCATTCATTTGTATGTCCATTGCAACTCTTTTTACGTTGCACAGCGCCACATTTCCACCAATCGGCGGCTTTTGAAACTATTTGTTTTTTCCCAGAATTCTTTTTCCCATGTCTTCATCAGTCTCTGTTTTGTGTTGTTCGATGTAAATGGTTTTGAGTCAGTTTAATTACGTTGTACAACTCAGTAAAGATTTCGAGTCCATGTATTGATATTTAGGAGTTCACTTACTCGGAACAAAATTTGAAAGACTGAAGAATGGACACCTAAAACTTCAGGAAACCAAAGGCGAAGGAAGGCCAAAGGCCGGAAGTGCTGGAAACTTTACGACCTGCATCTTTAGAAATCTAGGATGACATCAGAGGTCAATCATATAATGTACTAATAAGCTTTAAGCACGATTTGGATTTTCTGAAGCAAGAAATTGTCGTAGACCGATGGAATTAAAGGAATTAATGTGGTTATCAAAGGATCCTTCCATTGTAATTCTGTTCGGAGACATTTCTATGGAATTCACTTGAATTCCCAGAAGCACCCGAGGAAAGAAACTGAGGTGGGTTCCCGTGACCTTCCTCATGAAATCATTATGGAATAGCTTCAGACCGAAGAGAAAGTGAAGAAGAAGCTGACAAACACAGGAAAGAAAATTGAAACAACCAAGCCACGCCCAGGATTTGAAGCCAGGTGCCGACACAACGTCCGGACGGCAGACCGACCCCCCAGACCGCTCGGCCATGCCGGAACGCCAAAGGATCCTTATCAAGAAGCAATTGAAGCTTTGATGCAAAATGCACCCATCCGTTAAAAATACTTATATTTTAAGATAAAAATAATTAAAGTCTAATTAATTTTAATTTTGATAAATATAAAATTTTAAAAGTTTGCGAAATAATAGTAGATATTGTAAAAACAATAAAAAACAAAAAAATCCACGCGGACATAAAGAAAATGCTTAAGAGAAAAAGAAGAAGAAAAATAATCCCAGTAAATAAACAGATTCGAACCGACAACATTCAGCTTATGAGTTCAAGTACTTACCGATCATGGTATAGCTGACAACTGAAATGAGATGGTTGCATTTCTGACATTTAAGCTAATAGCAGAAATCCAATGAAAACAATGCCAAATAATTCGAACATAGGGGGATGGCGTTGATTCCTGAAAATACTCTATTCCTATGGTTTCTGAACACGATAATGAAATCCGCTTGTCGATCCGACGTTCCGTTTGGGTGTTATAAGAGGTGGACAGACACGGACGGATGGACCCGCACAGGCTAAATGCAACAACTACAGATTTCACTCGCTATCACAGTACTTCCTAAGTGGGTCGCTAAAAATTTGAAGCAACTTTTATCGACTGAACGTTAACCAAGTGATAAGCGAGCGCGTGGTTCACTGCGTAGCGCTGGAGTCTAGGAAGTGCGGGATTGCTGGTTCAAATCTTGCTGAGTGCGTAGTTTTTTTTTTGCATCCAACTGCATTTGAGTTTACATTATTTGTAAAGAACAACAATCTGGGTCCAGTCTTACGATGTTCGGCAGATGAAAAATTTCCTAAAGCGTCTACAAAACTGCATCTCATTGAGGAAAAACACGGAATTAACTCCAGAGAGGATTCGTACCTTACGAGCTCTCCTCCCAAGTCTTTCATAACATGATTCTGTACGCTGTGAACTGATGACAGGGAAATTTTTACAAACGACATGAATGAGGTTTGTTTCCCGACTGAAATTTTGGAAAACTCAAGCGGCTGCAAAAACATGGTGTTCATACATATGTGCTAGATGTCGCTTAACTTTTTATTTCCCGTACTTTTACGACGAGGACCATCCAACAGTAACAAGATGCACTTAGCAATGTTATGGAAAACATCAGTTAGTTAGTTAGTTAGTTAGAAAACGTTAGTAAATAGTGTCAACTTAAGTTTAGTTCTAGTTATCTTCTCTTTATATTTTATATTTTGTTTGTTTCAAAAAAAGAAATGTCATATCCTGTTTTTAAGAGTACTGTGTTTGTTTTTATCAAAGGTTAGTCATCAAAATTGAGCATGCGATATTGTGTTTATGTTCATTTATCATAAACATCCAAAAATATACAATTTGATCTAAGGCAATTGCTGGAAATTGTGAAAAATCATTGACGGCGCGAGCGCATGAAGCTTAACATTTCAATTGCTATCTGATCTCATAAATAAAAAAGAAATGTTTCATTTTTTTACCTGGCGTTTTTCATCTTTGTATCCAAATTCTGAATCATTACAAATAATGTTACCTATTATTTCATGCTTGCAGCAAGATTACAACTAGCGATTCCACACTAGACTCGAGCGCTACGCAGTCAGCCACGCGTTCACTTAACACTTCGCTAACATTCAGTCGATATCAACCGCTTACTATTTTTCAAAGTCGATTATCTTGAAAATGCCTGAATATTTTACCCAATGCCTTTGGGAACTTGACATTCGAGGGATGATCTTCACGTAAGAAGAAGTTTAAAGAACATCCATGAACCGACTATCTGACAATCCCCTTATTAGATCACAAACAATGGATTTCTATCCATGTGTTCAATAAAATTCATTTCAGTAAAAGATATCAAGAAAATATATTTATTTTAATTCTACTAATCTCTAAATCATGATTAAAATTAAAGAATGTTTCAGGATTGAATTTCAGCAGATATATTTTAAAAAAAAATATTCTTTACAATCTTGAGTTTAATTTGTTTTTTGTTTTAAATCTTGAAGTCAATAGAAACCTCCTTTTTCTTTGAATTCTGCTTTTGATTTTCCAAGGAAGTTTTAATAAAAAGGCGTAGTTTTCATTCGTTATTTTCGTTGCTTTAAAAGAAAAGAAGACATCAATGTCTTTTTGGAACTTGATTTTGTATTTCCACTCAGAGGCTTTTTGAGATTCAAAGGCAACGTCAAGGATATTCAAAATCACCAGTGTTATGTGCCCCCCCCCCCCCAAGAAAAAAAAAAAGAAAGAAACCACTTTAAAACGAACTGGTATCTTCTTCCTTGACTTTGCACATCAACGCTTTTCAGTAGCTGCGTGAGTTGACTTATGATGTCGCTTCATTAAGTGTAGCTTTGCGTTTTTCCTTCTTTCCACCCCCGAATCTTCTTCAACAACTCAACCAACCATTTTTGTTCCTCATTTGAAATGAGTGAAATTAATTCTTTCCTAAGATTATAAAATACCCATCATCGGATTTCGTACGGATTTTCTGTAGCAACACAACAGTGGTTAATCCAAGGATGAATTTCATTAAATCTCTTCATCCCAACTGAAGTCAATTTCCTAAAAACTTTCCTAGTCTAAGTTTTTCTATTGATTCTCATCAAAGGCTATTTTTATTTCAGCGGATATTTTCGTGGCTACTTAAGCGCAAATCGAGAAGCAACTGTTTTACAAACTAATTACAAAGTATCAGTAAAACTTTCTAGAAAATTGAAGACAATGAAATTTTAAGAATGTTTGAAATATCATGGAATGGTCTTACATTATTATAGAAAACATTTACTTTTCTTATAACTTTCTTCTTGTTCTTTGTTTTTCAAAGCTCTGAAAATAAATATTTGTATAATTATAAAGTCCGCTCAATACATATAATCTACTTTCAAATTTATAATTTGCTGTAAAAATCGATTAAACATAATCGTACGTTAAGTGGTTTTAAATCCAATTAATCAATGTTAATTGTGAGACAAATTTACGAATTAGTCTGTCGCAAGCCAAGACGCAAAGGAAGATCATTCAGTGATTTCTTTCACAGAAACAATTTCTCAAATAACAGAGATAGAAAGAGGGAGTGTACTTCTTAAAATAGGACTTCTCAATTTCAAGATCAATGGTTATTAGGATGAACCTACATCCACAAGCCAACTTAGAATCATCTAGGCTTCTTTATTATAAGTAATGTTGAATCGTCTCAGTTGATTCAGACTCTACTTAAGAAAGGGTTTCATTTTTAGTTAAATGTCATTAAAAAAAAGGGATACTAAATAAAATCTAAAAAGACAATTAAACAAACCAAACAAAACAAGGTTTCAAGGAAACAAAACCGGAATGCCGATGGAATAGTAAATTGGAAATGGATTGAAAAAATAACACGAAAAGATCTTAAGAAAGTTATTGAGTGGAATTAAATGGATATTTTTTATATAATAATTTCTTTAACGTGTCGTGAAACAATACGAATAACTACTATATCGACACTTGTTAAAATACGATTAGCCAAAATTTAATTGATAATTGACTAAACTTCAGACAAAAAAAAAATTAAAAAAAAATAAAAAAAAAATAAATAAATAAAGATTAAAAATTTAAAAGAATTAAAACTCTCATTACGTACGTTTCTCAACCTCTGCAGAACGGTTTCTTTCTCAAATGAATTAAAAAATAAAAAATAAAAGTTAAAAAGTTAAAAATCGGCTATTATTCCCCCCTACCTGGCTTATCTCATCCCTGACTGGGAATCGTGAGAAATGAATTTTAAAAAGCGAAGATCAGATGTTTATGTCGTCGTGCGCCTGGTGTCCGTTATTATAACTACACAAATAAAAGCGCTTTTAAAAATGGTTTTTTTTTTGTTTTGTTTTTTTGTTTAATGTTATTTTTTATTTTTATGTTCTTCGTAACACTAACGCATTTGTAAAGAATATATCGAAGAAACAAACTAATGATAAACAGACTAAAGTTAACAAACTTACACGTCATCTAATTCAGAGTTAATTAATTAGTGGAGGAAGGGTCTTAATTACCTTCTCTTCAAATACCTCCTCCACCTGTGATTCAATAAGACCAATTTTAGAAGGAGGTCAAAGGAACCGCTGCGCCTGTATTTGACAAAAAGATTTACTACTGCGACAGGTTATTTTCAAACGAGAATTTACTCACAAAATCTAGAAAAGAATGCAACGGAATAATTGAAAACATTTCGTAAATCTATCAAGTGCTGATTTTGCCCAATAATGTTAACTTTTCTTATTGTCCCGTGTTGAGTCTATGTTTTATGTTACTTTGTTTACAGAATATTATATAGAATGCATTACTTTAATGTAAAATAGTAAAACTTTTGTGTAAAAATAAAATATGTTAAAAAATGAAATTCAATTATGTTACCTTTAAATCTACGTAACAATTCATGCAACAAGTATAACATTCACTATAAACTATACTAATAGCTATTGAAGTGATAAAATAATAGAAGAATTTAATAATATTAATTAAATTAATTAATTCAAAATGAAAGTTATTGGATTAGGAACCATTCGGTTAATTGTTATTTCCAACTTGTAAATAATATTCAACACTAAATGAATTAAACATGAATCAAACAGGCAATGTAACTAATTAATTATGTGCATTAACTATTAAAAACTATTAAATTAAATTTAAGATTTAAATGTATCTGATAAAACTATTTATTTATTTATTTATATTTATTTCAATTTGTAAATTTCTTTTAGTTCCTGTCTAAACTAAACAATGCCTATTTATAATACTACGATAGTAATGACTAAAATATGTAATCTATATTTTAAGATTCTTCCAATGGATCTCTTTTACCTAATTTTAATTATAAATCTGGTCAACAGACATTTTGCATTGAGTATGTGATATATCAACTCTTATGTATTTTGGATATAGAATCGGAAATGCAGTACCATGTAAGATGTTTTCGCAAATTAGATTTTTTTCTAATTTTTATTAGGCGTTTGTGTTATTTTGTGCTCTGTTTTTATGGTGAAATAAATAAACAAAAATCAGTGACTATGCTAATTATTACACTCCGCATTTCGGTGTAAAAAACAGTGGAAGATGTTCTAAAAATAGTCACTAGATGGCAGGACAGTAGAAATCAGAATAGGTGCATTTCTCGTGTTTATCTCTCGTGTGTTGATTTATGTTTTCTGCATGTCCGTTAAGCTACCCGCACACGAGGGAGCTTTTTCTGTGCAACTCGAGGAAATTGAGGTGCACAGAAAAAGCTGCATGCGACTATCAGTGCGCAAACGATGCAACATTGTTAGCGCCGCCGTGCAGACAACAAACGAAGCACACTACGAATTTGAATGACATCACTGGACATGACGTCAAGGATACTGCTGTGATATCGTTCCAAAACTAAATATTTGTGATTTATTTTAAACATATGAGAAATATTTTTATAATATTATTAGCCGGTATGTAATCGCAGTTGATGGCAATAATGCGATTCACGAATAACAACGACCAACAGCCAATAATAATCCATTGCTCACTGAAACAATGACGTCATGTGGCAGTTTCCGGAAATGGTGAATGAGCGAAACTCTGCTTGCGATGTGAAATATTCAAAAAAACTAGGTTTTTGAAACGTTCTGATACATTCTGCCGCATTAAATTACTGCATTTACATATAAACTGTATTTATGTGTGAAAGACACTCGAAATAATCTGATATTTTTGCTGTATTCGCGATTCGCCCATCTGAAGCGAAGGAAAAATGTTTTGACGCCATGTTTCTTCCTTGAGCATGACGTCACGCCTGACGTATAAAAATGCTGCACTGTGATTGGGTAATTCCATGCAACTTTCCGTGGTGCACCGCCGTTCTGTGAAGCTTTTTTTCCATGCAACTTCCATGCAACTTGGCCCATGCAGCTCAAAAAACCGCTCTAGGCATCAAGTTGCACATGCAACTCGGCCAAAAGCTCCCTCGTGTGCGGGCTACTTTACCTAAATTTCTGCCAATTTTTTTTTTGCATTATCTGTGTGAGCTAGTAAATCACTGCGGCATTTCAGTTAGTTAGTGCAGTATTATATTGGCATTTTCCTAAACCATCCCGACAACTTTTGTTATGTGTGTGGAAAGTTCACTCCAAAAACCAAAGCCAATCACTGATGTTGTTAATCAAAATACAGTTTATAAGCCTTCTTACTTATTAACTATATTATCCTTATAAGCCGGTGATCAGGATAATAACTTTGCACCTCATTTTTGCTTGCATAACTTGCACAACTACTCTAAGGGCTGGCGCGCATATGGCAGCGACAGCGACAACTACAAACTGCAGCGACAAACTACAGCGACACGCAGACGTTCAATTTGAACGATTTAAAGCGCATATATTGACGTTTTTCGAAGCGACGGAAGTTGCAGTGGACTCCTTGTCGCACCGCGCCGCGGCGCTGATCAAACGGAACCGGAAACGGAAATTGCCTAGAATGCAGCTGTTTTTCCGCCATTAGTGTGATGAGAAACATGAGCGATGTTTGGCGAATGTGTAATTTCAGATGCTATTTAGGAAAATCTTATGTGCCGATTGTGATTTAAGGCTTCTGAAAATCGTTTATCATAGAATGGACATTGAAACATAATGGTTGTTCACCAGAATGTGTAATCCTGTGTTGTGAGATCTGAGACTCGGAAAATCGTTTACAGAAAATGGAAATTCATCTGTTTATCTTTCTGTTTATGCAGTCTTGTGGATATTAAGATAAATAAATCACATGGGAACATAATGTGTACGGTAAATTTGTTTTATCAACGACGTTATTGCTATGATGTCTACTTTAAGATTCAGTACTGTTTTAAATGTTTTAAAAACAAAGTGAAATAAATGTAAACTTGTAAATATGTTAATATATATTCTGATAGCAACATAGTTTTGCTTTACAGTGAAAATTACAATTGTTTCTGTTATTTTTAAATAAAAATAAAAAAAAAAAAAAAACATTCAAAATAGCATTTGTCTAATT
>JAFIDM010000001.1:3283457-3319191 GCA_023159025.1 Thereuonema tuberculata
AATTTAATGGACCACTTGAGGATAGGCGGGGCTTCGTAGTTACAATATATTCAACCAGGCTACTGCTTCGCATGTAGGATAAACGAAGCCATGTGCTTTGTTTTAACCGGTGTAGATATAGAGGAAATATTGTATTAAAGAAGGATATTCCAAGCGTTTTTACAGAATTATTACAATAAGCATCTGCACAGTACTGAACCATCCATCTTGAAATATCAAAAATCGACGATTTTTTAAGTAATTCACACAAAGTTATATGTTTGTTTATCCACAAGCTCTCGCCGTCACGTATGTGCTTAACACGTCATACGTGACGTCGATGGGGGCGTAAACCTCAAGTGGTCCATTGTAGTGTGTTGTTGAATTAGCTATGAAGCAAAAGCACACAAGACTCTGTATGTATCAAATCTGAGTGCCGTTTTGTGAGATGAAATTACACAGGAAGTACTTCAAATATATATATAGGTTTTGAAGCTAACATCCTACAGATTTCGAGATATTCAGCGTAACTTTCATTGATTTTCAAGTATTATTTTATTAACTCACTGCTGTCATAAGAAAACAAGTATTACCCTGGACAAATGGTATTTCGCTGGCCTGCAAATCCAATATTCCCGAGTTCGAGTCTGCTGCGGGGTGAGATGTAGTTTTTCTTTTAATTTCATTTATTTTTTTATTTTTTTTTTACTTTCTATTCTTATGATAATGTAAGTTTTTTTCGTATATGTTACGAATATTAGACAGAAAATATTACCCTGTAAACCCATCACCCCTCTTAAGTAAATGTAACTATCCTATTTCCTTTAATTTTGGTAATATTTCGCGGAATTTATATCATTTTCCGCTTTTTCAAACCTTTTGTTTAAAAATAACAATGAGTTACTTCCAATACATGTCTTAATACTAATACAATCATGCGTAATATAGATATATTATCATGTCATTATTATAAAATAATCATATGCTCTTTCCAATAAATGAAAAAATGTTAACAAAACCAAGTATTTTCGTTTAAAACCAAGTATTGTGCCATCATTATTAGTCCCATACAATATAAAGTTCACTTTCTTTGTAGGTATAGTCTCTTTATTGAAATTTTTCTGTTTGATTTCTGACTAAATCCTGGAAATATGATAAAGTGTTTGGATTCGCCATATATCCTCTGTCTTTGTTCATACATTTAAAAGTCTCGATGACTCACGCTTCTACCACATATCTGCTATGTTTGTCTCTAATTTTGAAAAGAATTGTAACTTCTGGGTCCGGGTTATGATCTTCTGTTAGGCAATGCTCATCAAGACTTTTAAATGTATGAAGAAAGAGGATATATGGTGAATCCAAACACTTTATCATTTTTCCAGGACTTAGTCAGAAATCAAAGAGAAAAATTTCAATAAAGAGAATATACCAACAAAGAAAGTGAACTTTGTATTGTATTGGACTAATAATGATGGTAGAATACTTGGTCTTGTTCGCATTTTTTCATGTAGGAAAGAGCATATGATTATTTTATAATAATGACATGATAATATATCTATCATGATTGTATTAGTTTTAAGACATTTACTGGAAGTAACTCATTGTTATTTTAAAAAAAAAAAGGTTTGGAAAAGCGGAATGATATAAATTCCGCGAAATATTACCAATATTAAAGGAAATATATCAAAGAGATGTAGTTTTTTACCCAATTTTAGGAATACAAGATATGCCGTAAGACTTTTTGTACCACCCAATCCAATGTGAGGGAGTGCTCCATCCTTCATAAATACGATGGATCCGATGCATCCACGCTGTTGAACTTACGGAATAACAAAATGAAGCAGCATTCGTTGATACCTCACAGCATTATGGAGCAAGTCACGGGCCGTTGTCGTTATCTCTTCCAAAAAGTACAGACCGATGACGAACGAAGCAGTAAAGCCACACCACACTGGGACTTTTGATGAGTGCAATGGAATTTGCTGAAACATATGAGGATTCTCCAACGCCCAAATGCGGCAATCTGTGTTTATAATTCCATTAAGATGAAAATGTGTTTCATCACTCCATAGGATGTTCCAAGGCCATACATCCTCGACTTCCATTCGAGCCACGAACATCAGAGAAAAGTTCAGACGAGCGTCCGCATCTCCTCGAAGCAGTTGTTGAGTGTGGCTGATCTTTTAAGGGAAACCCTTTAGCAGTTTACGTAATTTTCCACACCGTTGCGTACTGTGTATCATACTGCCTGGATATTGCCCCAGCACTGCTGGACTCTTGTGCATCATTTGGTTCTAGTGCAGCAGTTGCAACTGTTTCAAGTTATTGATAAGATATCGGTTTGGTCCTCGTCCTGGCAGTACTTGTAACGATCCAGTATTTTCAAATCGAAAAATCATTTTTCGCAAATTTGTGATTCTTTTTGGGCATTTCCTTAAATTCTTCAACCTCCGGTATTCCTGAAGTGCGACAGAAGCAATGTTGTTGTTTTTTGGCAGTAAAGTTTCACCTGCAAAGCATGATCACGTAAATTTAGCATAGCGAAGATTTAACATAATTGCACCACCGCATATCAATCGCTGTTCGTTTTCATGTTTTGATATCGTTCAATCTACGATATCAATTCACTTCAATCTGGATATTTCCGCGCTTCCAGCGACATTTTTTCCCTTGGTGGCAAAATTTTGAACTATTTTTTTTTTCAGAAATCAAAACTCCATGGTCTAAATAGTGTTCAAATTTGATGAAGTTTGGCCCAATAGCTTTTTGGTAATTGGCTCTAAACACCTCCTCTTTAATTATGGCCAACCTGTTTATGTAGAAACATAAATATAATTAAATCTCTGCATATTGATTCTTTGAGTAACTTCACGACATATTTTAATGATCTCTAACAAATGTCTTAAAATCAAAATGTAATCTGGGATTAATAGTAAGGCCTTTCAATACGAAATTTGATATTAATTAGTTCATTAAGGAAAAGTGGGCGAACTCCCCTTTTTCGAAATGCTTGGGTCTTCTGAGTAAAACTAAAAAAGACAGAAAAACAAACCAAACCAATACCATTGACTTATTAATGGAAAAAAATATTCAGGTAAAACATATAAATAACTGTGTATGAATTAACCAAATGAGGGATAGGAGATACAGCACAGGAGAAAAAATACATTTACTTTTTTTTGTTAAGTACTGTATGTATTCCTGAAAGAACAGAATAACATCACAGACTAATAAAATCCTAGAATATTCTTTTGATGTCTACAGCTTTTAGCTTCTAAATTGGAACTTTGACAAAGCCGTTCATTTCACTGCCAGCACTTAGGTAATTGCTTCTTTTTCTTGATGTTCACTTTGTTTTTCAACATAAGCGAATGCTTTCCTTCGTGATTTCTAGAACAACGAGCAGTTTTTATCATCTTATTCATAGAATGCTCTTATATTCTTGTATTCTTAGACATTTAAGACTTCCTTTTCTTATTTACTAAGTATTTTAACTCGAAGTTAATTTTGTTAACTCAAATACCATTTTAGCTCTTTTTTTTCAACGAAATTATTTTCTTTTTATTTTCGATTTAACTTATTTTATCAGTTTTTACAAGTATATTATTTTTTTTCTAATCTGTAGATAATTTTGAATTGTGTGAAATCATTCTTTGGGAGTTTAGTTTTCATAAATTCTTCGCATCTCTTAAGTTGAGAAACCATTATAATTACATCCAAATACTTTTGGACAAATCGCCGCTAATTGTACAGTAGATCTGAAGCTTTTGTGAACTCCGATCATATAATTTTTCTTCAGTCACTTTCCTGAATACTGAGTCAAAAGAATGTAAAATTTAAAAATGGATTCATTGTTTTTGATGTATTATGTATGAAACATAGAAATAAAAACAAGAAACAAGGGGGTCAAAAACAAAAACAAAAATTGAGATATTTCTTGATCAACGTACCTTACAACTAATACATATATAATCTATTGTCTTTCTACTAAGAAATCAAGCAAAGGCATCATAACAACAATCTATTCTTTCTTCTTTTAAAAGTCATTTCATTTAATAAAAATTTAGTCATTATGTAATTGATAAACGAATGCTTCTGCAATGAATTACTTTGCCAGAAATGACTTCTTTCTAAGCGAACAAAATAGACAAATTCTCAACTCTTTCTCACATACAGACGAATAAAAAAAAGACAGAAAAATAAAACAACTAATGATGTAAACCAGGTTGTGTTCAGAACAACGTTGGTACAATAGGTACAATACAGAAGAAATAGTGTAGTATCTTTGGTGTAGGTGTAGTATCTTTATTTTTTTTGTAGAAAAGATTCAGGATTTCTTTCTCTTGTTAATTAGCATCAATTTTTGAATATCTCTTTCTGATCTTGCCTTCTCTCTTATTGAATGTTTCTTTGAAGCTAAATTTTACTTAACATAAGTTTCATGCATAGTTTTACTGTTAAATCAAGTTTGATTTTATTTCATTTATGTGAAAATTTTTATCTCCAATTTTACTCATTTTATTGTTAATCTTTTGTTTCAGTTTAAATAATGAATATCTTGATCTTTAATGCATCTGCGAGAATGTGATCTGACTTTAGTACATAATATTACTTAAACAACTGACATATGTGCCATTCTTCAGGCCTTTCCGACTCTTCTTCATATAGTTGGGGGGTTTTTTTCCCCGTTTTTCTGAGGAGTATTTTCCCCAGAGCTGTTTACCTGTCACATGTGTTGACACCATCTTCGTTCCTCGCAGTGAACGTGAGTGGAATGGCGATGAAGAGTAAGTGAATTCAAAGTTTGAGTATATCTAAGGAACAGAAGAAGAGGAGAAAATAACCGTAATGTAATTTATACTTTATTCGTTTTTCTACCCCAAAAAAAGTTCCCAGATAGTTATTAAAAATTATTCTTAAATATACTTTCATAGACTCATTTAATGATTTTTAGAAATACTAAAATAATTTTGTGAATCTAATTTTGTGCTGAAGCCGAAATTTAAGGGCCACCCATAATAATAAAGAAAATTTAAAAATAATAATAGAAAAAGGAAGTACATTAACGTAAGCAAAAATAAAAAAAGTTCGGAAAATAAAAAAAAAAAAAATAAAAAAAAAAACCACTTCTGCATTGAGAAATAAATAAAACCGGATTCGAATCGACAACCCCCACCAGATGAGTCCGAGACCTTACCCATCATGCTGTAGCAGACAACTGAAATGATAAGGTTGCATTCTAACCATTTACCTAATAGCGGAAACTCAATGAAAACAATGCCAAATATCTCGAACAAAAGGAAAGCGTTGACCCTTTAAATACCCGATCTCTACTGTGTTTCGGTCAGTAAACACGGTGCTGAAGTTTGTTTGCCAATCGGACCTTCCCTTCGGGAGTTGTTAGGGGGAAACAGACTAACGCAATAGCTACCGATTTTGGTCGCTAACACAACAGCTCTCACAAGGGTCGCTAAAAAACTAAAAGATTGAGAATAAAAGAAATCAATAACAAATAAAAAAGAAATATTATCAGTTTAAAGTTAGCATCAAAGTGGAACACATCTCTTTCTGCGATTAGCATCGATCAATTTGCAGTAAAATCTAGAATTTTAAATTTGTGTTCAATTATTCATTATGCTTTTAAAAAAAATGTTAAGTAAAACGACCAGAAACCTCGATTTGAACCTGTGAGTGATGAAAGACCAAGGCTAAATAATTCATTTTCATTTTATTTCAAGCAACCAGAAGAAGACTTCGGTTTATTATGAAGTCGAAACTAGTAGTTTCATTTAAAGTTTTTTAAAATGTTTTATGTTTTCTGAACAATTTAATTATATTTGTGCGACGGCGGAATTTATAATAATAACTGTAATTGTAAAAGAATGTTTGAAGTTTCAAATAACAATCTCTAATATGCATCTAAATGAAAAAGAAAAAAAGAAAAACACACAGTTCAAATGTTTGTCGGTCAAATAGATTGTGATACCTCATATAGGTCTGTCTTATTTGCATTACTGAGATCTTGATCACGTGAGACTTTTACACAATTTCCTTGTGTTGAATTTACCCGTGCAAATTCAAGTTGAAATGGTCCCACTGACCAGTCACAACTGATCAGTAGCAAGTCTCAAGTTCAAAGGGAATCGTTTTGACTGACTGCAGCTCCAAGAGAAACACGAGAGCTTTTCCCTTGGAAATTGTTTGAAGAAATTTTTGCTCCGAAGATAATGAGGAAACTGTCTGGCCATTAAGACAAACCAATGCTTCGACGTAGGAAGAAGTTCAAAGAAGAAGTTTTCTACCAAAATAATGAAGTTCGAAAATGGCCAAAGTTTACTGAAATTCTCAACCAAACTGCCTTAATTCTTTTGGCAGGCTTTCAACTTTCATATCGATAAATTTTAGCATTCTACTCTGAACTAGAAAATTATTTTTATCTTGAGGAATTACAACTTTCAGATAAAAATTCCAATTTTCAACAGAATACTAATCATTTTCAGTAAATATCTTGATTCGTTGTATTTCTATGAATAAAGGATGATTGCCAGGTTTATGTAATCTTAATAATGTACTTCTTCCCTTCTGTATTGTAATATTTGAAGAATTCTTCACTTTCAAGATAGCAGTCACTTTCTCTATTTGTTTAGAACTCTAGTGTGCACGATAGATTTAGGCTCTGAGCGATTCTCGGAGTTAGTGAGGTCGGATGGTCAGCCAGAGGCTCGCCCACGTTTAATCCTCAGTAAGAAACTCGGTGCCCATTTGACAGAGGGATGGGTTAACCCTACGGTCCATTGCAGCAGAGGAAACCTAGGAAAAATCCCCACCGGGAATTGCAGCCGGATTCTTTCATTACAGAGTGGACGCCTAAACCACTGCATCTGCTCTTCTCTATTGTTTGCTTCTTAAGTTATTTACCCTTCTTAATTCTAATATCTTAAATTGCTAAGGTCGATATTTATTCCAATTTTTTTTGGATTCATTACTTATGTCATCCAGTTTCTCTTGTATATCATTCCATTATAATTCAACTAAATCACTCCAATGATTGTGTTAATCTCCAGGATATCCCATGAGTTTTCTTGTTAAATATATCATTCAGAACAGCAACAAGAAGAACCAGAAATAATAATGGCGAAAAATTATTTATGGATGCTGTCTGGATTCCTTTTCTCATCAGATGCATTCTCATTTGTACGAATTGTGTAATCCACAAATATATGATATAGAGGCAATTGATTTGCATTTTTTGCAATGTCATTGTTTACTCTCCCACACAATTTTAGATAATCTGGTCTTAATCCTGCAGATTAGAAATGATTAATCTTGTGAAATGCTTCAGTGCTTTGGCTGGCAAGGCACTTTTAAGATATTTACTGAACTGAAGATTGTCCAATATATGACAATACGAAAGCAATAAAGCAATAAGGACAATTCTCTCAATATGATTTGTAAATATTATGTTTATTTTTATGCAATATTTTAATATTAAAGCATTTTAAATTCGGCATAAAAATTGACAAAAAAAAAAGCAACAACAGTCAAGCAGTTTTCCTATTGAAAACAAAAATCATAAAAACAGATGCAGAAGGGTTAGAAAACTTGTAGATAATGAATAGGCACAAGAGAAGAGAACAGAACCATAGGAAACATGTGGTTGTAGGAGTAAAATGTCTGATCATTTGACCACTGCTTATTATCCTCCACTACGTAGTTCCAGTCAAATGTAGCAGAATTCCTTCACGAGCATCGTTTACCAAATGCTTATTTCCATATATCTTGAGTTTTGACTTTTCGTTGTTTTTAATTTGCTGCAAAATAGATTCAAAGAAAAAAAAATGTTTCCAAAAATACAGTAAAATGTAATAAATGCAAGAATTCTTTTCAGTGATTTCTTCTGATGCAGATGAAAGACAGTTATAATTTTTTTCCCTTTTTAATTTTTTTTTTAATTTCTAATTTTTAAATACTGTTAGATATTTCTTTAAGTAAAAAGGCAAGTTCCAATATAATTTAAAGTAGTTTTTAAGAACAGTAAAAGCGGAAATTTTGAATATTCTGTTTCTTTTTAATATTTCTGAGTTTTCCG
The DNA here is from genome assembly GCA_023159025.1 of Thereuonema tuberculata. Lineage (NCBI taxonomy): Eukaryota > Metazoa > Arthropoda > Chilopoda > Scutigeromorpha > Scutigeridae > Thereuonema > Thereuonema tuberculata. The sequence goes on from JAFIDM010000001.1 coordinate 3,291,526, forward strand.
AATTGCATAAGACAAGGAAATTGGATTCTTTTTTATTTATGTTTGAAATATTTTCTCTACAATTGGTCCTAATTATCCGTTCCGAGAAATTGAAAAACTTTCTCAATTACCAAACTTTTGGATCGAAGATGCACGTTTGTTCGAGTCCCTTCTATCATCTTTCGATTTTTAATCCAAAATTTGAAAACACAAAATGGAAATGATTAAAGAAAAGAAATCGATTTTATTTGAAATGAGAAAGTTTCTTTTTTTCAATTGGGTTTTGCAGTAAAAAAAAGCAGAAAGATTAAAAAAAAGGCTACAAGGTTAAAAACAAAATGTTTAAGAAAGGAAAAGTATATTGTAAATTCTGATATTTATGATTTTTATAATGAATCTACTTAAAGCTTGGAACACAGTTTAGTTTTCAAATTTATAAAATATTAAATGCTTAAAATAAATATTTTAAGCATTTAAATCTTTTGCCAATTACAGAAAGCGACCTGGTCTGATCATGTAGAATTTCAATGGACGAACAGACCCCTACTCTGTAAGAAGGTATTCTAATCCAACATTGCAGGTCGCAACCCTTACATGAACACTTAAATAAGGTTACGCTGTTATCCCTACAGTAATTTAAACAAATTAGTCAAAAAGTTTGGATCTTAATTATCTTTTCATTCAAAATATGCTAATGTACTTGACAATAGAAGGACGCATATCAAGAACAGTGCTCTTGCTTTTTCCCATATTTCATTTCATTTCATTTAATTGTCAATGAAATTAAAACATAAATTTGAAATGAAACATTCAAGTATATTTCTTTTTATTTTATTTTGTGTATTTTGTGAATAATTGCGCATTTGTGAAATGTGCATTGTGTCTATTTGCAATTCATTAACGTAATGTTGCGTTTTAAATTTTGAAAGAATTGCCTTTTATGAAAGTATTTACATTCTCCTCGTTGCTTTTTTGTTTATTTTTTTATTTTGTTTACTTTATAAATTTTAAAAAGTAAAATTGTTTTCTGTTATCTTATTATTTTATTAATATTTTTTTGTTTTTAGATCAGTATGTTTGGCAGCTCTTCCGTCTAATATTGTGGCTATGAAAAAGGGGGTTTAAAGCAAAATTGGTGCTTTTTAATTTTTTTCTTTTATCTGTCGTTTCCATGGAAATAACTGCGTGAATTGGATCCTTTACTAAATGGCAAGTAATAATTTCGAATTCCGTACTTGGCTTCATTTTGCAGAATTATGTATTTAAAATATTTTGCCGACCCTTTTAGTGACAGATAAAACGCTTTAACTGTATATTTCTACATAAGGAAGCAAAGCAAGGAATTATAAATTATTATTGCTATGTTAATTACTGTCGTAGGAGTCGTCCAGTGGAACAACATCTTCGATTTCCCTGTTGTCTTTATCATTTTCTGAAGCTGAAATGTCGCAGTAAGATAATGCAAGGTTCCACTCTTTATTATTCCGTCACGGATCCAATACTCGTCTGCAAGTTTATCCACAGGCCAGACTGCGTTTTTCCAGTTGTCAACAGTGACATTATTAAGGGCTTCCTCCCGTATCTTACGAGTACTGTCTTCTTTACATTGATTATTAATTCGCCTTTCAATCATTGCTTGCATTGAGCCCAAATTACTTCAATCGGATCTAAATCGCAATGATAGGGAGGTAGTCGTAAAAAATTGTGGCCGTTGATATTGCACAGGGTATCAATCCCATATCTCTTGGTGGCATGATTTCGTACATGTTGCAGTAATTTGCATTTCAGCTCATCATTGCAGTAAACCATCCGACGGCGATTCAACTAGGCTACAATGTCAGCTTGTATTCGTCGTAGAGGCTTTATCAAGTTGCACCCTATGATTTGATGCATTGTCCATTATCACAACGTTTGCAAAGGAAGATTTGATAGAAGCTGAGATTCAAACTACGATTTAATATTTTCATCGTTCATTTCATGATGATAATCTCCTTTCTTCTTACCCAACTTGAACATTAATGAGACGTTCGGAATAAATCCTTTCTCACTTCCTGCATAACGACATTGGTGTGGTCCAGGCCCTTGATTCACTTTGAGAGCGCAAGATGCCGTTCCATCCTTCCATCCTTTTTTTTTATTTTTTAATTTGATAGATGTGAAGAGGAAGTCTCATCCAGCCAAACAATCGGTCTACCTTCAGCTCTGTAAGTGCGATAAGTTCTTAAAACTCTCGTAGTTTAAGAACAATGTCATCACGCTCGTATAGGACGATACGGTTGTCGCATCTCCTCCAAGTATGTATAATTTTACACAGTAGAACAGGAAGAGATTCCTTGGTTCCTTTGGAATCAATTGCAGTCTTCAAAACTTCAATCAAAATTGTTCAAGTGGGAGTTTGTCTTCAGCGTTGAGGCGAAGGATGCAGCGGCGAATAAGGCATCGGCTAAAATCATCTATTGGGTGAGTGCAAAAGTTCTACCCGTTTTTAATACCCATAAAGAGCAAATATACGCAAAATGAACAGTACCTATTATTGTGCAGAATCCCCATTGCTATCTAGGACCTCTTGCCATCTTTCTGGTAGGAGATGAATCCCACGGCGGTAAAATTCCGGCGGTTTCGAGTCAATAGGTCTTGGATGGCAGTTTTCACAGCATCAAGATCATCAAAGATTTTCTGACTGAAGGAATTGTTCAACGCACGAAATAGGTCATAGTCAGTTGGTGCCAAGTCAGGAGAATAGGGAGTTGGGGTAAAACCTCCCAACCAAAGCCCAGTAACTTTTGGTGAGTGATGACAGCAGCATGTAATCTGGCATTATCGTGATGAAGGATACCACCGTGACGGTTGATGAGACCTGGCCGCTTTGCTACCAAATTTGAATGCAGCCTGTCTAATTGTAGACAGTAGAAGGCAGCATTGATGGTTTGGTTCAGTGGCAGGACCTCCCAGTGAATTATTCCCTGCACATCCCACCACACACTCAATAACACCTTCTTGGGATGAAGTTCAGCTTTCGAAGTCGATGCAGGTGGATCAGAACGGCGACACACAGTCCTGCGACGCTTAACGTTACGGTACATAACCCACTTCTCATCTCCTGTCACAATTCGTGTCAAGAATGGGTCATTTTTGTACCGGGAAAGCAAGGAAACACAGGTGGTGATTCGGTAATCCCGTTGCTTAGCTGACAGGTTATGTGGAACCCAACGATCCAACTTTCTCGTAAAACCCAACTTAACCAGCCGTCTCTCGACCGTTGTCCGGTGTACGTTGAAGGTCTCCGCTAATTCTTGCACGGTTGGGTTCGGGCTGTTTCTTATGGCTTGGTCAATATCGTCCTCTCCAACGTGTGATAGCCGTCCATTCCTAGCCTGATTTTGGCAGCTTCTGTCTCCTTCCCTAAATTTACGAAACCATCGACGACATGTGCTTTCGTCTATTGCATCCTCCCCATAAACTTGACAAACATTGCGACATGTTGCGGCTGCCGTACTCTTTTTATCGATTCGTATAACAAACAATGTCTTCTATGCTCCTTCTCCCTTCCATGTTACACCCTCTGATATTTTTTTTGAGATGATTAACTTTGTGAGACACGATGCATTTAAATGTGAGGCATCCACACGCTTGATTGGCAGACGATTTTCGTATCCAAAAACGGGCAGAACTTTTGCACTCACCCAATATATCAGCAACATCTCGGGTCGCTTTTTTTCCCCCGGAGTCGATAAGCCTTCTTTCCCGCGCTCCTTGCTTTGTCGACGTATCCTGGTGATGAATGCTTTTATTACCACCTGTTGCTGCAGCTACTCTGTCTTGAATTCTTTATACAGGTATGAGAGGTCCTCCATCAACTAATTCCCTCCGAAAATATTTCTTCTATTTCCAAAATAATTTTGCGTGCACTACTGTCTTTGTAAAATCCGATGCGTTGACATTTTGCGAGAAGCTTCCGAAAGAGGCTGTTGTCTCGAACTTTACGTGAATCTCGAGAAATCTTGTTCGTCACGACTGATCTGTCAGATTGTAACAGATGAATTAGATGAAACTTGAAATATTCTTAAATGTTTGTATCCAATTAGCAAGGTTAAAATAGTTCGATGATTAGAAATAAAATAATTCAAATGACAATGGTGAATACTGTCCTATTATTCAGTGATAAGTTTTACTCACATTGACGAAAAATATCTTTAATATTTAAAGATAAATTATTCGTATTTTGTAAATTCAAAAAGTGCCAAAGTGTACCAATTTTAAATTTTGAAACTTTTTTCAGAAATAAATGTAATACTGTCGTCATTTCCGAACTGCACTCACATGTTACAACAAAAAAATCGACATTTTTAAACTTTAACAATCCACACAGTGCAATGCTTACATCATCTGTACTAATCAAGTGTTCATAAATGACATCACAAACCTACCAATCACTAGTTACTTTAAAACCGGATTCGAAAATATTCCTTAAATTTCTAATTCAAACAAGGGAGGGAAAGCGATTAGAAAACCAGTCACAATCCTTCGCAACGTCTTCTAATGAGAAAATATCATTGATATTGATTGAAATTCCTTATTATTATAAATGTGATTGTTGCGAATGAAAAATGGGCAATTGTTGCGTTTATTGTGTTTGTTGCGATTGTTACTAAGCTGCATTAAAATGTGATTGTTGGGAATGTAAAAGATGCAATTGTTGCGATTATTGGGATTAATTTAATGATATTTTAATGAGATTTTAACGATTCTAACCTGTGACAGACAAAACGGAATAGAAGTGATCTTATGAGAAGACTAAATCTGGTCCTTTAAATGCTCATCGAAATATAGTGCATCTGAACTACATAAGAGAAGTTACCTGAAAAATTACAACTCAGAATACAATGTTGGCATTATCAAACGAGATTGAAAACAACAGCAAAAATGCGTACTTCAGTTTCAAGGCTCCAGAGAACTAGCGACTGCCTGGGATTGCCTTTAGATGAAACAGAGAATTACAGAGTCCGAAGTTCCTTCAACAACTGCAGTTCACCTTTGTTTACTCCACTCTCTGACGTTGTTTTAATAAGAATTATATTCAGCATCCATACAGTTACATAAACGTTTACATCTATTAACTGCGCGTGTCTCAAAAAGATATTTGTTAATTAGTGAATCTTGTAAAAATATAGAGATCGCATTCCTAGCATCACTTGCAAAAAACCTAATGTTTTCACTTGTTTTCTAGAGTTAAGGAAGTTAATGCCTTTGATATCATCTTGAAAAAATGGCTACATTTAGTGTTGATGCTCAGAACTGGATTTTACACAAGATCTTCTTGTCATCTGCTGTTGATGTGATTAAAGGAAATCATCTCTTAGCCAAAGTCAACGTTTCTGTTTTTTATTGAAACTCTAAAAAGCATATCTTCAGCAATAAAATTAACTAATTTATAAATGTTAGAATTAGCCAATCATTGTTGCGTCCATTACGTACATTATTCAAATTTAAACTGAGATGAAAATTTTATACAATGCTCCAATTTAAATTTAAGTTGCTTTTAAAATCTGTGTTAAAATAGATGAAATTGAATCAAAGTTACAATGTAGATCTCTATTAAAGATATTTTTTCGAATACTAGTTCTCTTAAATATCATTTAAGAATAGATGTCGAGAAATAGTCAGTCGATGTAGCAACAATAGGGCGGAAGTTTTAGATCATCTTTAGAACCAAGTGGTTTTTTTTTCTTGTTTTTTTTTACTTTGAGGGTACTGAATCTTTTTTTGTATCTTTAATATTATTTTTATTTTTTTTGCATTTTATAGGGTCATACCGGCAGAAAGTCAAGTGCAATGGTTTGGGGTGTAATTTGGTTCAATTCGCCACCACGATATCAGGGAATTCTCAATAAACAAGGGTTTATAGACAGCAATAAATCAAGAGTGTTTTAGAAGCAGAGGAGAACAAAGGAGGACAAAGTTGTCCTGGTCCTAAATTACTGCAGGACTATGCTCGTCCAAGATTTCTTCCCTGAATAGTGGATATTCCCTGGCCTGCACATTAGCCCAATATGTCTCCGATCGCACATGTCTGGGACATAGAAAATAAGGAACTGACGTAAAAAGCGCCACCGCCTTCCTCCACATATATAGACTAACTTAAAGCAAGTTATTCTTCAGGACAATAAACTACCTCTCTCATTCAATGCAATGCCGTATCTGTTTTACTGCTAAAGTGGCTTCACATGACATCGAATTTTGAAGCGACAAAATCAAATCTTATCAGTGATCTCTTGTAGAATGAGTGACATAAATTTCAAATGAATAATGCAATTCTTTCTGGATAGTACAGTTTTCCCAAACAGTAGTGTACAATTCACTGTATTGGATTTAACTCCAATGGCTTATTTCCTGTAATCCAAATACATATTTGATTACATTAATTTAATTCCCGGTCCAGCACAGAACACCCATTTTTGATACATAAAACATGCAAATAAGTAAGTGGCTTTGCTTCGAGTATCTTTACAGGTTTGGCCGCGTAAATTACGTGATACATATTTTACGTAAATTACACGCAATTTATGTCGCATAGGAAAACTAATTTTTTACAAGAATTTCTACCGCGACGTTGTAAATTAATATCATGGAAGTAAATTCTTAAAAAAGCAGTGTTAATACAATTGCCAAGCATTTATTTTAAATAGGTTCATTTATAATCACAGAAATGAAAAGAATTTGAGTGGTGAAATGGAACATACATACAGTGTGGCCGGAAGTTCCCGTACCCATTCATTTATATATTATATAAATAATATATTATATTTTAAGAAACTATTTACACATTAAATTTCCAATGCGTCTGTATTTTCACCATCATGCTGTACCACACGTTCAACCACCGCCACGTTCTACTTGACATTTTCTGGAGCATGTCCGGTGTGATGGTTCGAAATGCGTCCTCAACTGCATTGCGCAATTCCTCATTTGTAGCATAACGACGCGACGTTCAGACACGTAGGCCTTGATCATTTCCCACAATGAGTTGTCAGATGTCTTGAGGTCAGGACTTCATGGTGGCCATTTCAATGGAGCTGGCGATGCTGGAGTACCGGGACCAATCCATCGACCTGAAAAACGTTCATGAAGAAACCAGCGCATAGTAAGAGCGAAGAGATCAGGTGCTCTGTCTTGCTGTAGCCATATGCGTTCCGTGATACCCGCGTCTTCAATTTGTGGGATTAACTATATTTCTAATATGTGTAAATAAGTTTCGCCATTAATATGACCATCAACAAATATGGTCCAAACAAATGATGTGAAATCATCGCAGCCCATATCATTAAGTTACATGAGGTGGCTTTCTCTCCAACTCGCCCAAAAGATAACATTTCGAACACGAACACCTGCATTCCAGTGTCAAGAATTGAAATAACCTTTAATACCAAACTATGTACATATGTTCATTTATTTCAATACTAAAATATATAAATACTGTATGTATATTTATTACTACATATATTACTTTTATTACTTTCATTACTGGGTACGGGAACTTCCAGGCCACACTGTACATGCGTAATGTGAATTATAAGAACTTGTTTTTTCAAACAGATTAACGTGTCTTTTTTTAGTAGTTGTTAATTGTCATGAGCAACTCTAGAATCAAGAACTTCACCGCCGTTAGTTTTGCTTAATGGAATCAAAAAAAATTAAAAAGTCTTTTACAGTTGAACTAGAATTCCATTTTTTTTAACACTACATGATATTAAATTACGTTTGTAATTTTTAATATGTTTGAATATTTTTAATTACATTTGTGTGTTGGCCTTAATGACTTATTATGATATTTTTACGCACGTTAAATATTAATTTAATTAATACATGATATTATAAAACTGAACCTATTATTCCAAGAAAAACAAACAAACAAGCAAACAAAAGGGTGTAATGCTACTATAAAAAAGTTCACCCACCCTGACCAACCGTCCCGATTGAGAAATGAATCGTGTTCCCCATCCCTATTTCGAAATGAATTGTCCCGCAGTGTGATTTTGATTTCTTTTCTGATTCTATAGCGAGAAGAAAGAGGGTTTTTTTTTGGTTGTATAGTTCGGAAGGTTCGGTTGTGCCTCATTGTCCCTCATTAGAAATTTGGTCACACTGTCATTTTCTTTATTTTTTCATTAACCTGTGATTATTCATATAGTTTTGATTATTCGTAGCATTTATTAATAAAATATTTATTTAATGTATTAAGGAAGTTTTGAATTTATTACTTTTTTTTACATTTATGAGATAAATTGATGCATTTTTACGCGTATTTTGCGCGTCATGTAGAAAGTATTTTTTACGCGTAACTTTCCAACCTTGCTTACAGCATAAATGATGCAATAGGAAGAAAAAACATCCTTTTGCCACTCATGTCGGAAAACGAGCCTCACCATCGACAATATCCAAATGGGGCAGAAGAACCAGTAAGCAAACTTTCAGGACATGGTTTCCTTGTCAAAAAGGGATCAATTGTACGCCCTAGAATATTGTAATATGTATTCCTTTACACGCTGTATAAATGACAGGATTGTACAGGTATATTGTTCAAATGTTTTTACTGTAAGTGATTACTGTAAATAAGTATTGAATAATCTACTTTCGTTTTCCTTTCACGTAAAATTAGTAAAATGTTTCAAACTAAATGAAAAATTAAATTATATAAATAAAGAAAAGCTGATAAATGAACATAGTAATTTATTTTAATTATAACAATTATAATAACTTTACATCAGGTAATACAAAATACAAGTGAAAGCTATGATAATCAGAAACGTTGATGTAACTCAAATATCACACAACAGCAACACTGAATTAAATTATTCCATTATTCTATTAAATAGCAAAAATTTACCAACGCATCGCAATATTTATAAATGAATGTTACCAATGTTTTAATGATTACTTTCCATAACAAAATATTGTTACTCTTTAATGATGACAAATAAAAGACGATTCAACGTAAGACGTTTTACAAAATTTAGACTTATCTTCATCATCTAAAATTACGAGCAGAAAGTAGCTACCGAAATAAGTTTTAGTTGATGATTTTTCAAAAATTAGCTTAGCTGATATTTGGAAGCACAATGAATTAATTTATTTTTCTTTTTCTTTTAGGTTGTTTACCAAATGAATTCTTTTGTAATGGAACCTGTATTGATCTGATGCTTCGCTGTGACACCAAACCCGATTGTGATGATGACTCTGATGAAGCCAATTGTGGTGAGTTCAAATTAAATCTGTCATTGGTTTTTCTCAGATCGAATGTCTTGTTGTTTCCATAAGAAATTGTTTTAAAATTACTAATATTCTTATGTTGACTAAATAAAATTTAACTTGCTAAAAATTTTAATAAAAAGTTTCCTACCATATAGCACTATCCTTGGTTAAAAGATGAGACATAAAATGATGTGAATGGGATGAACGATAAAAATATGTGAAATTACATTAAAAAACGTATTTTTTATTCATGAGTAACTTGAAAACGAACCCCATACGAAGGGGGCTCGAATACGTACGTTTTTTAATGTAATTTCACATATTTTTATCGTTCATCCCATTCACATCATTTTATGTCTCATCTTTTAACCAAGGATAGTGCTATATGGTAGGAAACTTTTTATACTAATATTCTTCTTTAAGAATGCAAATGCGATTCTTTTCATTTAGAGAAGAATTTCTCAATTTCACTAATTTATGCAAAGTTACATATTAATATTATTATCAATTATTTATTGTTTTTGTAACATTTTTTTCTCCGTAGGGATTATTTTATTAATCAAGAAAAAAAGATTTTCTTAATTTATGAATTATTATGGACGTTCAATTTTGCTTTTCATAGGAATTATTTTAATTTAAGACTTTTCCATTTTTTATAAAATGCTTAATAACAGATATTTGAGATTTACTGTTTAAAGTTATTAAGTAATTTATTACTAAAATTAAATAAAAAGAAAGAAAAAAGGCCTTAGACAAAAGAAAAGCAGAGCAAATGACAGGATAAACATTAGCAGTTCGAATTGAATTTTTAGAATAAGAGGCTAAATATACTATTTAGGACTGGATATTGCGTGAAACAAAAAAGGAGGGAAATGGTGGTAAAAGAATGAGTAATATATATATATATATATATAAGGGTGGTCGTAATTAAACTGACTCAAAGCCATCTGTAGCTCAATCCAACAACTGCAAAGCCACCAAATTTCGTGGGGAGAGTGATGATGACATGGGAAGAAGGATTCCATACACAAAAAAAAGTAGTTCCAAAAGTTATCGATAGGGGAAAATGTGGCGCTGCTATAGCCTTCGTAGCCTAGACTTTGCATACAACGCAATTAAAAGCCGTTCATGCAAATTCTCGGCTACGTAGGTTACAACATTGCTAGTAATTAGGGCTATAAAGGGATGGGAAAACTTCTGAAAGACATTCCGATAATCAGTTCTGGTCAACATGCATCTTACGTTTCCTCAGCTTGCGTTACTTGTCTTAGTTATTTTTACCTTCACCAGTGTAACGGGGCAGCTGCTCTTCGAGAGTTTAGAACCCATCAGAATCTGCTTAAATGTCCACTTTGAAATTGATGATTAAGAAGTTTAAATAAATAGGATCGCTAATACTTCTATTTGGCCGAGGACGAAAACCAGTGCCAGAACGGATAATAACAGACGTGCAACTGATATCATCAAACGCACAGAGATGTCTCGTGCTGGTAGTAGCAGCGGAGTAACGAGACAACTGGATTTGCCACGGTATAGAAGGTCTTGCCACGGAATAGAGGGGGGGCATTTCTCCAACAGTTTCTGTAGAGATAATAATGTAAAATTATTATTTAATAAGTTTTTTTTGATTTGTGGTTATAATGTGAATTCAAAATAATTAACAAAAATTAAAAGGAGAAATCTATTTTAAAGTAAAAGAACGGGTCGATTATCATCAGACCGTTTTTTTTTAATTCAGAAGCAAGTTATGACACTAGAGTAGGTTAAATCATGACGTCAGTTTTGTTTTTTGATGACGAGTTGCGGAACGAGGCGAATGGGTGACTGGTGAGTTGGAAGGTAAAAATGGAGGTAAAGTTAAACGGTTGAACTGACGAATGCCGGACCAAGTGACGACTTTAATTATAGAGGATCAAAATGAGGAAGTCCAAATGGGAGGGTCTTAACCGATTAGTTAAAGGACAAGAACTGTAAGTTACATCTTTCCTCTATTTATTTTGGAGCGGGAAATGAAGACAGTTGGCAACTTTACAATACGAAGATAGAAATCAAACGAAGTATAAAAACTTTGACATGGAATTAATTTAGAATAAATTAATCCGGGAGATTTAAAGACAAATTAGAAGATATTAAAGACATTAAATAAAAGGGAAATTATAAGATATGAATATCACGTCAAATTATATGTTCATCAAAGACTTAAATCCCGTTCGTGTTAACATGTGGGCAAGATGCCATTGAACTTTATTTGATGCATCGTAATAAATGTGTAATTAACTAAAGCAAATAATTCAAGTTGATATTATTTAAGGATGAATCATGATAACTAAATATAAATATCTAAAGTGAATATTTCTGAAGAAATATTATGATTATCTGCGATAATGAAATATTAAAAGAATTTTTGAATGGAAGCCTAGTGATTAACTTTATTAGATAGATTATTACAGTGCTTAATTTTAGGAGGAACAGTTATCATTCTCTAGTGATAAAGTGTTTTGATATGTAATGATTCATGCTTATCTTAAATATTATAGATCATAAGTGAGAAACCATTTTTCGAATCATAAGTGTGATAAGCATAGCAGTATAAATATTTATGGAAGTGTACTGATTGCATTTGAACTTTACAAGAACTAATTTTATTTGAAATGAACATTAAATAAATTTTACTCTATTTTCATTTATTATTAGTCGTTTACATCGACGATGTCATATTCTCATCTGCTAATAAAATTATAAAAAAAAATTTTTTTTGACTATTAATTATATATACAGTTTCAGTTTCATTAACTTGCTCCATTACGGCACAGAAATATCGCGATATGCTTAGAGAACTTTATGGAAAAGGATTTTTCTAAAAATATTTAATCATATATACAAAATGTTTCGCAGTTCTTTACTTCATTTTCAAATGAAGAAGAGCATTCAAATAATACAAGAATGTTATACTACATTAAATTTTTAAACAATTAACAATAATTCTTAAGAAACAATATAACAAGATGAGACTGCAACTGAATGATAACAAAAAGCATTTCTGAACTTAAATTAAACAAAAACGAAAGCTTTAAAAATATACAGAACAACTGATAAAGACAAGACAAGATAATCAACATTGAAATAAATTGGTAATATCAGGAATTTCAAATTTTCGGTTCATTAATTTAATAGAAATTTTTTTAATATAAAAGGCTTCTTTTACTTGTAATTTTTGAAAACTAATGTCAATACCTAAAATATTTATGTTATCCCAACCAATAATATGGTTTGGAAATTTGTTTAAATGTTGAATGATAGCTGATTTAAAATTTGTGGAACTTTGCGCTGTGGAGGAATTTTTACTATCTGATTGATATTTTTGAAATTTGATGAAGAATATTCTTGTTTGTTTTAATGTTATTCTTTCATTTGAAAATGTAAGAACTGCGAATCATAAATAAATAAACTCTTCATAAGCCAAAATACATAATTCTTTTAATAATTACTGCGAAACATGTTGTATATATGATTAAATATTTTATAAAAACCCATTTTTACGTAGTTCTCTATTTAATATTAATGGGTTTCTTTGCAATATGTTTCATCCTTTCACAACTTCAACAAAGACACTGTCTGGACTTTTTATGCAAGAAGAACATCATCAAACAATGTCCGATCGGTACAGCAGCTTCTACTTCACAGACCATGGAGTCATCATCTTTCCGGTTGCATGAGCACTACGCTTCCTGGATTTAACTCCATACGACATTTGGCTGTGGGGTAACTTGCAGGGGTCTATCTTGAAGGAGTCCCAAACTTCACTATCTTAAAGGAAAACTTAAGTCGGGCTTTGATGAACATTCCTTCAGACTTGTTACTTCGGCTGTAGATTTCTGCACAGAATGCAATTCCTGGTCCACAAGAATGGTGGCCATGTTGAACGCGAGGAAATTAATGTGCTGCATAAAAGGTGATGTTTCAGTTTAGTCTTTGTTACTCATTTGTCTCTCCATTACAACTCTTTCTTTTTTACATGGCACAGCACCACATTTACCCCTACCGGCGACTTCTTGAACTACTTTTTTTTTCCGTGGAATCCTTCTTCCCATGTCTTCATTAGTCTCCCCACTGAATTTGGTTCCATTCCGGTTGTTCGATTGAGATACAGATGGCTTTCAGTAGTGTCGGTTTAAATACGGCCATCTTGTACCTATATCGGCAATCTCTACTAAGGGATCCCTCATTCATCCTTAAATCACTTCTCGAATTTGCCATGGAATCCTATCCCTATATTCCTTATTAATAGATTTAAAATAATATAGGAATGTTGGTAATTAATGTTGACTATTTAGTTATATTAATTGTTGATTATTTATTAGTAGATTAAAAAATAGTTAAATGCTTATTTTGTCTTTTTTTTAGATAAAGATCTTACTAAAGATTGCTTTTAAAAAAACTTTTCTATTAATGTTCTCTTAATTTTCTCAGAATTTAAAACATGGTAAAGATAACAACCGCCTTTAGTTCAAAGGTTTTCAAACTTTCTGTCTCCTTAAACTTGGAAAGAATAAAACTAGCGATAATTGCGTTGTGACTGAAGGTAGAATTTGAATCAAAACAAAAAAAAATTCAAACAAAGCTGGCTTTAGTAAGTAAAGAAACTTAATATACATTTTTTTGTTATTTACAAATATCGTAATACATCGGACATCCTTAACTTCTAGCATTAATATTTTTAATCTATTCCAGTTCATAGATGATGTCTAATATTGCAAATTATGATATTATAGTAAAACATCCAATAGAAATTTTCTTACCATAAATCGGCTCCTCTGAAGATTTGCTGAAAGTCCTACTACTTCCAACTTGTCTTTCACTTGGGGATTCATATTTAGAACGAATCGTGGATACTTTCGATGATGGAATTCACCCATTCCAATCATCTCCAACATTAAATTATATAAAAGCGTTATTTTGTCTGTCATTGTCATAAGACTTTACGTTTTTCCAATTTTCTCACCAAACTATAAGAGATAGATTGGTCATGTAAATGGATAAAATGTAGAGCTTTTTAAGACAAACAAAATGCTACAAAAATCTTTCGAAAAAAGTTTTTTGTTTCCAAGATGACGCTTTTTAAAGGTTCAAATTTTGACTTTTTCTCAATTTAAACAAAAAGTATAAAAGTTGGCAGCGAACATTATATTGAGAAAATGTTGGTATTTGAAAGTTCTATCGAACGGTATATCAGTCATTAACAAACGTTTCTGCGTTTCGAAGATACATGCAAAAATGAAGTGTTTTTGCAACCCCCCCCCCTTCCCCGTATGAGTGTCAACGCGCAATACACCTGAGTTAAGCGGAGAAGCCCACAACGAGCTGGGAAGTCGTGTATTCTCCGATCTCATATTAATTTGCTAAATAAATAAAGTTGTTTTTTTTTTTTTAATGCTATACATGCAAGGGTTCCGGAGCGAAGCGACGGTACCTGTCTAGTAAATTCATATTCGAGCAACTTTCTTAATTAACTTCTTAGTATTCGCACAGATTAATCAGAATACACCTGCATTTCCTTCCAATTCATTTTGGCTAACATTGAATATTACGTTTCTCTAGTAACTTTTGACCTCTTCAGATAGGATAACTATCTGCATTTAGTCTCTTTTGCTGCTGGTTACCTACTCTATTTTTACATTATTTGTAACTTTGCTTTTTATAAGATTGTAAACTTAAAATGTCGGTTTGGTTGACTTGCAAATATCATCACTTCTACAGAAGTAATTAAAGCATGCTTTAGGTTTGTAGTTATGTCGGTTGAAGGATAACCCCTACTGCAGTTGGTATCGACAGGTTCTTTCTGTATTCTGCGTCGTGAGTTGAATCAAAATATGGAGACGTTAGCTATTCGACAAGTGATGCTTTATGAGTTCTTATAACTTATAAGTTGTAAGGTATCAGCAGCTGAAGCAAAGAGGAACATATGTAGTGTTATAATTCCGTTTCGTGTCATTTGCTTCTCTGATGATGTTCTTTAATAAATAATCTCAAATGCCTTTGTTTTTTGGGTGTTATTTCGCAATATCCCTAAATTTTGTGAGCAGTGTATTAGTAGCTTTGTTGGAAACCTTCGATGCCCAATGCACTTGTTTTCAATTTCCTCTTTGCACACACAAAAAATAATAGGACGGATATAGACAGGGTGACTCACATAAAACCGGTCCAATCATGCATTTCTTTTTATATTGTGTTATTATTTTTGGGGCAGGTTTTATTTGCGCCACTCTATATAAGGTAAATCAAAACACTTTCACTATTTCCTTATTAATCGTCATGTTTTTAAAAAATGTTTAAAATGAATTTTTGTTGAAATTTTCAAACCAGAAAAAAATCCATTAAGCTATTGGTTATTAATTAGACAAGGATTTAACGTGCGTTAGAATATTTTTGTTTTATTTTGTTTAGTTATGTGCGTTCTTTGTTTTATTTTACTATTGGTTATTAAGTTGTCGAACTATTTGACAACATGTCTGCCTCCACAGCTCACACGTGTCTCCTCAAATGTACTTTAAAGTTAATCGTGAAAGTCTGTCTTTATGTAATCCAGAGAAACAGATAATAGAATTTTAAAAATAAAATAACTGGAGAGGGAGGAAGAAAAAAAACAAACATAAAAAGACATGTAGGAGAATCGATCCAGCAAACCTTAGCATGAAAGACGGATGCTTAGACCATGTCACCACCACAGAAGAATTCCTACGCTTGACATCACTCCCGAACTTTTCTGAAACTGGTTGTAGCCTTAGTTCTCTACAATACAATGCAAGACTTATTAATGATTTCCTTTCAATTTTAATTTGTTATCGCTAATAAAAAAAATAATATCATATCTCATGGCCATATCTGAATGAAAATTATTAATGATCAAAAGAATTATCATCTAATTTCGTCCTTATTTTTTTAATCAATTTGTTGAAAATAAATTCAAAAAGTTCACAATTGGCTACTGCTGTTTTTTTTCTCTTTTGTTTGGCCTTACTGTTTTCGAGAATTTTCTTCGGAGTTTTAGATCTTTTATCAGAGGATGACACTTTGAGAACAGAAGAAATAGTCACATAGTTTTAGAAAAAAGAATTTAAAACAGAAATATTTAAAGTCTTCTTTTTAATGAAAACAGTAGGAAATGAAACGACGAATCCTACTTGAATCAAAAATTGGTTTGGAACTTTGCCGCTCTTAATACAACTGAGATGCAATCAATGAAGTTACAGAATTAAATGTTTCTCAAATTCGTAAATCTTTAATAAGTCATACAATTAGAAAAGTTTCTCTCGACTTTCAATTTCAAGATTCCATTTGCATGTTGATGAATTTTCCAGAAGAATCCTTTTTTTTAAGAAGAGCAATAAAGGAGGATTCAACTGAAGTTTCTGGATGTTAGATGTTTAACAGTTTCTTGGCCGTGATGGCGAGGAAGGCAAGGCTGCAGTCTAAGATTCTTTTGCGACGAAGTGAAGTTCAAGTTGAAGTTGTTAAGCTCATCTTTAGCCTCAAGAAAGAACCGAAGATTCTTGTTGGAGTCGAAGCAAAAGAAAAAATCTGTTTTCCGATTGGATCGAATCAATAGACAAGTAACAAAGAATGTAGTTTAAGAAGAATGGCTTCACTTGAGACGAACTTCTCTTAATGCTTTTGCTCAATTAAAATATAATAACTTCTCTTATAATAATTCCATTTAAATTCAATTAGTTTACAGCTTTTACATATTGTATCTTTTTTTACTTACTTAATTTTATTTTACTTTATTTTAGTTAATGATGAATGATTAAATGATATTATTATTATTATTATTATTATTATTTTTATTATTATTATTACATCGAAAAAGTTTCAATCCATGGGTTTCCCCAGCACAGACAATATGGTGGGTCAAGGACCAAAGCACATATTGCCAAGTGTAAAAAAAAAAAAAAAGTAAGTCTGTTTGTTGACCTTATTAATAAGTGTGATGTCAGGGCTGTTGTGATGTATAGTTTTGTGTGTGTGAATAGGGCGGTCCCAGTACAGCTTATGTGAGGGGGATTATTATTATTATTATTATTAAATGCGGTATTATATATTATTATGTATTACGAAACTTCTATATTAAAAATATGCATAACATCGAAACATTTCATAAATAAATATATTATGTAATTCATAAATATATTAGTATGCTAAAATACTGAAACCATGGAGTTCTTCAAACAGAATCTATAAAGATTAACTTGCTGGGAAAAAGTTACAAGAAAAATCCTTTGTTTCCTGTTTTATTTTGTGACTAAATTCTCTATTTAGTCGTTGTTTAGTTCAAAATGTTTCTGAACAATGTCAATGGGGCAATAATGCCATTATACGACTTTTTGCAAAATAGAAATATCGGTTTGATCAAAGATTTCTTGCTACTGCTTGTCGGGTCGTGAACAATAACACGATTGTGATGGAGCGCCATCTAGTTAGCCTATACTACACCAGTTACTACACGAACTTAACTATGATATAGAATTAGATTTTTAATTTCTTTAATTAGAAATCTTTGAAATCAAGTTTAGTCGCAAAATACTTGAGTTGAATGCCGAGATAACTGAAGCAATATCTTTAATGATACATTAATGAAACCATTTTCATTACTATGTTGAACATTTTAAAATAAGTTAAAAACTGAAAGGTGAAGTTAAGTTGATTGATTTACTAAGAAAGCTAAGATCTGAACGAAGATATAATATGTTTATATTATAGCGAAGAGTTTGAACTTAAGAGGTTGGCTGATATTTCTTAATTTTGATTGAATCAAGCCCTGGCAGCTCCAGCTTCAATCAAAATTCCGAAATATCAGTAACCTCTTAAGAAGAAGAAAGAAAAAGAAATGAAACGAGTTTCCTATTTCTTCTTCTCTTTCTTTCCTTCTATTCTTAATTTGTTGGATTTAGGCTGAGCAGAAGAATCACACAAGAAATTTCCCAAGAACTAAAATAAATAAGTAAAATAAAACTTCAAAGTAAGCGAACGTAAAAAAAAATTACATTTCTATCAAAACATTTCATTCAGACTGTAAAGATAAAGTAAGAATTTAAAACATTAGGAATTTAAAACATTCAAAGCATTCAGGCGGAAGAAATCAAAGTATTAGAGCAGTACCTAACAGCAGTAGTAATAATTTGCTTTAATCGATATCCCAAATCGATCTATATATAGATCGATCATCATGTTCTGGTCGCTCCAGCAACGAAATTCGAAGTCAAACAAGGATAGTGAATATTTGGCTGTAAATGTTGCTTTGTTTCTTTTCTAATTTTGCTCAATAAAATCACCTTCCACTCTTTCCTTAGAATTAAAGACAGATCAACGAAACAGTTATTAAAAAAAGTAAAAAAGAAGTTTAAAAAAAGCGAAAAGGAAAACCCACACTTTTAAACCAATTGTTTTCATTAAAAAGTGATATGGTTGGGTTCATTAGTTAAAGAGATATGATAAGAGATGGATTAATCATTCCAAGAAAATCTGCAACATCCATTTTTGAAAACTTGAACAGCTGGAAACTGATAGTGAATAAACGTAAAAGTAATATTCGATGTTATAGTTCCTAATAATATATATATCAACTTTCCTTATTATTTAGCGTTTTTTCATATTTCGTTTCTTCTGTGATGTGATTTCTGGGCATATTTGTATTAGTCAAATACAATATTATGTTTTGGTCAATTATTAAATATTTTGGTCAATTCGCTGTAAGACAAACATTCTTTGGTATCGGCTAAAATAGTTTTACAAAACATCCATTAACTGATCAGGTGTCATTTGGCATTGAAATAGCAGGAAACTAAGATACACAAGAAATTATTACAAAATCACAGTGATTTCAGTAGAATAATGTTTTGAAAAACGTGAAACTACGAAGAGTTAAAAATAATTTTGCAGATAAAAAGCTTAAGCTCATCATTTTCAGAAGTAGTAAATGAATGCTGATGACTTAATATGAAGTCTAAAATATTTTAATTCCATTCAGTTTAAGAGGGACAAAAATAACTTTTGCTTTTATTCAAACATCTTCAGTTGAAGAATTCTCTGATTAGCCTTCATTAGACGAGAATAACAAAAGGAAGTTCAACAAAGAAGTAAGCAATTATCATCAATCACAACATCATTCCCAAATGATATGAATTTTCTAACGTACCATTTATAATAAATCTATTATAATAAATGTTTCTTATTAACCTTTGTACAAATTCTTATAACATTTACAATAAATTGGATTGATTCTTCTTCTTCTTTTTTTTGAAAATTAAATGTTTTAGTTTCCTTTACATTCCTCTGGACTGCCTTTAACGCTACGTCAAATCAGAAGACACTTGACTTATTCTTTGGTTGTTATTCAGGTCAGTCAGGTCCCTCGTCTTGAGCCTGACTTCTTCGTACTTGTCTTTCTACAAAGTGTTCGTTTACAATTCTATTGAGACCACAAACGAGTGAGTTTCGATGGAGCTACATCTCAATTTTAGACTCAGACCTACTTAAGTATTCAGTTCAGACAGAAGACGTTCCTGTGAAGAATTCACCGGTTCTTTATCGACCATTTTATCGACATTTCTTCGTTAGAATTGTTGGCAATCAAGTACATCGTTGTAGGGTTTCTGCTCTTTAACACTGTCGATTGTTTTTAAAGAAATTATCACTGTCGATTGTTTTGCTTTTACGAAGAGATTGAGCGACGTATTTTGACGGCAATTTTAAGCTTTGATACGATTTTACAAATCTATCACAGATTTACATCTGAATGATTAAACATCTTATAAAATACAAAGAGAATATTATCTTAGGATTTCTTCTTTATCAAACTTTGACTAAGAAAATAATTATGATATTTTTGTATAAAAACATGATTAATCTTGAAAACACTCCCACTAAAAGGAGTTAAGATTATCATCTTTGAATTAACATTGTTTTCAATGGTTGCTAAGTGAAATCCTTTTAAATAAAATAAAAAAAGTAAAACAAAATTTTTTTACTTTGTTACTATCTCCCGATTTGATATTTCCCAACGAAATCTGCAAATAATGTAAATATTTTATGACTCACATTTAAAAACAGTTAAAGTACAGATTCCATATCTGAAATTATTTTTCATTTTAATACTGATTCGTGAGATTCGGTGGAATAAAGATGGATCATATCCAGTGTTCATCTTATCGATTTTAGTTTGCATTATATTTCCCTATATTCAGGCATGGATTACTAATTGCATCTTAAGCGAAGCAATGGAGCCCCTTCAATTCGTAATCCCATTCCCAACCAGGACCCAAACACGGAGACAAGACCAAGACTCACTTGTGGTTTTTATTTTGGCATTTATAAATATGTTATATCTGCCTAAAGACTGAATATACAAATATGATAACGTCACAAACCTTTACATATTGAATAATATAGTAATCACAGAAACTCATCTATTTCAAAACGACCTGTAATTTTTATCGAGATCTTGTACATTATTGAATGGTTTAGTTGTGAGGCCTAGTAGAGGGGTTGATCTGTTCACGACAAGGAATCCTGAGGGAAGCCAAAGACCCATTTGTGAATGTCTGGGCTCCGCAGACTTTGAGTTAAGAAGTTACAGCAGATTCAGTATTTTTCAAGGCACTTAACAGAACCAAGAGACAAGGATCGAGCTCAAGATGAGACTTTTTAAAATTTTAGGCTGTCTAAATTTGTTTAAATGATTCTATTATTATTATTATTATTATTATTGCGTGGTGCCTCTTTTTTCTTGTGCTTATTGTTCCATATTCTTCCTGTAAACTCTTCCTTTCATTACTAAAGTAATATATTATAAAAACTCCACGCACCTCATTGCAGTATTTAAAATAGATTTATTAAAAATACTGTAAATTGCAAATTTTCGAGAAGATTAACTCGTCTTTACTTTTTCAAGCATTTTAACGTAGTAGAATACATACAGTAAAACCTCGTTGAGTCGTCACCCGTATAAGTCGTCACTCCAATTAAGGCGTCGTTTTGCCTTGGTCCCGACAAGGTCTCATACACAATAATGTAAAATAACCCTCCTTTACTCGTCATCAAATTTAATTCTACTCCGGATAACTCGTCACTCTCAAAAATGGCCAAAAGCATCTTTCTTCTCCATTTTGCATGCCATCGTGTTGTCTTTCAGCCCCGCCCCTTCACTTTAAGATA
Organism: Thereuonema tuberculata; assembly: GCA_023159025.1. NCBI lineage: Eukaryota > Metazoa > Arthropoda > Chilopoda > Scutigeromorpha > Scutigeridae > Thereuonema > Thereuonema tuberculata. Next base: position 3,312,964 of record JAFIDM010000001.1, read on the forward strand.
GCTAAGCCTTTATGGGGAATTTTCGACCACGCCTGTCACTTCATTCCTTTCCTACCCCTTCGGGGGATTTGGGTTCTTGGAATCTCGCCACTAATCATTCAAAGCACATTTCTCGCTGCGACTCTGTCGAGTGTGGACGTATTTCTTGAACGCTCCTGAGTGTGACTTCAGTTCAAAGCGAGTAAACCTCGCTATAAGAGCTATTTTTTCTCTTGAAATTTTGTGGTTCGATTACGTTTTTAACATGCCAGGGAAACGAAAACTTACCTCGTTATCTTTTTTTTTAAAAAAAAGACTTAATTGCACTTTTTGAAAAATCAAATGTTTCGAAAACAGCTTTTGCCAAAGAACACCATATTCCCAGGACTACATTAAGTGATATTCATTCATCGAAATAAGTAATTGAAGAAGCTGACTGCAAAGACAAAAGAAAGAGAACGAGGAAAATGGAAGTTTGACGAGATCAAGGAGGTTTTAGTTCGATGACTAAAACATGCCCGATCGCAAAATGTGCCGATTTCCGCCGTGATTCTCAACTAAAAAGCCATGGAAATTACTTAGAAGTTGAACATTGAAGATTTCGGCGGCAGCAATGGTTGGCTGGAGCGTTTCAAAGACAGACATTCCTTTCTTTTAAAACGATTAAATGTAATAACTATAAAAAATGTTTTTTTTTTTTTCCACTCATTCATTTGCATGAATTGATTTCTGAAAATCTTGTTTTTCTCACCGAATCCTATAGCAATTCATGAAAATACTGTATTTCAGTGTTTTGTTTTTTTTTTCAAAAATTCCCACTCCGCCTAAGTCGTCACTCCGCTTACGTCGTCAAAAATTGTTGACATGAATTAAATTTTAATATGTGGGATATTTAAAATTTATTTAGTTGGAGTTAATTTAATAAATATTTTTTTTTTTTTTTATGTTATGCTTGAAAAGAAAATCTTAGTTAGAGAGTTTGAATTTTTCGACCAATGAAAATGTGTGGTTGACGTCACACGAGTTTGTGTGTGTACTCTGTCAGTTCCAGAAGTCGATTCGAATTGAGACAAAGAGGTTGGTTGGTCTCGAGTGTCACATGGAATGGAGAGCGGGAATTTCGATAGTTCAAGGTCTCTGCCGAAAGTAAAGGAATTAATAATTCGTTTGCAGTGGACGAAATTAAAGTAAGAAATTTTGTAAAGATTTCGCTAACCTGCTCGATAAATTAACTGTGAATATTATCTGCGAGAACGGAAGAATTCCCTATGCAGAACTGAACTAAGTAATTAATTATCCCACAATAAAAGGGAAATTATTTTGGTGAATTGAAAGACACTATTCATCGAATAATTATAAGATATAATAAAGGAAGATTCCTATCGTAAGGCGTTTGCAGAAATTTGCGAAGAAAGCAGATTTAAATACATATTCCGAATTGTGATAGGAGAATCCATTCCGTGGAAGGTGACAGGAAGCCGGAGCTATGAACTCTCATGTTTATTTTATTATTAAATCTACAAGAAGAAGCTGAACGGAAGACTATTGGTTTGTACGGAGAAATAAGTACTAGTTTATCGAAAAGAATCGATTTGAATTCCGACATTTCAAAGGAACTGAATGTTAGCAGATTTCGTAAAGCCAGGAGCGGTCTAAGTTCAAATTAACGGAGGGTAGAAGAGTTCAAGAAGCTGAATACATGAAGTGAATTCGTATTATGAACTGGTTTACTTAAAGAATAAAAGTAAAGGAACCATTCTGGAAGAGAGTGCCGGAATATTCAGAAGAGGGAATTATTAAAGGAAAGTGATCCGAATAAAAGAAGAACTCTTTGCCAATCAATAAGAAGGAATTAATAATTCATACAAGTGAATAGAAGACATGATACCACAGAAGATTAAGTGCGTATTACGATAATGGATACCAATAGGAAAATTCAAGTGTGCAATTGTGAAATTTATAAATGGCCTGTTTATTAATTAAGTGCATATTATTAATATCAACAAGTGAAAGTGATTCAGTGCTTCGAATTTTGTGAAGAGTGCTTCAGTGGTGAGTCATCAATCGAAGTCAGCGAACTGTAAGTACATTTTATAATATTTTGTATATATTGATCATCGAGGTGACCCCAGTACTAAATGAGAGTACAATACTCAATAAGTAATTGAAGGATTGATTACAAGTTTATTTGCACAACGGTGGGAAAACCATTATTTAGTAATCCAAAGTAATTATTAGGAAATACACTAGTGAACTATTATTAACTATCCCATACAAGTGAAATTAACATTATCTTATTATTTGATGTATAAGTGCATACACTTAGGTGGGAAGGCCATTGTTATTAATTTGTGTTAAGTTGAAATATTAATACATATTACTAGAATTGATATGCTAATGCGCGTAAAGTTTTTTATTCATGTTAGCCACAGCAATGCATGTTTTTGGTTACTCCAAAATAACATATGTGTTTTGTAATAAACATTTTTAAAGTTTTCATAGCCCTTGTTTCTTTGCTTACGTGTGTCCATCTCTGGAAGTATGTGTTCTGCCCCCTATCGGGAACAAAAATGTTTGGTCCCTTGAGTGACGACTTAACGAAGTTTTACTGTATAACAAAAGCATAAATGGTCAGAAACTTAAACATATTCTTAAAACTCGTGAATCATATAATTTGATGTTGTTGCGAAATACCTCAATAATTAGAAATCATCTAAATATTAAAAATAATAAAACAAAATAATAGCATGATAAATAGAAATTTTTAATAATTGAACACGTTGATTGTTGCCGTTTTTTTATTATTGTTTTTATTAAGTCTCTCATTAATATGACAGTGAAAGGGTCAACTTGAACTCCTTTGTATCTGTTGAAATTTTTCTCTTTAGTGTTTTTTATGATATTACTTTCTCAGATTTTTCTTAGTTTTAAATTACATTCTTTATATTGATATAATACTTTCACATTACTTTCCATGATATGTCCTTTTGTCAGACTGTGATAGGCTATGTCTGATGAGTCCAATTCTTTATTTTTCAGGGCCCTAACATGTTCTACAACACGTTCAAGTAACGTTCTTTTTGTTTCGCCTATGTAAAATACACAAGATTTGATTGGTAAAATAAATCATTTTAATGAACACAACAAGAAGAAATTTCATCTTATATCTTTGGACATAGAAAATATGTATACCAATGTACCCGTAGACGAAACTTTGTTAATTCTGGACAAACATACTTTTTGTAAATAGAGTTTTTGTTAAAACAAAACATAGATGAAAAAAAATGTTTAAAGAAATAGTAGAATTTATTACTCAAAATACCTTTTTCAAACATAATAAGAAAGTATTTAAACAAACAAAAGGCTTCCCTATGGGTTCCCCAATTTCGGACCCTATGCAATTTATGCCAAAATCATTTTGAAAATACTTTATTAAAAGAATTTCAAAACGAACAAAATTTTGAATACTTCAGATATGTAGACGACATTTGGTTCGACACTTTAAGATATTTTTTTGATAACATAAACAAGAAAAGTAAGAATTTGAAATTCAAAAGAAAATTTAGAAGCTCATAATAAATTAAAGTTTTGGGACCTCAAACTGATTAAAGATAATAAAAAATTGGCGCAGCTTAGCCGCAGCTGCTTTTGCGCCATAAAACATCAACCAACCAACCATAACAAAAAAATAAAAATTGAACACTATATAAAAGAATATCAAAGTCACCACATGTTGAATTAAAAATCAGGCCACAATTCTATTATGAAAAAAAATATTATTGAAAATTTTATGAAAAGAATAGACAGAGGTACTAGCAATGACGACTCATATCAAGAAAAAATACAAATCATGTCCAACCTTTCAAAAAGAAATGGTTATCCCAAGAGTTTCATTGATAACCAAATTCGAAATTACAATACTTTTAAAATAAAAGAAATGTAAATTGTGAAAATACTAGAATTTATGTTCCATATCTGAATCAAAATAGTTTCTATTTAAAAAAAAACCTATGTAAGTCGTATAATATAAATTAAGGTTTTATTTATAAAAATAAGATTAAAAACTTTTTATGCAAGAAAATTAATAGTAATGAAAATCAAAATGAAATGGGTATCATATAGAAAGTTGATTGTAAAACTTGAGGCGATTTTTAGGTAGGCGAAACCAAAAGAACGTTACTTGAACGTGTTGTAGAACATGGTAGGGCCCTGAAAAATAAAAATTTGGACTCATCAGACATAGCCTATCACAGTCTGACAAACGGACATATCATGGATAGTAATTGTGAAAGTATTATATAAAGAATGTAATTTAAAACTAAGAAACATCTTAGAAAGTAGTGTTATAAAAAACACTAAAGAGAAAAATTTCAACAGATACGAAGGATTTCAAATTGACCCTTCGACTGTCATATTAATGAGAGACTTAATAAAAACAAATAGTAAAAAAACGGCAACAATTGACGTCGAATTAAAAATTTCTATTGTCATGATATTTTGTTTTATTGTTTTTTAGTAATTAGATGATTTCTTATTGATGTCTTTTTGTATGTCTTCAGGAATCATTTTTTATTTTAGATTTGTGATTTTATGCAATGAATTTTCGGATGGGAAGGATGTCTTTTCATTGTCTTTTGATTCTCCGCAACAATAGCTCAGTGTTGTGTTGTTGTTCTAAGATAGACCTCCTCAGTGCCCCAGGACTTCTACGTGCAATTGTTCGTGCAATTGCAATTAAGTAAACAAACCCTTTGTTCTTAAAAATATTCACGTAAAACTTTCTTAATCAAATACTAACTTTTTTTTTTTTTTTTTTTTGTGCAGATTTGTTGTTGAAAAGAATTGTTGCTATTTTCAGACCAACTGATTGGTCAATTGTAATAATTGCAATAAATAACAAATAAAGTGACGGGTTTCCCTAATGAGTTCTTTTGTTAAAATATTTAAATAAAAATTTCGCTGTAACAGAATTTCCTTTTGTTGTTTCTATTATAATAGCGGTTTTTTTACCCTCAATAGATTACATTTGTCAAACGGAATATCTTCAGAATTGAGCTGAGTTGGTCGTGAGCTCAATTGATCGAAGTTAAACGAACTCATTGGCTTTCGAGTTCAGTTACTGCAAAAAGTGTAGGACTAAGAATGGCTGCTGTTCACGAATTCCAAATGGATAAGTTTTATCTTAGTTAAGAATATGTCACGACAATTACAATTGCAAATTCACGTGTGTTGATCATATCTTGAAGTTCACAAATTTAGCCAACACACCTGGTTACTGGATTAAAATATAATTTAATGACGACTATAGTTTTGTTATATGAATTGAATACACATTCTCAAGTAATGAGCTTAAACAAAAATAATGAATATAAAGACAAAAGACTACCATCATGCAATGTGGAAAATCCCCGGCCTATAATTAACCCAACTATTAACTTCCCCTATTGGGAATCATTTACAACAAACTGTCAACAAATACATGCCTTTAATTAAGGAACAAAATTAAAAATTATTTTTTTCCCTTTTTTTTTTTCTTTAGGATGATAGAATCCCAAATGAAATTCCTAAATTCAATCACAATCATTGAATGTAAAATTTTTAAAAAAGAATTTAAAAAAAAAATATATATATTTTTTTTTTACTGAAAACTTGAAAATCAAAATAATAAAGCTAAAATTAAAAATTAAAACAAAAATAAAAATTGATTTAAAGTAAGAATTAACATAAAAGTGACCAATGCGAATCTATATTTATATTTACATGTATTTCCACTGAAATTAAAATTAGAATAATGTGTAAAATTAAATTAAAACGCATTCGCGATGCCAACCCGCTGCTAAAAACAATATTTACACCAATTGTATAATAAATTTCTTTAAAATATTTCTCATTGAACCATTTCATTTAATTATCTGTTACTATTGTCCGAGTAGTCCAATAAATATTTAACTATAAGCTATCAATTACCACTTGTTATTAATTTTTTTTATATATAATATTTACTTATAGCTGGAACACAAAAGTTAACATTGTATGTGAATGGCAAACTCAATATAAATATAGTTTCAATGCATTTTCTTTTGTACTCAACGTCACATGTTCCAACATGATAGGTGAAGCTCGAGTCAAGGGCATGTCGAAGTTGTGCATGATGCCTATACGTCAGATATGCATTATTTCTAACCTTGATAGCCGTACGGTGCTCAGAAACCCTTGCAACAATACATCTACCGGTTTCTCCGACGTAAA
>JAFIDM010000001.1:3319291-3333619 GCA_023159025.1 Thereuonema tuberculata
AACAAAGAGTTGATTAAAGATTAATAATTTAAAGAATTTGTACCAGTTATAGTAACACCATATTTATTGTCTGCTTTCATAAAGTCTCTAATTAGACCAATGGTGATGGGGTTAACTTTGATGCCTTCATACCTATTAAAGTTACAGTCTCTAGTGTTCTTAATGATGCAACTTTCTATTATTTTCCTTAGTTTCCAGTTAGATTCTTTATACAAAATCTTGACTTTTTCTTCCATGATATGACCTTTTTCTAAACAATGATGGGCTATGTCTGAAGCGTCCTTGTCTTTGTTCCTTAAGGCTCTTCCATGTTCGGAAACTCGTTCCGCCAACGTTCTTTTTGATTCGCCAATATAGAATTTTCCACAAACTTTGCAATCAATACGGTAAACAATTCCCATTTCATTTTGCTTATTTTTACTATTAACCTTCTTACATATTAGATTTTTGATTTTGTTTTTGTAAGTGAAACCAATATTTATGTTAAAATCTTTACATATTTTCTTTAACATCATGCTATTTTCATTAAGATATGGTATGAAAATTTTATTCTGGATTTTATTAATTTCTTTAATTTTAAATTTGTTGTACTCACATATTTGATTATCAATAAAGTTGATGGGGTAATCGTTTTGGATGAGTAAACTTTTCAAATCTTTGATTTTTTCTTTATAAACAACCTCATCATTAGTATTTTTATCTATTCTTCTAATGTAGTTTTCTATAATGTTCCTTTTGATGTTTAACCTGTGTCCTGATTTGAAGTTTAAAATGTGATCACTCTGGCAAACCTTTTTGAAATGTTCCATACGAATTTTGTTGTCAGCATTGGTTAATTTGATATCTAAAAAATTTAACCCTTTATTGTCTTCCACTTCTTTTTTGAATTTTAAATCTTTATTCTTTTTGTTCAAATTATTAAAGAAAATTTCAAACTGCCTTAAGGTTCCAAACCAGATAATCAGTATGTCATCGACATATCTGAAGTATTCATATTTTTGATAATACATTTTGTCTTTTAATAAATTTGTTTCAAAATGGTTTAAATATAAGTTACACAAAGTTCCTGATATAGGTGACCCCATAGGAAATCCTCTTGTTTGCTTAAAAAATTTGTTTCTATGTTGAAAGTAAGTGTTGAGGGTAACAAATTCTATCATTTCTTTGAAGATATCTTCATCCAAATTATATTTTAATAATATTTCTCTATTATTAAATACATGTTTATCTAAAATCATCAAGGTATCATTAACTGGTACGTTGTTATACATGTTCTCAATATCTAGGGAAATAAGATGAAATTTTTTCTTATTGTGATTATTAAAGGTATGTAGTTTGTTGATTAAATCTTCAGAATTCTTAATAATTACTTTATCATTGGGAAGTCTGAAACTATTAAGCCAAAAGTTTAATTTCCTAGCCAGATTTTGTGTAGGAGATCCATAAGCGTTAACCAATGGGCGCAATGGGAAACCCTCTTTGTGAATTTTCACCCTTCCTTCCAATGTTGGTGAATAACAAGATTCTTTATGTATTGCTTCTCTTTCTAAGTCAGTAATAGATTTACTGTCAATTAATGTTTTAGTTAACTTCTTTAATTTGTTATATAAAGTTATAGTAATATCTTCTCCCATTTCTTGGTAGTGGCCATCGGCAACTAATTCATCTAATTTACCCAAGTACTCATCCCTATTCATAACAACTAAATGGTTGCCTTTATCGGATTTAGTAAATATCAAATGGTTGTCATTACCTAAGTTTTTCAAGATCTTAATTTCTTCATCATTTAAATTTTTATTTTGACTTAGTGATAACTTTTGGAATTTTTCCAATTCTCTTAGGAACCTTATTTTGTCATTGTGGTTTAATTTATTCGATGCTTCCTCCAATGTAACAATAGTTTTTTCATCTAAATTTTGTTCTATGTCGTAAACATAATCTATACCCCTATTCAGTAATTCAATCTCTTTTGAATTGAATTTTCTGTTACTTAAGTTGACCACATAATCAGATACAAATTTTACCTTATTAACTTTAAACTTGTTTAACTTTCTTTTTTTGCAATTCCTTTTTGTCTGGATATATTTCTCATGGTTCCAGTTCATAATTAAACAATATTTGTCTTTAGGGATAAGCTTGAAAATCTTCTTGTTCATGATTTCTTCTTCTTTTAACAGTTTGAAAATGTGATTAGACGTACCTCTCAATTGATCTTCTACCAAACGTTTTTCTGTTTCTTTCCTAATGTTGTCGGTATTACATGTTTTTACTAATACTGGGTTTCTTATTAATAACGGTCTTGGCGTCCAATTATTTAGTAGACAATTCTTCAAAAAATGTTCATGTTCCTCCCATTTTGCCAGTTTGACGATAATTCTTTGATGTTTGATGATCTGTCTGTAAATATTAATTCCTTTTTTGTATTATTGTTTGATTCATTTATTCTTATTTTTGGCTTGAGGAAGGGAATTGCGTATCACGTTCCCGAAAATTTGCTATTTTTAGTATTTAAATAAACAATTTTTAAATACTATGAAGGAGTTATTTGGAGTTACTGTTATACTTTACAAAATATGAAAAGAAGAGTTTTTGTAGAAGAATATGGTATTAATATTGTATGGTCTGTTATTATTAGACTTATGTTCACTTTTCGGAAATATATAATTCAAATTGAGCCTAATTTTTTCCTCTAATATTTAACATCAGATAAATATTTATAATGTTATTTATAATATTTTTGATGTTTTTTTAATTGGAGGGTCGTTTTGATGTTAACATTTGTGCTTTTTATATGTTTCTCGAATTCACTGAAATGTAAGATACTGGGCGGACCCAACTGATGAAGGTCAGGAAACTAGAAATGGTCCATCTTGGGTTCTCGCTATCGCAATATCAAAAACAGATCAGTGAACTTTCAGTCATGTGTGTTTTATTCTTATTTTTCTTTCTTATGTACGCGTACAACAGTACGCACGTTAATTTTATGCATTGTCTCAAAATATATTGCGATTATTATCAGTGTCTAATTTAGGATTTTAGTTAAGAAAAGATTTATTAAATTAAATAAAAGTTAAGGTATCCGAATCTCTGTTGCAATTATTTTCAGTATCTATACTAGGGTTCCAGTTAAGAAAAGGCTTATAAAAATCAAAGAAAAGTTTTGAAATAAAGCCATTTTTATTCAGGGTTATTCAGAACGTAAATACACATACAAAGGCCAAAACTTTACAAACCTTTCCTTCTTTTCATCGACTTTGGCCAACTATGGACCACGGGCTAGCCCTACCTGACAACGTCAGGGTGAGACTAGGAAGAGGGACGAGATTCACATCCCGAGATTTACAAACCTTTATTAATATCTATTTTAACTTTCATTCATAATTCTTTTATTAAGGATCTGACATTGTTATTTGTTATCAGTGGTCGTCTCACATCAACAATGACAATGTGACAATGCAAAGTAGCTTTTTGTAAAGAAGAATTTCTAATAAACTATTCCACTTATTAGCTGACTTCTAAAAACTTTATAGACTAAGATTAATATCATAAGATTGATATCTTTATCCTTTTCAAGATTTTGCGTCATTTTTTTAAAAATTATGCTTAAGTTTGTTGTTTTGAAATTTATGAATCACAACATTATATTCTGCTAAATAATTGTTAAATTACTTTTCTTTGTAGAAAAAAACTGTTTCTCTATCAACAGCAATAAAATTATTCCTGAGAACTGTCATCTTTGTTCTTTGATTGTTGATCAGTTTCAATTGTTGTTCGTAAAATAGCTTTAATGATTACAAACAATTGGGATTTTATGTAAACGGTCAAATCTAATTTCGTTCCTCTTTTGTTTCGATTTCTGTAGCTTCATCGATATCAGTCAACGAAGGAGAGCTAAATGTTATCAGGGAAAGCAGATGGCGTTGCTGGCGGCGATCAACTAAGCATCCTTTACGTTCTATTGATTTCAGATCAACGTGCTTCGTTCTCGGAGAGAATTTCTAACAATGTTTTTCATAGACTGAAATAAAGCACGATAGATCTTCACGAAAGCAGCTTAGTTCATTGACAACAGACGTAAACTAAAGTTCTGTTAGTGAAAATTACAACACCAAGAAGAAGTGATTGCTTTAGCTTGAAAGTTAGAGGATATGTATATGAAATTGGAACATACGAATGATTAAGATATCAATGAAAATTGTACGGTTTCAGAGCAGCGTACTCTGAAGTTTCGTATTTCGAGTTTAAATAGATGATTCACAGGAGATGTGCAATAAATGAGACCCACATGGCCACATCGGGTCAAAAGGGTGTTTCTTGTGTCTCACTATGCCCCGTCACCGAAGAAGGCCCCCTTAGGAACAACTCACCATTACGAAGATAAACTTGCTTGTCACCATTATGAACTTTGAGCGAGGAAGGATTGTTGGGATGAGAGAAGTTGGATTTTCTTACCTCGAAATTGCCATTCGAACAGGATGATACAAACATGGGCCAATAGACCAATGAGGATTCGGGCGTACAGAATTCCGGAACTGAATCACAAAAACGTCTTTATCTCGCACGGCAGTGAACGATGGCACAGCGACGCCCATAATGTTAGCACAGCAGTGGAGCATTGTCTTAGGTCAGATGTAGTCCTCCCAGCACCGTTCGACGTCGTCTGTATAACAGTGGCCTATCAATTCCTTTGACCTTCAATCCCAGATGCAGTGGGTTTCGAACACAGATGTTGGCGTACTGATTAGCAAGTTTTCTGATGAGCCACGATTTAATTGAATAACACCATGATGGTCACATACTTGTCTGAAGACATCGTGATGAATGCCAGCTTGTAGTGTTGATATTAGAGCAGTACTATTTATGGTCTATGCAGCCATTGAGTTCAATTCGCTATCAGCCTGATACGAATTCAGGGAACCCTCAACAGCCAGCGATACGACCGGGAAGTTTTGTGAGGCAGAGGTGATACCATTTCTTCAGAGTTATTCTGATGCTCGACAAAGCTCGCCCTCATGGGCCGAAATGTCCATAATTCTTCTATACACGACAGATATCACTTCTTCCCAGGCGTACACGTTCGCGGATATATCCCGTATTGTTTAGGGCATTTAGATAAATAAAAGACCCCTGGAGATGCTTAGAAACAACCTGACAGGCTATTTCTTGGTAAATCAAAAACCTATTGAAATTATTGAACGATAGAGAATTTTGAAGCAACTAATAGCTCTGCAAATGTAATCATTTGTCTATGAGTAATCGGACATCATGTTTTACCATATAAATTTCATTTGGATAGCGTGGTTTTTTTTCTTGGTTGCAATTTCAGATGTGTACTTCGTCAATTTTATAGCAAACCATAGTTTGAGTACAAATTGCTGAAATATAAAAAAGTATTTTTAGAAAAATATTTCATGTGAGCTCTTTACTTACAAATCCAATTTTACAGGAAAATTTGTTGGTACTTAGTGCTAGTCAAAACTTATTCAAAATAAATTCCAAAATGAAAAAAAAAAAAAAACATTAAATAAAAAAAGCTTACTGAAAGTTTGTTGTTTTAAACTGATTTTATAACGCTACGTTTATCTTCATTTACTTTCAAGGTCAATGACAAAGATTATTTGTTCCGAGATGCTTTTTAAAGGCGCAGTCTTTCAATGTTTTATTCTCTGTATTCCTGTCCATTGAAGGAGAGCAGTTTAATAATTTACATTTATAATAGTTTTGAAGATCGTGAAAAGTTCTAAAAAAAATTGTTAAAATTTGAAAGGGAAACTTTTGTTCTCTTCTCTTCGGCTGTTTCGTCCTGACTTTTCTCTTCTCAACGACTCTTGGTTTTCTCTTATCTTGTCTTAAGACACTTACAACTGTCTTAATCTCCCTCTTTAGTTTTCAGTATGAGATCCCTAGGTGGTACTTTCTATCGTTTCTATCAAAAGTTTTCTATCTTTGATTTAGGAACAATGCAATTTAACAACTTTTGTACTTTATATGTTCGCTCGAAGTTTGCAGATATTTTCTTCGGATGATGAATTTAATTCTCAATTTCATCCAAGGTAATAAGAAGCTCCTTCAGAAACGAAAATAAGATTTTATTTCTAAATACTTTTACATTGAAAATCATGACGTTGCAATGCATCGAAAGATAACTGCAGCGTTAAGTACTTTGTTAATATAATGTTTGATGACTACATGGCCATTAAATAAAAGAAAATCAATTAAAATTAGTTTCATTATTCGATTGTTCTTTTATAATCACTGTAAGTTTTGTTGTATTTAATTTGAATTTTAACAATCGACAGTAAATAATGTCACTCGAAGTCAGTTAAAAATTGCTTTCAAATTTATGAAAAATAATAAATACAATGAAATAGAATTGGCATAATATTCACTGTCCATGTCATGTTACTAAAATATCAATTAGAATGGAAAGAAATAAAGAAAAACATCTGGCCTGTCTCCAAATGAAGTGAGTAACATTAAAAAAGAACAATCCCTCACACAAACTATAAATTTTTGCCAAACTTTCATATCCTTAGACATCATGCTCATCAATAGCTGTAAGTGAATTGTTCATTTTTACAAATCCATACATTTTCAGACATACATTCTCATTCATTTTTCTCAGCATTCTTTCGTCAGTAGTGCTCTGCAATCCTCACCACCCCAAAATTAAGGTTTGTCGTAAAACATTCATTAGCTACACATTCTACTCTGAGTGACTGTTGATATTACAATAGTAAAAGTATATGAGTAATAATATCTTAATAATTAAATGTTACTTTATATAATATTATTAAGATAACATGGGTAGTAATTTAGCCTAAATAAATCGTCTGTTCCAGACCACACTTTCAATTGTATATCGTGATTGATTAAGGTTATCGTTTTGATAACTGTATATACATTGAAAGCTTTTGTTACAACTGAAGTTTATCAAATAGAAATCTTCTGATCTTTTGCATTACTTAAATATACAAATTTAGATTTCTAAAATTCACAACAAACTTTATTATTTATATTTCTTCCTTCCGTTTTATAATCCCTTAGCATGTAATGGAATCACCAATTCCAGATGTCAACAATTCATTTCCATATTAGTTTCTTTATATTCTCTTTAAGAAGACGTGTTATTTTGAATGGAAATATAAACCTGTACAGAGTTTTCGAATTTTCTTGCTAGTAATATTGCATTTATTTTCAATGTTCAGACAGGCAATTAAGCCTGGTAAACATAGAAGTAGTTTTATTTTATTATCTGAGAAAATGAGGCTTACTATCTTTCAGGACCTTTTTGTTCCTTCAGGAAATTATATTTTCTTATTTAAGTTTTTATGTAATTTATAAATTTATCTACCTCTTCTAGTTAAGTAGTTTTTTTTAAAAAAAAAGTTTTTTCTTCAAGTAGTGATTCAGATTTTTTTCTGTTACGAATTTGAAAAAATACGATTCTTCCTCTTTAAGTTGTCCAAGATACAAAGTGTTTCCAGAGTTCTCTAAAAGTTTTCCGTCTGCGAAGGATGAGAGATAGATCTGTCACCTGCTTTGAATGGAATGATGTAAGACACCATTGAGTACTTCCCTTAGATCTCTAGGATTTATCACTAGCTCAGAACAAAAGATAGATGGCTGTTTTTATTGGTCTTTTAGAGAAAATGGGTTTTCTCTGTGTTCTGAAGAATAGCTTAAAGATGTCTCATCCTGCATTTAATGAAAATATTCTTTTTTACTACATTCATGGCTTTACATTTCGAAAATTCGTTATACAACTGAAATATCAAATGCATACATCACACTCTTCTGTAAAAATTAAACACTACTTTATTTTCATCTTGAATTTGGTGTACTATATCTAAATGTAAGGGATGTACTCCCAGACCGGACGTTAAAGAAACGGCTAGAAAAACACCTAAGATGCTATCGAAGAAAGAGACGAAGGATATCAGATTGGGCCGACCATAGCGAAGAAAAAAGCTGACCCCATAGTAGATATAGGCTACCAAATTCAAGATGAAAATTCTCGCCTAATGGTATAATCTTTCTATACAAATTGGAAGCCGTGCATTAATAAAGGAAGAAACTTAAAGGTCAACAAACTTGCTTTTTAGTTACTTTGTACATTATATGGAAAATAAAGAAAAAGGTGAAAAAAGATTATTTTAATTATTCTAATTATTTAATGTTTAATATTATCTAATTATTTGTAATAGATGAACATTTTTTAGGGCAAATGATATCTAGTTATTTACAACAGAGGATATCTAATAATTAGTTTAATTAATTAAAATTAATTAATTAATTAAGTAACAAATATAGACACTTCGTGGTAATAATGTTTTATTTAACAATTAATTGTTGACAGTTAAAAAAAAATGTTTAAAAAACAATCCCGTAAAATTTCTCAGAACATTAACAAAAGATCAAATTAAGACCATTGGCATTCGCACTTTTATTAAAAATTGAAAATAGAAGTAGATTGACAATAATAATTAATAAAATAATATTGCCAATCTACTTCTATGTTTAGTAAAAGTGCGAATGCCAATGTCTTTATTTTTATATTTGTAAATGTTCTGAGGAATATTTTTTAAACAAGTTTTTTTTTTTTTATTTTTAACTATCAACAATTGTTAAATAAAACATTATTACCATGAAGTGTAAATACAGTGAAGTTTCATTTATACGAATATGAGGGGAACCAAAAATTATTCGTATAAGTGAATTATATATAGGACTATGGGGGTTTCGCCGGGGAATGAGAAATTCTTCGTATAATTGAATGTTTCGTATAAGTGAGACTTCACTGTATTTGTTACTGACATTAATTAATATAATTTATATACAATTTCGATTTTTCATAATTTAAATAAATAAGAAACAGTATAAATATCCCAGTTCTTAAACAGCAAATCAGTTTTATATATCGTTATGGTTAAAATATAACATAGTTATTATTATATATAAGAAAAATAGATATAGAATGTCGTACTTTATATCATCAATTCCTTTGTATTATTGGTCGTAGACAGACCATATCCACTGGAAAATGTTTGGTCTCCTCCGTGGAATAAGTATGATTCTTCCATCTCCTTATTTTTTTTATCGAAGTTATTTATAGATTATTAAATATCTAATGCATATGGAATTAAATAGGTTTTTTATTTTACTCAGCCCAAAAAAACGCAAGTTTCTATTTGTGTCGACAGCACTAATTGAACGACAAATCTGTAACTTAAGGAAAATAACATTACAATGGAATTTATAAAGATTATTTCGTAGCCATTCGTACTCATTTAAACAAAAAGCGAAAGAAATATTTAAGATTAAATTGATTACTTTTTCTAAACTGTAAGTGAATACATTAAAATAATTTTTAATAGAGTCATGGTAGAATTTCAGTTATTTTAAATTACTTTAGTTTCATTTAGATTCGTCAGAATTGATCTTTATTCATCTTATGATCAGGCTCTTTTCTTATTCGAATAGGTATCAATAAAGTACAAAGGCTTTGTAAAAAGTAATGAAGTCACTTCCGAAACAATGATAAGCGTCTTACTAACGAATTCAGCCAAACTTCTTCTTACAGATTTTGTACAAGTGGTGGCAAAAGTTACACTCGGCCTTGTTTAAATGAAAGATGCTCAGGACTATAGTGATTTCTACCTCACATCTGAGATATTATTAATTTTAGCCTAAAAATATCACTGCTGCCTTTCTGCTACAGGTATAATGAAGATGAAAAAAAGCTCGCTCCATTTTATTAGAATTCAATGAAATTTTTTCCCATTTAATTTCATTTAAAATATTTACATTTCTATACTTTTTTTAAACTCTCGAATTGCCTTATCGCATGCAGTTTTCTAATCTAACTGATTAAATAATCATAGTGAGAAACATGGCGTAATTAAAGACAAAACAGGTGTTTCCTAACTTCCATATTTTTAATCTATGTTTTTATTAAGTTTTGAAAAGCAAAAGTTAGTCGTCATTAAAACTTAATTGGTAGATGGGATAAAATTTAAAATTAATTTAGCGATAAATAATAATTACAATTTTGTTTGATTTTATATGGATATTTATTTATTTAGTTATTCAATAAAAGAGATGCTAAACAATCGTGTGTAATATCTGCATCATCATTTGCAATGAGAGTTCATTGTTTCATTTACAATGATAGGATAGTATTGAATCGCATTAAACTGATGCGAGATGGATTAAAGTGATTTCTTTATTGTAAGAAGCCGTTGTGATGGAAGCACAAGAGATGTTCTTCATAACAGAACTGTTACTCTTGATACTAGTTCTAAATAGCAGACGCCATCATTTAGTTCCGTTTTGTTTGAAGTAAACGTTTTTGTGAGCAGACGCCATCATTTAGTTAAGTTTTGTTTGAAGTAAACGTTGTTGTGATTTCCGGTTCTCAGGAGTTGCATTAAGAGTATTAACTTCGGGGATTAAGTATTTTCTCAATTAAAGAATATGAGAAAAGACATCAATAAAAAATTACACTCTCCTGTAAAACGTTATCATTTATTAGGTGTCATCTTTCTGGTCTTGTGCTTTTTTTATTACTTCTAGTATTTTAGATGAAAAAATGTAGCAATGGTTTTAAAGCGAAAATATTAATCAATTTGCCTTTTATTTTATTTACAAGAAGTGTTTGTAAGATTAAATGTGTGAGACAGGGGCGTATATAAGGGGGGGGGGGCGAGGGGGTCCCTCCTCCCCCCCGAAATAATGAAGGTATGTCCTCCCAACTTTTTTTTTGGTTGAAAAGATAGGTTATCATGGGGTGTCTACTTAAAATTACTTAACTTAGCCTTACATTTATCTTGCCCCCCCCAAAAAAAAAATATATTCTATATTCGCCACTGATATGTGAAATATGCATTAATCAATTTAAACCATTGTTATAATTCGAACTAAATATTTCGAATGTTAGATGCTGTTATTCTGAAACGTTTTTGTTATTTTGTTACTCATTAAGAAAGATTAAGAAATCTTAAGATTTAAGTTAAATGTACAGATAAATAATATTGTTGGTTAGAATGTTTTTATATTTATTTCGCAGCAATAACTATGTCTGACGAACAAGCTGAAGATTTTTAATTCTTCATAATTAAAAATTATGAATTTGGAATTATGAATTTGTTCAGCTGAAATTATTGCAAGAGACCAGTAATTCAATTTTTCTCAAGTTTTCATTAATGAACAGATTAAACAAATCAACTTTTATGTAATAAGTAAAGATTGCATCAAAACTAAAGAGCTCATTTGTTTATGGTCATATTGTAGTGCATTTTGAATGGAAATTACAGTGTTGTAGCATTCCCTTTTCCTTTTACCACAAGTGTTTTTCAGAATTTACATAAATAATAATCTTTAAGTAAGGCATAAAAATGGGATCACTAGTGTTGATAGTATGTCCAGTGCTGATTGGGCAGTGAAATACTGCATATTGCCCATTCAACCTGCGCTAAAATAAGACGCTGAAATAACTAAAAAAAGCCTAATCATTCAACGAGATCCTATATGTAGCCCCTTTCTCACCATAATGAACTGTTCCGGTCAGCTAGAGCATTAATTAACTGCAACTGTCTCCTTACACCCGAAAAACCCAGTCGTAAATATTAATTTCTGCAACATGTCGTAACTGCTTATTTACTATTTTTGTGTTTTGAAAGCTGTTCATACTTCAAAACCGTTATCTTCTTAAATTCAACGATAAGACATATAATTAAACTCCAACATCTTCACAGTAGATACCGATATTTCATTTTATTATTTGCTCAAACGGCACAACCCAGGCCCACTCGTAAAGATTGTTCATAACGTACGAGATGAACAGAAGAGGTTCATGTTAGAATCTTGCCTCATTAATTGTTGCGTTTGTTTTAACAAAAACAAGTCTTTAAAAGTAAATGAAATGTCTTTATCCATGTATAGAAAAGCATGGATGAACAATATGAAATTAAAAGAATTTTTGATTCTCTTATAGTTAATCTATTATAACAATTGTCACCGTTTTATTGTCCGTTTTTATGACTTGCTTTGTTTTTAAGTATTATATGTTTTATTTCTTTTGTTTATTTGTTGTATATTATATTGTTTTGCTGAGAGGAAGATTTCTGTTTCCATTTTTTATAGTTATGTTATTTTATTTTTAATGCTCTACAAGGTGAACCTTGAAAAAGTTTCAGAAATAAAACGATATATCGGTATCTACTGTGAAAATGTTGGAGTTTAATTATATGTCATTGAAAACTGTGCATGTTACGGACATCCTAACATTTAGGAATCTACTGTCTTATTTTCGATTTAGGAGCTACTAACGATCAGTTATTGCTATTAGATTGTTAAAAAGCAAAATTGAAAGAGCGACTATCGTAACATTGCTATTGAAGGCTATTTCAATGGATGTTTCATCATTGTTAATCAGTCTCTAAACATAACAGTCGATTTGGTAATGATTTAACGTGTGCAGAATTGTGTTAAGGTGATAGGAGATAAAATACTAAAAAAAACACTAATAGATTTACAGGCTGCAGGGATGTCTGAAGAGGCTGCAGGGATATTCGCAGCGAAACTAGTTTTATTTTAATGTGTAAATATATTAGTATTTTTTAGTGTGTTATCTTCCATCACTTTAACATATCAGATGACGTTGTCAAACTATAACGTTATTGTGAATGTTCAATGAAATTGAAATTAAAAATGATTCATTTATGTAAAATTATTGAGTAAACGTATAATGTAAGCAATTGCATGTTTCAGGATTTTCGAAAATATGAAGTTATGCTGTACAGTATTAACAACGTTCGCTTTATGCTGCCGAGAAGAATTCATCCCCTGCCGCCTTCCTCCGTTGTTGCATTGGAGGGAAGTGACTGTTTTAACTCAGGAAATGGAATTGCTTGAGTTGAAGGATGACATTCTGACCTTGGAGTAAAGCGATTTCCAACCCAGCCAAAGCCAAAGACACTTCCCAGGATTTCATTCTATTCACAACAAACACAACTTAAAGACGAAAGAAAGCGTATTATAAAAATATGATTTAGAATTTGAAGTCGTTAGAGTACATTCACCATCTTTAGTAATTCAGATCCACAGATGGAACTGGCGGAAAGATTTTGTCAATATTGTTATTATCTAATTTTTATTATTTTTTAATTTCTAAGGTTACGTGAAAGGAAATTTTATATCTGATGGAATAATTCTTTTTTTCTCAAAACTGTTCCCAATCGTTCAGCTAACAAATATTTTGTAAATCATTATTTGATAATTATTTTTTTCCAGAACTTTTTACCCTTTGTTCTATTGACATTTTCTCTACAATAGTTATTAAAATATAAATTTTCATTGATAAATTATAGAAGAACTTGAGTTAGCATCTTTTCTTTTTTATCTTGGGGTCTCATTAACTGAAATATCAGCTCTTAAATAATTCGTGAGCTTCAACATTTATTGGGGAACTTAAACTCAACTGTGATTGATTTTGAACATTTGCTTTATCAAGTTATTCCCTAGTAGGGGTGATTATGACCAGAGTCCCCTCAATATTCAGTCCACAGCCTTCGTTCCGCTGTGGACTGAAACTACAAGGCCATTGACTTATCTTGCGACCAATATATTGAAGAATAGAAGACCCTCCCAGTTTTTAATTTTCTCCGATCGTGATGTTCTGAAGCGAGGTTTACTTTCCCTGATTTATTTCAACAGAGTGAGTTTCACGGATTTACCTCATTTCTTTAGAAGAAAAAAACTCACGACAAAATTTAATTGTTTTAAAAAAGTAAAATGAAAACTCTTCTGAAACTTGGTTTCTCTTATTCAATTTTAAAGTTATTTTTTTTTAAAGAACATTAAAGCTAAGAATTGCTCACAAGATTCACTATTTAATGAATGTTAGTGTCTTATTAAGGTTGTGTTTAATTCGGACTTTATTCTCAGTAGTAAACTCATTGACGGAATGTTTAACAAAGACAATGTTAGATAGTCGGATCATGGAATTTGTTTATACTTACACTACAGAAAGATCATCCCTCGAAAATCAAATTCCCAAAGTCATTGGGTCAAATATCCAGGCATTTTCAAGACAATCGACTTCGAAAAATTGTAAGTGGCTTCCATCGACTGAACGTTCACCAAGTGATAAGTGAGTGCGTAGATCACTGCGTAGCGTTCGAGTCTAGTAAATGTGGGATCGCTGGTTCGAATCTTGATGATCCATGAATTTTTTCCCCATCCTATTTATATATTATTAAATAATTATTATTATTATTAAATAATCAGGTAAGATTATTTGCAATGAATTAAATTAGGATAAAAAAA
>JAFIDM010000001.1:3333719-3345684 GCA_023159025.1 Thereuonema tuberculata
TTTACGTCGGAGAAACCGGTAGATGTATTGTTGCAAGGGTTTCTGAGAACCGTACGGCTATCAAGGTTAGAAATAATGTATATCTGACGTATAGGCATCATGCACAACATCGACATGGCCTTGACTTGAGCTCATCTATCATTTTGGACACATGTGATGTTGAGTACAAAAGGAAACGCATTGAAACTATATTTATATTGAGTTCACCAAATACAAACAATGTTAACCTTTCTTTCCCAGCTATGAGGAAATATTGTATGAAAAAAAAACAAGAATTAATAACTAGTGATAATTGATAGCTTATAGTTAAACATTTATTGGACTACTGGGACAATAGTAACAGATAACACTGGACGGCATGAAAATTGTCGCCGACACCATTCCTGTTGATTCTTATCTAAAATGACCTCCTGAATCTGAATATAACCTCCGTTTTCCCCCATCACCCACCGTTTTCGAGGGACGCCCCCCCCCCTATTTTTAACACTTTTCGATAATTTGGAGGGATTAAAAGGATTATTTTGGTCTTTACATGTCTTCTGAGGGGCTAGAGAGGTGAAACATTCTAAAACATAACATTTGTAGCAATGAAGTAGATTGGAGGGGGTGGGTTGCCCCCTTAAATGGTAAAAAATATAATTAAAAATGATCGATTCTTCCTGTTTTTTTCGCCAATTTTTCACTTATTTTCTATATATTTCAGCTTCCAGCCCCCCCCCCCCCTCATCCTCCCCCAAATAATAAAAATATATATTAACAATATATAGCTACAATAATAAAAATTTCTAGCAAAATATATAGTAACAATAATAAAATTATGTAGCAACAGTTCGGAAGAATCACTGTAGCACGCCCGTGGTCTCAATACCTCACGCTCAGAAATAAAAAGTAAAATAATAAATGTAAAATATTAAATGTAAAATAATAAATATAACAAGTAAAGTAACAAATGTAAAGAATAACAACTAAGATAAGTATCTTCATTTGGTACTTACTTTCCTTTTGAACCCTGAGATAGAAGTTTCTCGTACCAAAAAGCAGCAGTACTCTGCCAAAATGCTCGCATTCCACTTTCCTGAAAATCTCCTCTCGAACTTATTGATGTCTTGATGGAACCGTTCCCCGTGTTCATCCGAAACTGCTCCTAAATTTTCAGGGAAGAAGTTCAGATGTGAGTGAAGGAAATGCACTTCCAGAGACACGTTACACTCCATGGCCTTGAACGCTGACAGCAATTCCTCGACATGAGTGACGTAATCATCACTTTTGTTGTTACCCAAAAAGTTCTTTTATTTATTTACTTATTTATTTACTTATTATTATTATTTATTATTTTACTTTTTATTTCTGCGCGTGAGGTATTGAGACCACGAGCGTTCTACAGCGACTCTTCCAAACTGTTACTATATATTTTTATTATTGTTGCTATATATTGTTGCTAGAAATTTTTATTATGGTTGCTATATATTGCTATTATTTGGGGGAGGATGAGGGGAGGATGGAAGCTGAAATATATAGAAAATAAGTGAAAAATTGGCGAAAAAAACCCAGGAAGAATCGATCATTTTTAATGACTTTTTTTACAATTTAAGGGGGCAACCCCCCCCCCCTCCAATCTACCTCATTGCTACAAATGTTATGTTTTAGAACTTTTCACCTCTGTAGCCCCTCAGAAGACATGTAAAGGCTAAAATAATCCTTTTAATCCCTCCATATCATCGACAAGTGATAAAAATAGGGGGGGGGCGTCGCCCGAAAACGGTGGGTGATGGGGGAAAACGGAGGTTATATTCGGATTCAGGAGGTCATTTTATATAAGAATCAACAGGAATGGTGTCAGCGATCGAATTTTTTTTTTTTTTTTGCCGTCCAGTGTAATTAAATGAAATGGTTCAATGAGAAATATTTTAAAGAAATTTATTATACAATTGGTGTAAATATCGGAAATGCATTTAAATTTAATTTTACACATTATTCTAATTTTAATTTCAGTGGGAATACATGTAAATATAAATATAGATTCGCATTGGTCACTTTTATGTTAATTCTTACTTTAAATCAATTTTTATTTTTGTTTTTATTTTTAAATTTAGCTTTATTATTTTGATTTTCAAGTTTTCAGTAAAAAATAAAAAATATTTTTTTTTTTAAATTCTTTTTTAAAATTTTTACATTCAATGATTGTGATTGAATTTAGGAATTTCATTTGGGATTCTATCATCTTGAAGAAAAAAAAAAAGGGAAAAAAATAATTTTTAATTTTTTTCCTTAATTAAAGGCATGTATTTGTTGACAGTTTGTTGTAAATGATTCCCAATAGGAGGAGTTGTTAGTTGGGTTAATTATATGCCGGGGATTTTCCACATTGCATGATGGTAGTCTTTTGTCTTTATATTCATTATTTTTGTTTAAGTTCATTACTTGAGAATGTGTATTCAATTCATATAACGAAACTAGAGTCGTCATTAAATTATATTTTAATCCAGTAACCAGGTGTGTTGGCTAAATTTGTGAACTTCACAATATGGTCATGAGTTTCAAAGAATCCTTTTGACTTTTTGTTCGTGTGTGATATTGTTTCAGTTTTAACATTCTGATTTAGTACTTATATTAAAATGTCTTATTATTTGAATATTTTGCATTTTTGCATTTACGGCAACCAAGAGGCGAGTTGGAATGAATAGATTTCTCCATTGATTTGTATTTAATAGCGGTGGAAATAAAGATAATTTTTTATATTTGACTTCTTATGTTTTGGATCCCTTTAATAGTTATGGATTAATAACAGATGGTGGATAAATAACGCCTTTTCTCCTATATAAATGTTGAACTTTAATATGAATAACAACTTGATTGGAACATTTCGATATTTCCCTTGTAAATGTGTCTTACTGTACATAGCAGTAGCTAATTCATTGCTTCTGTATCACTGTTAAAAGAAATAATATGTTTTTATTCTTATCTAATTTACACCGAAGTCAGTAGAAAGATCCCATTACTCTAAGTGTCTGCGTTGTTAACTTACTCATCTGCTTTTCTAAGAAACTGAATGGTTCGTGAATCTTCAACATAGATAGCATTCATTTTCCCTTTGTGTAATAATTTATTTCTTCACTGCTTTCAGTCAACTGTCATCAAAAGAGATTCTAAAATAGGACAATAATAACGATGCAAAGAGTCATCCTTCATCATAGTAACTTACATATATCTTCTGTCGTTGTATACATAAAATGACTCAAACAAACCCATCTTCTTTCCTTTACAATCATCTATATTTTACAGTCATCCTTCATGTCTAATTAGTTGTTCCTAATATGTAAAAACTAAACAGAATTTGCAGATAAGAGAATCTATCATTGTAAGAATTATTAAGTATAATAATAAAAAAAATACCCGGACATGGTTTACAGCTTCTCAGGGAATTAGATTTCGTGCGACTCACATGAGAAATGACAGTTTTTCCATCTTCTAAGCAGATTCTTTGAGTGTGTTAGAAAAGCAAAAATCTGTTAGAAAAAGTATTTGTTAGATTTTTAAATTAAAAATAGAATTGAATATTTTGTTGATATAAGCTACATTCTTTAACAAAAAAAAATCGAACCAACCTGAAAGAAGAGTCCAACTTGAATGAAATTTTGTATTTGCCATTTGGATAAAGAGAATTGGAATTGATTCAAATTTCACAGTGAAAACGCACATTTTTATTGAACAATAGCAGAGCATTGTTACATCATCAGTATTGAGCCACTTCTGGTTGCTACACATGCTGATGTAAGACATGGAGTGAAACAAAGTCCTAACGTTGTCTTATGATAGATCACGCTGCAACTGTTGCTCCAAATGCCGGATGTACGATGATAGATGCAGTTGAATTCCTAGCATGTTCCAAACAAAGACACTTCACAACATCAGAACATTGTTTCACTCTTCATCCAAATGGCACCTACAAAGTTTCATTCAAATGGGAGGCTTCCTTCTTTCTGGTGCTTCGAGCTTTTTTTGTCAAAGAGTGTATTTTCTATCTGGCTGTTTACCTTTCCAACATCGATCGATTTCAAAATCTGTTTTCATAACAATAATAAAGTTTCCTTCAGTTAAATTTGCAAGCTTATCGAGAGATTCCATAGAGTTGATAACTTTTGAATGGTGAAGACCACTAATTTCCAATAATTCTCTGGATTAGATAAACATATTTGTTTATTATTTTTAACAGAAACCTGATACCATTTGAGTTGAAACCAAATCTCTGTATTTGTCACCTGTGGCTTTCAAACAAATTCTCCTTTCATTCTCGATTACAAAAGAGTTCGACTGGATTGTCAACACTCGCTTTGTGGATTCTATCAGTCCTTCTAAATGCAGTTTAGGTAGCTTATCATTTACCAGATATAGCTGTTGTACCAAATCTCGAATGTTATGAGGGTAAGGTCAAAACAGTGTTCTAAGAGATTCAAGTAAATTTGAAGCGTTTCTTTGCAATTTGTGAAATTTTATCTTATTACGAATCTTTGATGTGTCGACATTGACAGCCAGAATTAGTTGAACTTCTAAGCAAATCAAAGGTTGCTCACCTTGATAACATTTCCCCTACGATTACAATTTCAAGTTTCTAAAATAAATCATTTTTGAATTATCATTTGTTTAAGATAATATATGGTGATAGTATTGCTCATCAGTCATTGATCATTCAGGCATCAACAACAGTAAAGACTTTCCTTGTATCAACTATATCTTTTTTTTCTCTTCAATGCTTAGAAAGAACAATGCAATTGTTAGACCAAATCTATAATATTTGAAATGGAAACACTTTTAGGTTTAATGCTTCTCTGTTGCCACTTTCATGGGCTGATGTTTTGGTAAGATGTAAACTGTACATCCTCTATTTGCTCCAAAAAATCCATTCAACTGTTCAAAAGTAATTAATTGAGAAAAATACTAACACCGTGATTGATGGATTTTTATAAGCCTCCTTTTTTAGGCTGCAAATCAACTTTTACAGAACATCCGAGTACAGGATTTACAGCGGCATTTGCTTTTCTTTCCATGCGCGGAAACTACTTTCCAGGCCTCTGCATTTCGTTTTGATTCTAATTTATAGATGATCTTTCCATTTACAAAAGGTCAAAGGCGAAATTCCTATTAAAGGAGATCAAAGCAGTGTTTCCTAATGCATCCACACAGTTGCATCTATTAGAAAAATCAATATCTTCCAAAGCAACAGTTTGTGATCTGGGATTGGCTCATTCTCACTGAAGCAATGACGCCGAACATTATAGGTTTCTGTTCTAGCTAATATCTACATTCCAGTGCTAGTAATAGTTGTAAAACTTTTAAATTGAATAAAAAAGAGAAAGATTATAAGGATATTTCTAAAGCACATCTAGCTATCTTCAGTTGATGCATAGATATAATTTTTTTTTCACTGTGGAACTAAAAGTGAACGTGCAATAAAAAGGTGTCCGTGAGAAAAAATGCAAACAACCTGCTAAGATCATCACAGAGCTTTCTTTATTGTTTTGTAAACTTTAACTTGAATGGAAACGACATTTTTTTTTAGGGAAACCAGTCCTGTAAGGTGTAATCTGCACAAATTACTCCGGTGCTGGAAGTTTAATGTACGACATAAAAAAAAAACCTTTTTTTTTTCTTATTCTATTAATTAGATCATAAATTAATTGACTTTTAATATGTTTAATGCTATTATTATTGTAATTCTCCCAGTTAATTTGACTAAATAATTTATAGTTAATGTAGTCATTTAATCTAAATCCAAAATTTTTATCTAGTTTAATAATTTCAAAAACATTTAACCAATTATACAGTATTTTTACAGTAAAATAAACTGTTAAATCTCTTGTCTAATTATACAGTATCTAGTAGAAATGCCAATATTATAATTTTGTTTTTTACTTCTAATTTTGTAGAAGTATTTAAAATAGCCTTAAATATAAATTTTTCTTCAATTTTTAATACTTTATATTTACAGGCGACACTCGACTTTCGCACATAATTGGTTCTTTAAAATGCGTTCGAAAGTAGAGGGTTGTAAAAAAAAAAAAAATACATCAAAAATTGTATTTTAAAATATAACTTAATTAAGTTAACGAGGCGTGTTTAAGTGCTTTCAGGTGTTTTCTTTATAAACTTGTCAAGAGTTAGTTGATTACCACCTTTTTTTTTCTTTTCTTGATAAAGAGTTCTATAAAATGCTGTGTCTTTCTCAATCGCCCAACGCACTCGAAATATACGTTCTCCATTGGGATCACATTCTTCCATGATAGTCATCTATATTGAATATTTGGAGAATATTCTCTATCTACAATAATTTTGGACAGTGAGGAAATAAATTATTTTTATCTGCATCAGCCGATTCTCCAGTGAATTTAATATCATGTAAAGAATACCTCATTTTAAATTTGTCGAACCAGTCATTACTTGCTTGAAACATCGTGTTACAATCTTCTTTTAATCTAGTCTTCCAATCTTCATGCAAACTTAGAGACTTAGTTTGAATAATGGAAAAACTCAGGGACATTTTTTTTATGTTTATCATCGATCCATGATGTCAAAGATCTTTCTGTTTCATCCATCACTATGCCGTGTCTTTTGGAAACAATTTTGAAAATATTGCTACCGAACTTTTGTCCAGGTTCGGTGGCACTGGGGAACAAAATGCGACTGAGCAGATTAATTAAAAACCACAGAGATTTTATTCAGTAAAATAAAATACGACATACAGATTTCAATAAACGGATAGTTGATACGCTCGTGTTCTATCTACCTCTTGACAGTTTTCGGACAAACGGTAGGTCTTGGGAACCCCACGTCTACTGGAACGTCTTGCACGGCCTGTATCCAACTTTTTCCGGCAACCGATACGAATTCTTTGGCTTAGAGTTGTCTTTTTCGCTGCCTTCCTTACGAGTGCGGTCTTCTCTGAATTCTCCCGTAATTGTATCGTTTTCTTCGGCTAAGCGCTGGGGATCTGACCGTGGTCTATCAACCACTCAACCAATCCTACTTCTCCCCAAGTGGGGAATTCTCTCTCTCTGTGTCGCTGCCTATCAACAGAACATTCTTATCTCTTCTCTATCCCCGAACTTGGTGGAGAACCTCTTCGTGGCTGCTCGTCACAAACCAACTCTTCCTTCTGGCTCCGGGTGAAGCCTGGTCATGCGGCTGGCCGCCGCCAAAATGAACTGTCTTTTCCCCGTCTGCGCTGTATTATATGCCCGCCTCTGGCTCCGACAGAGTCCACTATCCAGAGGGAGACAAGGTCGGACCGCACTACTGTTGACTGAGGTGGATTAGCGTGAGGCGAATCCACCGTTTCGGGGGGTAGACCATTCCACAGGTAACAATATTCCTCAATTTTATTCTTGTTTTTCAAAATTGAACATATCGTAGATCTGTTCATGTCGTACGAACGGCCGATTGAA
This sequence comes from Thereuonema tuberculata, assembly GCA_023159025.1. Classification (NCBI taxonomy): domain Eukaryota; kingdom Metazoa; phylum Arthropoda; class Chilopoda; order Scutigeromorpha; family Scutigeridae; genus Thereuonema; species Thereuonema tuberculata. Next base: position 3,341,159 of record JAFIDM010000001.1, read on the forward strand.
GCAAAAGATTCACCGCTTTCAGAACGTCTAATTATTTCCATCTTTGTCTCAATCGTATGAAGTTTGAGTCCTTAATTTCATTTTTTCGTATCAACACTCTAGTTTCTTCGTTTCTCACTATGCTTGTAAATTTATAAGGGCGAGATATTTAAACATAAACAAAGAAATTGGCAAGACACACAACGCATCGACACGCACCCTAACGCAAGACTAAACCTGTTTAATATGACAATCGGCCCCCGCCACCGCGGCTCGGAACCCTAATGACGTCAAAACGAGTCCACTACTCTAGGTGGCAATGAATGAGTGCTCGCGAGTTACCATGCTCCGTGGAAGGGAACAATTTTTTCATTATCGACAAAAATCTTTAAAAATTGAATTTTTAAAAACGTTCGAAATAGCGAATTGTGCAAAAGTAGAATGTGCGAAAGTTGAGGGCCGCCTGTATATCTAATTTTTAATTTTTGTTCCGTAGTTTTGTTTTTATAATTAATATAAATATTGTTAAAAATTATAAATATCATTTTAATAATATTATCAATTTGATTTTTATTTTAAAATATTGAGAAAGTGAGCCATAATTCAAAATAGAATCAACAAATGATTTAATTATTATTAGTGTTTGTTTAGAAGGGTAGAGATGATAAAATATAAGTATTCGTATGAAGTTTTGAAACAATTTAATAACAATGGGAATTCCAGTTATAATTATCATCAACATGTAAACCTTTTGATTATTTACTTAGTCAATAATACTATAATTACATTGGCAATTGTTAATAGAATTTATATCATTGAAATTGGAACATGTAGCTTCATTTAAAATAAGAAATATTATAATTTATTTTTAGCATCCCCTTTTGTACAGCTTGCCTGTAAAACAAGGGAACCACTATTGGAGTTGTTTTTGTGCTGGATGTCACACTCTGTAATGGCCAAACGGTTAGAGATATTAGAATGAAACCTTCCCCATTGTGTTCAGCATCAAAAAGTAGGTGACCATGTCAAAAAAATCAGACCTGTAGGACCACTCCCTGATCCCCCAAGGAGTGGTTTGCTAATAATGGGTTGCTACAATGCAAGAAACCTGATATTGTTTTATTTCCTTATTATTATAAATGTGATTGTTGCGAATGCAAAAGTCTTAATTCTTGCGTTTACTGTGATTGTTGTAGAGCTGCATTATAAATGTGATTGTTGCGAATGCAAAAGACACCATTGTTGCGATTGTTGTGATTGAAATTGAAATATTGTCTCGACGTGTGGAAAAACGAGATGCTGGTGCAAAGGGAGAGGCTTCACGCTTGCGTAAAGAACGGTCTCGCTCAAAGTCAGAAATAAGAGACAGTGAAAAATTGTGCATATTATGGGGCCGCTTTGCTTTTGACACTTTCTAAAAGCATTAATTATCGTGTTTTTTTTATTCTTAATGATCATAACAATAGTTTTATTATGATTGATATACATTCTACGACCATTTAGAAATATTGTTGAGATCATGTGGAAATACAGCAAATTATTTTTAAAGGAATATTACTTAATCCCTGTATACCTTACTTAAATGCAGAATGATACAATTAGTCTTAAGTTCTGATAACAAAACCGATTTAATTTACAATAAAAGGTTCCTGTACATTTGTCTTTTATTTTCTATGAATGCTTTCATCTTAGTTCATATAGCATTTATAAAATTCACTAAATAACTGTTCTCAATTTAATCTATTACTGTTCACTCGTTAAGTATTAAAATATAAAGTTCCTTTCACATCGCAAAAGTTCATTATTTGATTATCTTTTATGCCTTAACGGTTTTTACTGTTTCTTTACTTTTAACTGTAGAAATTATAACTACTTGATTCTTAAAATAGAATGTTCTTTGTAACACGATTCAACCTTTAATCTTTAAACTGTTGAAGACTGTTTCTTTCTACGTGTTCTTCAAATCTTTGGAAAGAACGGATAAGTAAAACAAGGAAAAATATAACTTACGAAATTTCCTGATATTAATTCCGGCATCTCTTATTAACTTGAAAGTCCTGAAAAGATTCGATGATCATAATCCAAAATGATACACATACTTCTCGTTGTAAGACATTCACTAGAATCGCTAATTCCAAATTGAGTCCCGTCTCCTGGCAACGGATGATTCCCTGTAAAACATTTATTATAGAATTGGTATTCGTTAATTATTCATAAGCAGAATCCTTTTAGATCACGTTATTCTCGAGGTAGTTTGCATTAAGCAATATTTTCAATCTCCTTTAATTGCATTAATATATAACATGCGAAAAAACTCCCTGAATTCATCCATCTTCAGGATTAGAGATCGCCATCTTCGGTCTTCTTCAACTTAACACAACGGACTGCCAAGAACACACAACATAGCAAGCGACCGTGAACATGAATGTCTTTGTTGTCTTAACAAACGATCGTGAACATGAATAGCTTTCTTTAGCACTTAACGTTTAATTGTTTTGAAACGGTCACTTTCTCGTACAACATATTTTCACTATAATAATTGAAAGCAACTTACTTTATTGTAGCACAGATCATCTGGAAGTGAACTAAAAGCTTCATCTTGAATTTTATTACTACTTAAAAAGTAAAATATCGTCAACATTACGCAGTTTCCACAAACACTTTCACTTTTTGCTTTCATTTACTCTATTAGCAGATATTTCTTAACGGGGTTTATTTCTTTTCGTAAGAAGCAAAGTGAAATCATTGATGCTTTTTGTAAATAACTCGTTCTTCTTTCAGTGAATGGAAATTCTTGCAATTTATTCCTTTCTCCCTTGACTTTTGAAATTCCGATTAGAGTATCGTAGGGTCATGAATGTTCCTGAGGCAAAGGAAGATTAAGAATCACGATGGGGATTGAGTTAGACCCCTTCCCACCCACCCGCACCTATCCTCCAAATCAAATTAGCACTGTCAGTCAAAAAATCGATTGCATCTCAGCTGCATAACCCCAGATATCGAGGACAGACTAACCCCAATTCATATCGAGGTTTTTAGATTTAACTCGAGAAGTCAATTATTTAAAACAAAATAAAAAAAAGTCATTGGATTCTGAAATTGAAAGAAAAACTAATTTTTGGCTGCTTAGTTTCTTTACTGTAACCTTTTAACTGCTATGACTGAATATTAAGTTATCTGGAACTGTCATGTGATTGGTGGAAATCAAAGTTGAAACCCCAGAAGCAAATTCTCTACCAATTACTTCCCATTAGCCTCAGGCAACTTTTTTCTTTCTGCAAAAAAAAAAAAATCGAAATTCGGTTCGACACCCAGGTTTATGCAATCGTTGCCACTGAAGATTAATTTTATTATAATAGAATTAATGAATAGTTAATTAACATAAATCTATTTAGAAAATCTGATTTCTAGGTTTTTTATCTCATATTCGAAAGAAGATGGAATATCTGAAATGGATAAAACTAAAAATTTAAACTTCCTTATTCTAATATGTTTACAAGTTTTAACTTAGATGGATTGAATGTGCAAAGAGTAGCTAAGAAGAAACCGTTTACCATGTGGACTAGGGTTGGGATTAATTAGAAAGATACAAAATGTCATGAAACGAAAAATGGAAAAGAATTCTTAAAATGTCGTAGAGATAAATCAAAAATGAATTTAAAAAAGTACTACTCGACTTTCTTTTACAAGAAGACTGTCAGATAGTCGGGTTGTTCTTACTTATAATACGTGAAGGTCATCCTTCGAATATCAACTTTCCAAATCCAGTGGCCAAATATCCAGGATATTCAAGAAAATCGACTTTGAAAATTTTCAAGAAGCCTTAACCAAATGATAGGCGTGACTCATCTCGTATCGCTGGTTCAAATCTTGCTGTGTTGATAATGTTTTTTTGTTTTTTTTTGCCATCCTACGTATATTTCAGGTAGGATTAAAGGGTGAGACCAAATTATTTAGAAAGTGACATCCTGGAACAGCTGTTTCACGCTCTTATTTGTAATGATTTACAATTTGAGTACAAAAATGAAAAACATTGGGTAAGAAATGAAACTTTCTTTTTATTTATCGAGATCAGAAAGGAAATAATCACAAATAATAACGTTGATGTTTTCCTATTCAGTCTCTCTCTCTCCATCGCCTTCGTTGTGAGAGAAAATGATCGGTCAAAATAAATGCAGAAACTTCAACTCACTTGTCAACAGTCATAAAATACAGTTTGTAATGTTATGGAAAATATAGTTTATCAACATTATTATTAGATATTACTGTTATTAGCGACCCTTTTGTGATAGAGATCAAAATTGATAGCAATTGGTTTGTCCGTCCGTCCGTGTCTTCCATCCCTAACAACTCCCGAACGGAATTCACCTTCCTATTCAGAGGCCAATGGGTATTTTTAGAGGCCAACGTTGTTTCTTTGCTTTATTATTATTTTTTTATTATTATTATTAAATTTATGCTTTAACTCTAAATTCTATTCCCTTGTTTTCTCTCTGATTTCCATAAAAAAAATGTTTCATTTCCTACCCGACGTTTTTCATTTTTTT
>JAFIDM010000001.1:3355038-3368715 GCA_023159025.1 Thereuonema tuberculata
AAAAAAAAACCTCCAAACCTATCTGTTGAACCAAAAAAAAAAAACCTCCAAACCTATCTGTTCAACCAAAAAAAAAACCTCCAAACCTAGTTTTTTCATAAGATTTTTTTCTCGATATACCCGCGCCCCACAGGTTGAGAATAGCTGGATTAAAGCAATAAGAATGTTCAATAGATACATAAAAAAAATAGTAGAACTAAACTATAAGAGTTTGACAAATGCACCTAAAGTGAAATTGTAAACACAAAAATAAATCTAATTTTTTGAACCATTTTTAAAATCCCAATAGATAATTTTCTATTAAAAATGTTAAGTGAAATATTAATTTATAGAAAATAGAACTTGTAAATGGCTGATTAGCTCAGCCGAAACATAGTTGTATTTTTGAACGTGTTAAAAATTTAAAAATTTAAAGTTCGGCATTGGTCTAAATTAAAATTGAATATTAATTTTTCCGTATGTTAAATCTCAATTAGAAAATAGAAAGAAAAACTTTTTAAATTACAGTTTTAGATCGAGATGTCACATCCTTGTATTAAAAAATACACTCAGATGAAATAATTATTTCTTTCTAACTCATTAAAAAGTTTTAAATCTTTATTTGTTTATTTTTTCCCTCTATTGATATTCGTTTTTTATTCTTTTCTTTTATTAAACCTACTTTTGTCCAACTCTTATTTAAATGTGGTAAAAGTTCAACTTAAATGCTTTGATTTGTCAAAAAATTATTTCATGATCTTCAATTGTTGTGATTCTCTTTTTGCTAAATCCTTCCCAGCTGAAGATGTAAAAGGCTGTTGTGAATTGGTCTTAATTACGATCGATGAAGCTAAAAAAAGAATCTATAAAAACATAGGATGATTATACTGACATTAGCATAAATCACAAATATCTTTTCATTTTAGACTTTATAGACGAAAGGAAAAATACCAGTGCTTCTCTCAGGTTCCAAAAAAAAAAAAGTTATCCTGATGTAAATGATGATGAAATTGTAATTGTGTGATCACTTTGCAATTTTCGCAGTTGGTAAAAAAGGCACATGATAGTTACCAGTTATATTATACATCTACGTTTCTTCGCTCCGGAAGCCTTGCAAACAAAATGTAAAAAAACCCGCTTTATTTCTTCAAAAAAACACAAATTACATCAAGTAAAAGTAAAAACTGAAACTTTAGAGTTGACAAAGGACACTCATGTCAAATTTCATGTTTACAAATCAAGCGGTTTCAGAGATACGCATACACTGCAAAAAGTTCCCTCTGCCCCTCATTTATACATAGGCTTAGGATCCGAATATCGCAAATTCGCTCACGTGAAATTTCATGTTTACAAATGTGGCGGTTTTAGAGATACGTATACACTGCAGCAAAGTTCCGCCCTTCCCTCGTATAGCTTAGGATCCGAATATCGCAAATTCGTGGCTTATGTATACTTTAGAGTTTGACAAAGAACACTCAAGTGAAATTTCATCCGTTTGCAAATCAAGCGTTTCAGAGTTACGCACAGCCTTGAAGAAAGATTGCCCCTCCCCCCTCGTGTACACCCTTTTGTCCGGATTCGGATTTTCGTTGTTGATGCATTATTCGAGGATGAATGTGAACCTTGTCCAAATACGGGAAAGATCCGTTGACAAACATTAGCGCTTATTATATAGACACCTAATGTATATGATGAGCCTTTCGCAGTTACGCTGGAATGAAGTCCAGAACAAGATACAAAATTAACAAAAACCACTCAATACAGTTCAGATCATCAACATGTTGTTTATCATGTTATTAAACTATTATTGAATATATCGTTCTAAAACTATTATAATCATTCACTCAATTTATGATTGGAATTTCAGATGATTATAATTCGCACTTATAATGAAAAATTACCGTATGTCACTTTGTCTTCAAAGGACGTAAAAATTAGCAAAATAGAAATATTTGTATGAAAAGTATTTTCAGCATTCATTCACCAAAAAGAAATTTGAAACGTACTTTCATAAAAATGTTGGTTTGGTTTTGTTTAATTGCGTGAAAACAGTACAAAGGTCCTTCTATTGTTAGACCTCATTTTATACAATTCATTTCGAAGTTGCGAAGTTTTAAGTTCCGAAAGTTCATTAATTTCTCAACTAATTCGTTGAATTACCCAAATACAATTAAATATAAAAATATTAAGCCTTATCCCATTTGATTAGATTAATATGCGTAGCAAAGGATTAGCATCAAATTTTCACTTCTAATACTTTTTTCCCAAAAAAATTCCTCAACAGTGATCGACAGCGAATAATTTTCAAATATAACAGAGATCGTCTTTTTCGAAAAAAACGCATGCGAAGTTTTAAGAAGATCTTGATTCCTCTCTATTCTTCACTTTGTTATACAATAATATCTAATACGAATTGCGTTATCGGTCTTCAGGTGTATTGGGAAAATAAGGCCGTTTACATGCTTAGGATTTTAAATTCAAGTTAACAAAATAAAATGTAACATACATCACTTCTACATTATTAATACAGTAGAACCTCGGATAACGACCACAATCCGTTCCAGAAAGCTGGTCGTTATCCGAAATGTTCGCTATCCGAAACAATTTTCCCCATAAGAAATAAAGGAAATAGGAATAATTGGTTCCTAGCTCCTATTGACTCGCTATTATATGAAAGTTACAGGCTATACAGGTATGCTTTTTTAAATGAGAATAGTTATAATACAGTAAAAATTGAGTTAAATATAAATAAAAACATTAAAGAAAGCATTTAAACATAAGGAAACATAGGAAAACTAACCGTTTTTACTGCCATTTGATGGCGTGAGTGGATGGAGGTGTGGGGAGGAAGGGGTGGAATTACTGCTTGGAGGGGGAATCTCCCTCTGTGAAAACTTCGGAGGAAGTCCTCTGTCGTTTTGAGGTTGAAGGAAAAAACTTATCCAGTGTCTGTTGCTTCTGCCTTTTTTGTAACACTTTTCGGTAATACGACATCACATTGTTATTGAACATGTTTAGGCTCCTACTGCCTATCGCACTGTTTGGGAAAGAGTTTTCTATAAACAATTGCAATTACCCCCACATAGCACACATTTCTTTAATCACCGAACTTGGGACTTCCTCTTTCCCTTCCCCCTCCCCATCCAAAGACATATCCTCAGCCAAATTCTTTTCTTCTTCGGCCTGAAGGTACTGCAACTCTTCAGTAGTGAGTTCATTGCTGTGCTCCTCCACAAGCTCTTCAACATCGTCATTATCCACCTCCAACCCCATGTTTTGGCCGAGGGAAACGATTTCATCAACAATTTCTGGTTCGATTCCTTCAAAATCTCGCTCTGGAACACAGTTTGGCCACAGTTTCCTCCATCCTGCATTCATTGTACGGTAGGTCACTTGGTTCCATGCATTATCTATAAGATGAACACAATTCAAAATGTTGAAGTGATTCTTCCAAAATTCCTTCAGAGTTAAGTTGGTATCATTCGTTATATCGAAACACTTTTTGAATAAGGCTTTCGTGTACAATTTCTTTAAGTTTGAAATGATCTGTTGATCCATGGGCTGCAGCAAGGGGGTTGTGTTCGGTGGCAGAAAGCAAACTTGAACAAAGTCGAACTCTTCTTCTAAGTACTCGCTGATGTTTGGAGGGTGTGCTGGAGCATTATCCAGCAGTAGAAGGCATTTGAGGGGAAGTTTGTTCTTCTGTAGATATTCTTTCACAGTCGGGGCAAACACTTCGGTCACCCACTCGACGAAAATTGGCGGGTCACCCAAGCCTTAGAATTAGACCTCCATATAACAGGCAATTTCTGTTTTATTCTATTGTACTTCTTAAATACTCTTGGATTGTCCGAATGGTAGACTAACAGTGGCTTAAGCTTAAAATCCCCGCTGGCGTTACCGCACAATAGAAGAGCCTAATAGAATCTTTCATAGGTTTGTGCCCTGGCAACGCTTTCTCTTCCTTCGTTATGTACGTTTTATTCGGCATCTTCTTCCAAAACAGTCCTGTTTCATCCGCATTAAATACCTGTTGCGGGACATACTCTCCTTCTTCTACGATTTTTTTGAATTCTAGGAGGAACTTCTGTGCCCCTGCCTTGTCGGAACTACCTGCTTCCCCATGTCTTATGACGCTGTGAATGCCTGTTCTGTGCTTAAAATTTTGAAACCAGCCTCGACTGGCTTTGAAAACAAAATCACTCGAAGCACTTGTCCTTGGGGTTTTCTTCTTCAAATCTTCGTAGATTTGCAGCGCCTTCTCACTAATAAATGCCTCACTGATGCTAGCACCTTCTAACTGTTTTTCATTTATATACAAAAGCAACAACTTTTCTACTTCGTCTATTATTTTAGGCCTTTGCTTTGTTATAATATTTACTCCTTTTGACACATTAGCTTCTTCAAGCTGCGCTTTTTTCTTTAAAATCGTCGAGATTGTCGACTTTGACATGCCGTATTCTCTTGCGATATCCGATACACGCATTCCTCGTTTATACTTGGCAATCATTTCCTTCATCAATTCAATTGTTGGCCGCTGCCTTCTCACTGAACTGCTACCATCTCTCTTAAACTTCTTTGGTGCCATGATTGAAGGCTTGATGATTATTGAAATAAAGTAAAAAAAATCACTAAAGAGGAAGGATGCACAACGATTAGGATAATGAACGTGTGTTCATAACCGTGTCTCGAGCACAAAGAAAGATGAGAAGCACTTGGCCCCTGTCCGCTGGTCACGTGTACGGGACGTAGCACACGTGTTCAACACATCTGAAGGCGGTTCAATTCGGTTTTTAACTGATTTAATTCACTTATAATTAGTACAAGTGATCGCTAAAGGAGCGTGACAAGAGTAACTTCCGAAATGTCTCTGGAATCCACCAGCACGCTGCGCATCCGCGATGAGAGTGTGTGTGTAACTGGATGACGATGTATTTATATATGCGTAGCCGGCGACATTGTATTACTTTGTATCCATTTGGGATCGCACAGCACCGAACACAAACATGGCCGCTACACATCTGTTCGCTAACCTAAATTTTGTTCGCTATCCGAGGCAAATTTTTAGTGAAATGTTTGGTCGTTATCCGAATTGTTCGTTATCAGAGGCGTTCGCTAACCGAGATTTGACTGTACAAAGTTATCATTATATTTGTTGCACAAGCAATCAATAGATATTATTCAAATGTAATTATTGATTGTTTGTTTCAGCAAATATTATATTAAAAACTTTTGTGGTTATAATGTAGACGTATGTTATAATTTATGTTTCAGAAGATTTATTCACGGACTCTAATGAGATACATCTATCAGAATGAGATACATATATTACTTTCCTTACGGAGGTAGATTACAAATTGTTAAATTATTGGAACAAAATGCAACTTGAAGTGTTTTATAACGATAAATAATTTTATTCATGATATTGTAATGTTGAATCTGCTATATTTTCTCTCTCGAAATTAATAAGTCAATGAATATTAATAATATTAATAAAGAATATTAATAATAATTTGAATTCAATTTATTATCAATAATATTTTACAAAACATATTTATACATATGAGATTTTGTTGCCTTAAGGTATTGTCCAGAAAAAATGGGTCTTGCGTTTAGGACAGGCGTTCTCAACGTTGGGTACCGGTAAAACTTTTGGGGGCACGCCGTGAGAGTTCAAAACTCCCTAGGTCTAAGAACAAGATTTATAATAATAAAATAAATAAGATTTGTTAAATTGTTTATATCACTCTTTGTATTTATCGATATATGTAATGTGTTATAAAAATTTAATGTATTGAGAGTTGTTTGAGTTTGTCTTCATAAGATAAAAGAGGAAAATAGATTCAAGGAATGGGTAAATACTGAAGTTTAGTTAATGCAGGAATAGAGTTTTCTATTAAGTACTTTAAAAGTGAAAACTGCTAATGGTAGCTAAAAACGAGAGGGAAACAGATGATTTTGTATTTCGTCCAAAGGAATCGAGTAGAATGGTGTCTACGTTTTTTATCTATAAATTTTAGAAAACATTTCTATACTTTTGGAAGCATATTTTCGTAAAATTTAAAAGGGTTGTCCCTTATTACAACTCCAGAGCAAATCAATTCGTGTTCAATAGAGATTTAGTAGTAGTTGAGTTGAGAATTTTTTTGTCAGATAATGCCTATTTTTAGAGATCTCTAAGCAAATTTTGATTCCTAATTATTAGGACATAGGAAGAGACGTCTTGGGTAGTTGGTGGAAATGATAGAGAAGTTTTTATTAGAAAGTGTTTGATTCTGTTGATAGAAGAACACTGTTGTGGTTGTACTAATGTCAGATCGTTTTCGTGAAAGATAAAATTCAAAATACCAGTGAAAGTTGGACGTCTTGTTTGAGATTTTCTACATTTTGTTTTCGAAAATAGGAATTCCCGTCGTCTGCGTCAAAAATATATTTGGAGGTAGATTTTTATTTTATTTTATTTTTATTTTCTAAAGCTATAGATTTCAATTTATTCAGTGAATAATACAATGTACAAAAGATTTGATGTCTGTTGGTCTTAATGGGATCTGTGTGGTCATAATGCATTCATTGAACAGATCAATTCAAATAATCATGATAGCTTTCTTGTTTACTCTAGAAGGCCTAGTTCTATTCCTTTTTTTTTATGTACTTCAGTCTCAATAGGTATGCTTATGTAAACTTCATACCTGTGTTATGTGACTGAGAGTTTACTATATTAGTAATAAATTGAATCTAATAATTATCATTTTTTAATATAATTCTTCCATCCACCACGTCAGAGATTAATTTGTGTTTTATTTCTTTAAATGTAGTATTGTCTTTGTAAACTATGTTTAATTGTTTGAAAATTTTGTATTTAGTTATTTAATCTATATCCAAAGTTATTACTTATTTTATCTATTTTAATGATTTTATTCCAATTATGTCTTATATTAAACTCAGCATCTATTAATTTCTGAAGATGAAGGTAGAATTACATTATTTATAAATAGGTTGAATAGAAGAGGTTGAAAGGGTGGATCCTTGTGTTAAGCTTTTTGAGGTGAAACACCAGAAAGAAAATTATCCATTTAAAATAAGCCGATACTTGAATCAGCCCGAAGAGTCATCTTAGAGGTGACGTCTAATGCCAATCATGCATCGAATCAAAGGCTTTTTTAATATCAAAGATCAGTTTTAATACAATTTTATTTAAGCCATTTTATCTGTAACTAACTAACTGTCGTATTTTGTCTTTCGAAGCCGTGTTGTCGTTGTGAAATGGTGTGCTTCTGATATTCATAATCGAAGAAAGGAGTTCATAATGTGTTGGCTGGTGTTGGTTTGGCCCGTACAGGACAGATTTCCGGGACTGAAAAGCAAGCAAATCCAAGGACATCTATAAGTCGCATAAAGACAGTCATTCAGAAAGTCAAGAAAATGGTGACGGGGAACAATCCAGCGACCCAAAGGACCATTGGTGAGAAGGTAGGAACATCTCTTCATACCGTAAACAAGATTATCCATAAAGATTTGGGACTTCAAAAGAGACATAAAAGCAAGGTTCACAAGCTCTTACCAAAGCACATTTCAGAACGTAAGACAAATTGCAGAAAACTGTATGAACGACATCTCGCTGGGGATAAATGGAAGTATGTGGCCACATTAGACGAAGCATATGTTTATCTGTCCGACTGCAATAAACCAAGAGCGATTTCCTATCGCCCAGTGGGAGCCAAATCGTTTCCAAATTGGTACAGAGAATGTCGTGAAACTTTTTCGAAGGGATTCATGATCGCTGCGGGTTATTCCTATCAAGGCAAGCTACAGATATGGAAGGTGGCTCAAAATGTAAAGGTGAATTCTGCATACTATCAGGATCACGTACTGACACCAGTTTATACACAGAAACTACCTGCTCTTTACGGAAACGACGTTTCCAAGGTCCGTCTCCACCAAGACAAGGCGTCCAGCCATACGTCCAAATCGACCCAGAATTTTCTGACACGAATGGAACAGCAAACCGGAATTCAGGCTATACCGTTTACCGAGATACCAGTGAAGTCTCCAGACGCACCGCCCATGGATTTTTTCGCATTTGGACTATTAAAACGAGCCTTGGGAAGACGACGTCCTCGTTCATTGGATGGACTCTGGAAATGTAGTCAGCAGGAGTGGCAACGTATAAGTCTTCCCGTTCTTCGCAGTAGTCTCCTGCAATGGAAACTGCGCTGCAGAGCGATAGCAGTATCTCATGGCCATCAAATAGAGCATGATCGTTGGTGGAGAAAGGGAATTTCTGGGAAATAGACCCGAATCCAAATCATTACCATAGATTGTAAACAACCTTCCGTATATGATGAAAAATAACTAACAAACAAAATGAAAAACCAGAGCAGCACCGTAATATGATGAAAAATATTTGAAATTTTCTCTACAGTATGTTCAAACATTCTCGCACTTTCTCAGATTGTTTCATCATTCTCCGCTGTGAGGCAGCACTTTAGGTAGTGATGGCGTCTATGAATGAAATGCGTTCCAAACAAAGAGCAGTTATTGAATTTCTTGTGGCGAAACAGGAGACAGATATTCACAAGTGCTTAGAGAATGTCTACGGAGACCAGGCAGTTGATAAAAGCACTGAGTCTTTGGTCGAATCGTTTGTGGTCGTCGGAAGAAAGAAAAGGGAAGCTGTCTGATATCCCGCACTCTGACCGGCCGCACACAACTGTGACTTCTGCTATGTTGCCACGTGCAACGATCAAATCAAAAACCTGTATAATTCAGAAACCTTGACATAGAATTCGTTTAATATTCTCGTTTCGATTTTGACAAAGAACACTCTTGTCAAATTTTGTGTTCATTAAGAAGAGGATGTGGAAGAGATTTTTGCACAAAAATATTTTAGTAACAGTATTTGCCACCAGATTGGTATGTGGCGCTTTATGTACAGAGATATTTTTGTTCCAATTGTAGCACAAAAATAATTCTCATTGTCCCCACCAAGTGCATATATGGCGCTATTTGAGGGATTTCGCCCCTTATCAGCCCGTGTTGTTCAGATTCCAAGAAAGCCTATATTTTCCACAGGATGTTGAGAATAACTATGCAAAATTTGGTTCAGATCAGTCAAAGGCTGTAAAATTGTATAGAGAATATACAAACTTACAAACTTTGACATTTATATGTGTTTGTAGATAGATTAGTTCTAATGGCAGCATTTTTTTTTAAAGATCTCCGATTTCCTTACATTTCAGAAATATTTAATTATTTATTACTAGCCGGGTACCATCGCTTCGCTCCGGAATCCTTGCATTTATAGCATTAAAAACAAAAACTTTATTTGTTTAGCAAATTAATATCGAGATTGGAGAATATAGCGACTTTCCAGCCCGTTGTAGTCTTCTCCGCTTAACTCACGTATATTGTGGGTTGGCGCAGCACACCTAGGATTGTCAGAAAAAAGCATGTTTTTACCTGTCACAGGTGTGACATCTATATAATAGGTATATAAAAACACGTGGGTATTCAAAAGCAACGTTGTGTCAAAATTTCAAAGCAATCGGTGAAGAACTTTCGGAGATTTAAGATTTTGAACAAACGAACATTTACAAAAACTTTAAATGCCATACTTATAATACATTCGTAATTACATAAAAAATTATGGACATCAATATTTCGTCTTCATTCTAAAGACTTCTTCAGGATTACTTACAAATATTTATTTAGGAAGAGAGAACACCTCTCCTTTTCCTAACAGCATTGAAATAATAAATGCAAAAACAAGAATACTAAGAACGTGAAAATTAAACAATTCAAACAATATGGAAACGTTATTTTAATCACGTTCACTTATTTAGATTCAAATTACATGACCAATTTATTTCACTGATTAAAATATATATTATTTTCTTTTCTTTTGCAAATCGTAATTTGTCCTTTTACAAAATTTTACAATTTATAATTTTTTTTTTATTAACTATCTTTTTAGAAATCTTCAAAATCAAAGCATTATCCTTCTTCTAAATAATCACTTTTCATAACTTTCAATCTTAAATAAGTCAAACCTCTCTTCCACTCATCTTTGCAAGCGCGAAGATAATAGCTGAAGGTAATGAATTTGTTATAACGAACATTTACGTTTTTATTTGTATAGATTTCTATTTCCATCTGATAAACTCCAAACCAAGTAATAGAAATGAGTCTGTCAAAAAGTTTTCGAATGTTGTGATCTTTCTTCAATCTTTAAGGCAACTGCTCCGTTTTATTTTAGATTTTTTTTCACGGTTAAAATGCAATTTTAAATTTACTACAGCTAGTTTTTTGCGGGTGGAACGAATGCAGAATTGATGAATTACGTAAGTTGGGCCATCTCTAACCTTGTGGGAAGGGAGGTGGAATTTCAATGGCAATTAAACATTTCATTTCCAGATAGTCTTCTTCGTTTTCATCATAAGTAAATCATAAGTTAGGTAACAGAATCAATAAATAAGAATTAAATAACTAAAAAGTACTCAGATGAATAAATTACAATAGTGGATTCTGTAAGGAATAGTTGTCCGAAGTTTTGGACGTTGTCCAGAAAGAGAAATATCATTAAGGGAATTCTTCAATCAATATATTTAATTGTTGGATTTGCTAATTGCTTAATTTGACAACTTATTTCATTTTTTCTTTGCTCTTTTCTTTCTTAATTTACAATTTCTTTTTTTTTCAGAGATGTATGCCTGTCCACTGTCCCATTTCAAATGCAACAATCACTTCTGTATTCCAGTCTATGCAGTTTGTGATTTCTCTAACGACTGTGGAGACCATTCGGATGAACAGGAGTGTCGTAAGTAATACAATGTGTTTCTTTTGGGGTTAATTTTCATTAGTTTCCCAACATCAACAACAAACAATGATTAAAAATTATCATTAGAGATAAAACGAAATTACAAATCCAACTCAAGGTAATTCTATTTTTTAATTAATTGTACAACAGTGAGCCTAAAAGTTCAGCTTTGAAAAAAATATATTTTGATAAACATTTGCTTGCATAAATTTTGAAAATAAGTGTTCGTATTATTCAGTTCTTCAAGGATAGTCAGGTTTGAATTGAAAAGGAATTTATTAAGGCTTAATAGGCAGCAACTCTGCGATATTTTAGACTCTGTCATCAGAAATCCTCGTGTTGGGTTATATGAAATACCATGATAAGGGTGCCTGCATTAATTTTATTGTAAATTTTTAAATCATTTTATGAGCAAGTTTTTAAATGTTTTTCGATAATCGTCTGAAAGTGATTACTGGTCAACAAGCATTTCATTAGTAATTACAGGAAGCCCCCCCCCCCCCATGCAGAGAATTAGGAGTTAGACACCTGCCAAAAAGCGTATCACACTTGTTTTTACTTGCCTGTGATATAAAATTCCAAAACACAAGAGGTGCAATGCAACAGCCTCAATGAATGGAAACGAAAACAACGGCCAGCGTCACCCCGTCCTACCGAAAATCGTCCCTATATTAAATCGATGATTGTAATTGTTCATACAGTATTTAGAAATTTTCTATTTAAATAAAATGAAAAGAAAAGCATTGGATTTAAAAAGTTTTTAACAGTTTAAGACCAAATTTTAAGATTGATTCTCATGATTTTTAACTATTTTGCTCAAGTCAGGGACTAGTTCGATCTATGCGGGGATGCTGAGATCAGAAGTAGCAAAGTGGCTCAAAAAGCGAGGGATATCGCACAGGATTGTGGATCCACTCGCTTTCACTTTCACTGGCCTTCTGTTGTGTTTTTCTCTTTCCCCCAAAGAAGCGTGAGGGATTGCGACGTGTTGGCCCCTGCCGTCGCCTCTGGTCAATAGGGGTTGGCATCACTTACGCAGTCTCAGGAGCAGAGTTCTGATGCAATTTACAACAGAGGGAGAGAGGAGATGGGCTTTTAATGTCGGAAACAACAGGCTTCAGTGCCTAGTTGCCTTTCTGTAATGCCCATAAGAACTCTTTAAGGTCACTCCTGAAGTTAGGAAAAATATTGTCTAATTGCCATAAAGGCGCGTGTTGGCGGAGAATGACGGAAGGAAAATACCGGGATTTGATAGAAAAGCATGTATATCCACTGCCTGATGAATTGAAAGTGAACAACTGTGGTATGGAACAGACGCTTTATTAACAGCGTGTCTAATAGCATGTACTGTGGCCTTTTGCCCTAAGCACTGCTCCATCTCCACCAGTTTCTGATAGCAAGCAACATGTATTTTTGCCCACTCCTTCAAAGCCTGCACAAGTAGGATGCGTGTTTGCGAATCCGGCGCACCAATTCATCCCACCTAAATGTTCAATAGGGTTGAGGTTCGGACTCAGGGCGGGCCCTGAAGTTCCTAAACATTATTCTCCGAAAACCAGGTGCTGACAACACGGGCCTTATGGCACGGCGCGGCGTATTGTCATGCTGGAACACAAATGACCCTTCACCTAACTGTGACCATAATGTGGGAAGCATGGAATTGTTTAGAACGTTCAGATACTGTGTGGATGACATGTTCTCCTCGAACACGTGGTTTCTGGTTTCTTCTGGCTTCCCCGGACCACGTCCAAACCAGAAGAAACACGACCACAACATCACACCACCACCGCCAAACTTCACTGTTGGGATGACACACTCAGCTAGCAGTCGCTCCCTGGCAAACGCCACACACAGGTGCGCCCATCCGATCGGTAGAGTGTGAAGCATGATTCGTCGCTCCACATAACGTCTTTCAGCAGTCCTTCGACCAAGACCGTCGCTCTTTAACCAGGCCACACGACGCTAGGCGTTTACAGGGATAATGTTAGGCTTGTGGGCAGAAGGGTGTACCTGCTGCTAGGGGTTGGGTGTACCCTAAGGCATGGAGCTGTCGACAAATCGCCATGGTACGAACAACTGTTCTCGTTGCTGCTGGAAGTCCTGCTGACGTTGTTCCGCTGGAACAGCCCTGTTCTGAGAACCGTTTCAGGGCTCTCCAGTCTCTATCCGTCAGTATGACATCGTGTTTCCACTCCTTCACGTTTCCACTTCGTGATAATAGCGTCCACGGTCGACTTTGGCAGGTTCAGTGTCGCTCCTATGGCTCGCACACTCTGGCCACTAATGTGGCAGCCTATATACAACGAGTAGTCTACGTTGAAATTCGCTCAGCTGCTTTGATGGTGGCATTTTACCTCAGCACGTGGTTAGACACCAAATTACTCCAACTACTCATGATCGTGTTATTTTAAAACGAATATATTCAAATTATTGCCTGAATTTGCATGGGTTGTTACATTACGGCAATGTCCGCTTTCAATTGAGCAGTCAGTGTAGAAAGATTGGAAAAATGTAGAGAAAAAAAGATAGAAATGCGCAAGAAATGAGATGTGGAAGGAAAGTAAGGAGAGAAAAGGGTTAAACGAAATCCTTGACAATTGATAATATCTCATTCAATGATATAAAAAAATGTAAAGATGATATATTGCTACCGAGCTTTTGTATAGGTTCGGTGGCGGAGGGTAACGGAATGCGACGGGAGCCAGGTAATTAAAAACCAAAGAGACTTTATTAATTAAGATCAGTGGTCAATTACAGGTAATTCAAATATCGAAAGGATTCTACGGTTAGGCAGTCTTCTCCACGGTCTTCTTACGGCAAGCGATCGTCTCAGGATTCTACCGGGGACGGGTGCTGCAATCTCGGCTTCGGTTAACTTCCAC
>JAFIDM010000001.1:3368725-3384695 GCA_023159025.1 Thereuonema tuberculata
CGGGTGCTGCAATCTCGGCTTCGGTTAACTTCCACGATGCCTTCCTAACGCAACGACTAGCGGTCTTCTCAGGTTTCTTACCGGGAAAGGGTGCTGTCGTCTCGGCGTCGTTTCTACGCCGTCTTCGTACTAACGAATGCCCTTGGCTCGGCTTTAACAGACTTCACTCTGGGCGGCTGCCCAACAAAACTTCTACGGCTACACTCTTATCTCCTGACCGGAGACTCTCTATCTTCGGGTAGAGACCTTCTACCTGGGCTCCTGCCCAAGACCTGTCCTCGAACGCTCCGCTCCTAATTGGAGTCCTTCCTTCAGGGCGGATGCCCCACGACGTTCTGCTGTTCAGGCGCTCTGCGCCTGGTTTTATGGGCGTTGATTGCCTCGCTCTAAGCTCCGGAACGGTCGACTCGATAGAGGAAGGTAGGGTGGACCGAGTCGACTTCATTGAAGGGGGAGCGGACAAAACGCCTGGTAACAATATCTCTTCTAGTATTTGAAATCTTTCATAATATTTTTAATACAGATATTTACCACAATTTTGGGAAAATACCTTACATTATTCTTATTAATAAAGGTGGCAAAATTGACAATTTTGACTATTACAGATCTATTTCTGTACTCTCAAATTTTTCAAAAAGTTTTGTCTGCTATATATCAAACTAGGGTATATGCCTCATTAACAATGATGCTTTTTCAGTATTTAAATATTATTTTTAATTTCTTCATTCATGTAGAGAAATGTCTCTGACAACTCTTCAGTTCGTCGCTGAGGGGAGCTTCTGCATCTATTGCTCGTCTGGCCTTCGCTTGTAGTAGCCTAAAGCAAATGAACATTGAAATTTTAATCTAATAGGCTAAAAGTAATGAGTTTTTTTTTTTGTGGCTTTTCTCTCATTGCGTCACACATTTAAAATTTAAATAGAGGGAGTGATAAGAGATACTTAACAATAATTTGAATAAAGTTCCGTGGCTTAATGAATAGACGTCTGACTTCGGATCAGAAGGTTGCAGGTTTGATTCCTGTCGCGGACGTTTCATTACAGAAATTATTTCTATTTTCACAGGAAATTAAAATTATTTTCCAAACAAAGTGCATTACGGAAGTGCTTTAGACAGATCTGCAAAACTAAATGAGATGTTGTACATAACTAATTAAAACTAGAATATCTTAACTGAACATCAATTATATTTAGCAATGCAATAATAGTATGGTCAAACTATTACAAAACTGAAATCACCTCATAAATGAAAATTTAAATAATGAAAATATGATATATATTATTTTCATTGATTTTCAAAAAAATCTTTGCAAATATAAATCATAAATTATTATTACACAAGCTTCACTTTTAGGTATTAGAGGCAACACTTATTAAGTTACAAAAAGTTCCTGAGATAACAGAAAGTTTAAAATAAATAATTACACTAGCAAACTCTATGATATTAAAGCGGGTGGCAACATGGATCCAATTTAGGACCTTTATTATTTAATTTATTAATTAAGTAATTGTATCAATTTACTATATATATATATATATATATATATATATTTAGTAAATTAATACAATTACTTAGTTATATATATATATATAACTTAGTTAAAAGAGCCGGACAGTGATTTGCGATTTGAAAATTCCAATATCAAAAAAACAAATCACTGCTTTCGAAAAGCCGATCAAAAAACAAATCACTGTTTCCATGGAGATATAATCAATCTCCACTTCGTCAGCGGCGAAATTTGGAAATAATTTAGAAACTAAAACGCAACACAATCAAGACTCTGTTCTTTCCAAATTTAAAATTAAATTTAAAAAATAAAATTTATCTAAATAACAATATTAAATATTTTTAATTAAACTATTATAAAGAAAATATATAACTTAGTTATATATATTTACGGTGATGAATGTTATCCTAATTTCTTATAATAAAGACCAATCTATTGCTTTTAGTTTTCTATAAAGTGATTTAAATAATGTGATAAAGTGGCCAAATAATAATATTATGGCCATTAACTGTAATAAAAATGAAGCTACGATTTTTTAAAAATAAAAATAAAATGTTAAACAAAGAAATTAACTTTCATACTTCACTATCATAATTGTAGAGAACTGAATCAAAATATACATAACACTAATGAAAGTACATGTACAAAAATTGATTCTGTAACTTAGCAAAAATATTTAAGCATTTATTTAAGATAGAAATTCACCTTATTTTAAAATTTTATCATAAAAAATTACATACTTGCTCGTACCTCTAAATTTATTAAATTACTTTTGTATTATAATTAGAAAGTTGAATTTTTATGAATAAATAAAAAATTAAAAACATTTATAATTGTTAAAAAATTTTAAAATCTTTAAATAAATTTCTGGAAATTATCCATTTTGGAAAAAAATAAAATTAGGAAAAAATTTTAAATAATCTACTATTAAAGAAAGATTATTTTTGAAAAATATTTGTAACGTCAGTAGGACAAAAAAATAATCTAAGTAATGAGAAAAATAAGTAGATACAATTGGTTAAAAATCTTCCAAATTAACAAATTAAACAATAACTTTAGTCAAAGATTGGAAAACCATATAAATATAAAATTAGTTAGTCAAATTAATTGGGAAAAATATAATTCCGAAACACTTCAAAGTATTAAGAACATAAAAAGTTATTAATCTCAGATGTAATTGATGATAATATCACGATAAAGTTTTAACAACACTAGGCAACAAAATTAAACTTTTTCTCTGTATCTTTGATGTAAATAGTTGATCTTTATGTTCTCGAGTGTGCTAAACACGAAAATGGCCATTAAAATGCATGTTTAGCTCTAGTTTTTTAGATATCTCAACTTATCATAATTATCCTTAAAAGCATAATGCATGTATTTACCTTAATGTTTCCCCTAGGAGCAATTGCTTTGCCTGCCGTTTGTATTCTGTTGCTGGTGATTCTCTGATGAGTGTCCAGCAGTAATCTGCTAAAAAATTCTGGATTCTACAAGTGTTATGTTAATAACATTATCTTTTCCAGATTCGAGTGATTGAAGCATAGACCATTCCTTCTGTTTGTAGTTGCATGCCCTAGCACGACTGTCCCACACACACAAAAATCAACAGAATTTGATGTAATCCTGTTGCAAGCCAAATAATATGGCAATGACTTTCAGATCACCGGAAATGTGTCACTTCTCATAGTTTACTCCCATAATAGTTGCTTCATATTGTCCTTCAGGTAAGCTGCATAACCAATTGGTACAGATGGAAACAACTTACCATTGTGTAGAAGAACAGCCTTCAGACTTATCTTCGATGAATCTATGAACAATCTCCATTCATCACTTTTATAATAAATTTTCATAGCTGTCACGAGACTCTTAATATAACTGCAAAATACCAAGTTATTTTGTTTGATGAAAAATGGTAAGAATGAAGTGTGGCGTTCATTTAACACACTGACATTTACCGATTGGTCAAGACAATTCCACTGCTGCAATCTAGATGCCAACAGGGGAATTGCTTTACCTTCAGACAATTCCAAATCTCTTATCAGATCATTTAACTCACAGTGTTGCCGTGTAGACTACACATTACACTGGAAATCAGGATCTTTCAATGTACTCGGTTAGGAAGGTGATGGAGTAGCATTAGAGTCACTGCTGTCCTCGTCACTAACTATATAAGAATAGTTGGGAAGGGAACAGGTAGTCCATCTCCATGAGGCACTCAACGCATAGCTGATCTTATATTAGGATACGTGAGTGCTGACTTTTTTTTCTTTGAAATACCATGTTTTAAAGGAATTTCCATGCAAAAATAACAATCATTCACGTAATTTAATGGTTCTCTCCAGATCATCGGAATAGCAAAGCCCATTGACGATCTTTTACGATTCAACCACGAACGAAGACCTGTAGCACAAGATATGCAACATATATGAGGGTCTCTCCCCTCCCCCTTCTCTGTTGCTGGGCACTTCGGATAACAAAAGACTTCCAACACTGCATGATGTGAAGTAAGAGGGTTAGAAACGCTCTGCTGATTAACGTAAGTGGGATTTCCACGACAATTTCAGAACAGACAAAATGAATTCTTAGCACTAACTAATTCTCACCCCCCCCTATCTACGAAACTAGAGCTAATCTGAGATTTTAATTGTCATTTTCTTAATAAGCATGGTCGATTTAGTAAAGATCAAATGGTTTTGTTGAAGATACATTTTCACTATTGCCTCGTGCAATTATCTTTTGTTAATTTTCTTTTGTTTATTTTAGATTATTAACAAAGTTAATTAATCTACAATCTACATTTATATAATAATCTATCAGCACATATAGTACAGATTATTCCTTAGATTGGAATACCACTGGCCGACATCAAAAAAAAAGATTTAAATATCTGCAATGTAAGGGAATATTAACTAATACTAATAACATTTTTTTAGCTGATGTTTTTTTTACGAAATGTCCATAAACTAAGATGATGTTGAAAAGTATTGATTTTTGAAGTTAATGAGTTCCTATTGTTAGACTTATCTTCATTCCATTACGAAAAAACTGCAGCTGCTTTTCCTAATCTTCCTCTTAATTTGCTGCGAATTAACCAATTAAAAATGTTTAAACTACAGCAGTGTTTAATTTTCGAGGTTAATAGGTTAATGGTCAATTAAAGTTTATTTTGAAAACACAAATAAAGCGAATTGATAAGACTCTATCATTGAAATTAGTAACTATTACATAAATTAATGATAATTTCTATCATTAAATCAATTCTATTTAGTAAATTAGTAAATAAATTAGTAAAGTTCAAATAAGTTAAAAAAAGATTTATTTTTTTATTCTTTTAAAGTTTTTGAAAAAGAGACAAATTTCATTGCAACTCAATAAAACTCGAAAATCCTTTCTTTGGATGTAAGTGAAATGATATAATATATAAGAAATTATTATAAAATGTGAATAATTTATAATTTTTTGATTATTTTTAAACAGCAACATAACTATGTGTTAATGAGAGGTTAATAATGGGAGAATGATTTACCATCAAGTCAGGGCCGGATCTAGGTACCGCCAGTCCCCGCAATGCCGTGGCCTGGGTGCGGCTAGAAATAGCTCCGTAAAGCTTGTGAAGGATTTTCGTTGGGGGGGGGGGGGGGGGCAATTTTTTGATCCGGCCCTGCATCAAGTGCTGAATGTGTCCACCCTCTTTCTCGAGACACATTTGCGCACACCATCAGCATTTTTTCTGAAATGATGCAATAGTAAGTCATTATTAACCTCTCATTAATATATAGTTACGTTACAATCAGTCGAACGATTGACCAATTTAAAAAGTGGGACTTCCCGCAGAAACACCCTAGTATAAGATTAGGCCAAATACTGTTTAGTTTCAATCGTTCTAATCTTAATAATCTTTGAAAAGGCTTTAAAATCTTCAAATAAAACAAAAATAAATGTATAAAATAATACATTTATTAAAATAAACATCTGATTTTTCGAAAAGACATCTTTTCTTTTTCAAAGCAAAAAACAACAACAATACATTACAAACAAATAGAGGAATACGTTACACATGTAAGATACTCATGAAATTGTATTGTATCAAACAATACCTACAAAGTGTTACTCTCCCAATACTTCAATTATCATCTTATTCTAACAATTTGAACATACATTAATAAACTCTTTAGCCATTTCGACAATAAAATTGTTTACATCAACACCTTCATTTCTATTTATATTCATCTTTTTTGTATTTCTAATTAGTAAACTTTCCATAGTCTTCCTAGATTGAAAAAGATTGTAAAACTAGGAAGACTATGGAAAGTTTACTAATTAGAAATACAAAAAAGATGAATATAAATAGAAATGAAGGTGTTGATGTAAACAATTTTATTGCCGAAATGGCTAAAGAGTTTAATAATGTATGTTCAAATTGTAAGAATAAGGTGATAGTTGAAGAATTGGGAGAGTAACACTTTGTAGATATTGTTTGATACAATATAATTTCATGAGTATCTTACATGTGTAACGTATTCCTCTATTTATTTGTAACGTATTGTTGTTGTTTTTTGCTTTGAAAAAGAAAAGAAGACATGTCTTTTCGAAAATTCAGATGTTTATTTTAATAAATGTATTATTTTATACATTTATTTTTGTTTTATTTGAAGATTTTGAAGCCTTTTCAATATATAGAATGTCTAGAAGAGGGATGATTAAGAAGACTTATGGTATATACACTTAATAATCTTTGTTTTTGTTTTTTTGTATGTAATTTGCGCATGGCTTTAATATCAGTTCCATTTAGATTCTAAGAAAAATAAATTAAGAAAGTATGTTTTTGTGCTTCATTCAAAAACATTTGAAAAGTAAAGACAATTTATCACTAAATAGGATGAAAATGGAACAGAAAAAAAATCTGAACGGCTTATCCAAAAATGGAAAACTTTTCTCTTTCGAATAATCTGCTAAAAGCCAAGAACCACGAAGTGAAAAAAAATATTATGTGATTAATCAAATCCACTTAATTGCGTATCTTCTGTCCATTAAAGACACAGCAAGTGCTAGAGTAGAAGTTAAGGCTCAGAAGGTTTCCTACAAAAAGTAAAATCCATTTGTATTTCAAAAGAATCTCATTTTTACAATTCCATTGAGATTACTCTTCACTATTGATCTATCCTTTACTAAAAAGCATTTATTTGCAAATTTAAAAAAAATTAAAACAAAATATTGTTTTTTTTAATTGCTAAATATTAGAATTACACATTAAACATTAATTTAAATACCTATTCATTTTTATGTAAATTCAGCAAATGCAGGTGCTCTGTCAAAATGCTGAGTAATGCACTGAAAGCAGCACGAAGAATCGTAAGAACAGCCAAGGATCTTTTCTTTCAAGTTCATTAAGATTCTTAAATTTGTGGGATAAATTTGTTTTTTCGCCAAATCCCTTGAAGAAGATATCACAATCTGTGAGGGCAAGGATGCCAACCTCCCTCTAATGCAATAGACCTGTTCCAATTCAATTTCTAGGCATTTTTAATGAAGCAGTCGACGGTGAAATGATAGGAAGCATCTGTTTTACATTAAATGAAGATCGTCCAATGGTTTCATTGTCCTACATTCAGAACTCAATGCCTATTTTGCATTTACTACATCCATAATGTTTCAATGCTGTATCCACCATGGATACATTTCGGCAACTCTGCTGCTTGTCTTATTCTGACTAAAGTTTGATCAATAACGGCATAAAAACCTTCATACATGAGAACTGCTTCATCTCTCCAAATATTCTTTCCAAATGTTCGATCCCATTCGTCTAACAATTTTGCTACAATCTTTGCACACAAAAAGTTTCTGTGTAATGTTTCCTTTGTAATTTCTTGAATAGAAAGTTAAACCCTTACTCGAATATAAGGACATCTGAAAATATAAACATTTTTTTTACAAAAGCAATATGTTTTTGTTGTTTTGAAATATTGCAGGATATTCTTTTCTTCATTGAAAATATATCCATTTCGTTAATCTTTGCATCAAGTGTTCAATGTAGGCTATTTTTCCTTTTCCACAAATATTAGCTTGAAAGAACCCAATGTGTCTTTAATGCCGTTGCTACAAAGAGAGTAGTCTTTGTTAACCTTAAGAAAAACAAACAATCTTTTATAATTCATAAGATTTTAAACCTAAATTCAAAATTCAATCCCAAACTAAATGTTAGAAAAGCCTGAATGTAGTGAATGACTTAGCAAATACATTCATCCTCCCAATTTTACTAAATAAACATTATCCTAGAAGAATAAACTAAATTGAACAATTGCATTTTGCTAAATTATAAATCGATTACAAATCGATTTCTCATAATTCCTATATTCGAGATACAGTAGAATGTAGGAATTTGTTATTACCTTTCTTCAGCTGACTTCAAGTAAACCAAATTGTCTCGATTCATCAGCGATATATAAGTGGAGCATAATGAAATAACTTGCGTTTCAATCAGCTGTTGCAACTTTTTCAAAAAAAAATATTCACTGCAGAGGAGTAGATAACATCATCTTACAATTTTCAGAACCCGAAGATCTTACTGAAATAATCCAGATTAAAACAATTATAAATTTTATACAGTTTCAGTGAGTCATTCGAGTGCCTTCTTTCATGCAACTTTTTTACTTCATTGTTGCTTTGTTAATGAAAAAACAAAAAAACCTATATAGTTAAGAGAGAGGAGTTTGTGGTGGTCTTAGGAAAATTAGCATTTCTAAAGAGATTAACCCGTTTCAGAAGAATTCGAAAAGTTTACGAAGAACAGTTTACTTGGTATTAGAAAAACGTTTACTTGGTATTGGATTAAGTCATAGCTACTTGTATTGTGACGCCACTTTGAGTTCGTTCTTTTTATAAATAAAAGTTTGTAATAATAGAGGCAGTATTCTTCTGAAGTACGGAGGAAGCTACTGAAATTGGTAAATTCCGAAATACTATCAAGCAAGAACATTACTTGACAATGCTAATGATTCGTAGAAAACTGCAATGACTCAGAATGCCTTAGATTTTTATGAAATGAGGGCAGAGAAGAAGATCCAATAATAATGTAATTTTTACGAGAATTTACCTCGGAATTAGAATTCTAATTTTTTTATCTGATTGAATAAAAAAAGAAAAAGAACTTCCTAAATCGATGTAAAGCCATCGTTCCTTACGAGACTATTCCATAGAACTTATTTGATTGTTTTCTTTTTCTTTTATTCTTTTAAAGTCATGAAAACAAGAGAAACAAAAACTTTAACATTTATTCGTGATGTATTTGTTGAATTCGTTACCAAGTTTTAAAAGATTGAGTGGTTTTAAAAGTGACAAAATGTTTTCCGAACATTTTCAACTCATCAAAACATTTTCCGGATCAATGTCTTTAGAATGTGTTTATATTCAGGCAATTTATAGTTTGTGCAACGAATCGAGAAACAAATATTGTATGACAGTTATAAATCCTAATAAACAAAATATAAAACTTTAAAATTCATAAATCGTTATTATTGTCAATATTTTTTCTAAACTTTTCTATTTTAACAATGATAAAGAAATTTATTATTACTTAGTAAAATGATTTTAATATATTACTTAAAAAAAAATTATACGCAACTCTCAAGTCTTTCGACGACCCTCTGTGAGAACATTGGTCCAACATTATTCCACTTGTAAACACCATTTCCCCTTTCAGTGGTTGAACAGAACATTCCTCCGTGTTTTGACACCAGATATTTTGCTTGTCTCAATTAACTCTTATTTTTAGTCTTCTGATCAAGATCAGAAGACTTATTATCCCACTTTGTCTGTCTTGTTGACAAGTATCATTAAAATCTCATTAAATTATCATTAAGCACAACAATTGCGTCTTTTGCTTTCGCAACAATCATATTTATAGTGATTGTTGTAGAGGTTCATTATAAATGTGAATGCAAAAAAGCGCTATTGTTGCGTTTATATGAAATAAACCCAAGGAAATTAAAGCAATATCAACGATCAGAAGACGTTGCGAAGCATTGTGATTGGTTTACTAATCGCTTTCCCTGCCTTGTTATTATATCATTATCAAATTTAAATTCCTATTTTTATTATCTTCAGATTACTTTTAACTTTTGTCTTAAATTCAGTTTGTTCTCATTTTTAAAATCGTAGAATGATTTTTAGGAGATTCCTGAATAACTCCTGAAACATAACGAAGTGTCGATGTGACGCCACAGAACGCAATTACCATATTATTGGTGGATTAATGATTAACTCAATTAAGGATGTTAATTAAACGAAGCCACTTGTAATTACAGTCCGTTAGCGACTTAATTGTCTATTAGCTATCTAATTATTGAGCTACTAAAAGAATATTAAATGATAAGATTCTGAAACAGTAAATTTAATGACTATTATAGATTTCCCATAGATTAGTAAAAACTTTTCAAAAATTAAGAAAATAATTATTCTTCGGTTTGATAGAACTCAGATTTGCAAACATTGTGTTTACTGTTGTAGTTGTATGTGTGTGTGTATGTATATTTTTTTGATTTTTTCTAAGGATTTAATTTTGGTCCTGGAGGTCTTAATAACACTTAGCTTAGTGACTCTCACTCAGTCTACGAGTGTCACTCCCTAATAACCATCTTCTTCCAACCGAGGACAAGACAGCTTTCATTTCTGAAATCATTTCAAAGTGGGTTCTTGTCGAAAAATTAATAATGCGAGAAAAGACAAAAACATTACAAACAAAACAACGGATTCTTAATCCATATTTTGTACAATGATGGCTTATTTCCTTAAGATATTATTCTTCAAAATTTCTTAATGTAGATCTTAAAAGTGGATCTCGAATTGCAAAGAAAACTCTCACAAGAGATCATCGGAAGAATTATTGATTATTGACTAAGTGCTTGTCCATGAAATAGATTTTTCGATTAAAAATGAACTGAGCCAGGATTATTCTTAGAATATGATTTTTTTCTATCTTCAGCAATTCTATATACACTGGATATCAGAAACATTACTAAAAAGTAAAATTTACCCTTAATTAAAAATTAATTACCAGACAAATTAACAATGCTAAAAAGAAAAACAGATTTCATTAACATTGCTGCCTGAATTCTTTGTCGAACCAAAGTTCTTAGTTCAATAGTTCAAGAGCGAGGCGATCCTTGCGATTCGTGAAAAATGCTTGACTCAACACTGCGGGAGCCCCGACTGGATACCAGGTCCACTTTTCCTGCTATGACGTCTGCGTACTTGTTCTTCTCCTTCACCGTGAAGGCGGCTTGCCAAGTCCGGGAACAATGAGCTTCTGTCGGGCCGGGTGCAACTTGCATGGCATATCGCTTTGTTTCCCTCCATGGATTGTCGATAACGAGTCTAATCTGACTCTGCTTCCCCATACATAGTCGTCCGACGCCTCCTTCTGGCTTCTTGAACAGTCAATTCTCAATAGGGAGGCAGGGTCAGACTAGTCCACACTCTAGGAGGGAAGTTGGCCTATCCACCGGTAACAATCTGACAGGTTGTCAAAAACGAACAATACAATAACAAAACAAGATTTAGATTCATGATAACTTTCTGAATCTCACATGATAAAGTTCAAGTAGTTTCACGGAAAGGAAGTGACACTGAATTCTCAGCATTTCAATTTTGTTTTTGAACTGTTTTAGAAACCAACCAATTGATTTCTATCAATGTTTTTAGACAAGGATCTGTTTCTTTAAAATGTTTATTCTTTAGAATTTCTTAAATTGCTTTCTTTTAAAAGTTATCTTTTGAATTCGACACAAACAAAAATCTTACATTTCAATTCTGCTAATAATATACTGATTATACACTACAAAGAACAATGGGCACAAATGTATGGGAAATTGCCCCACCCTGTATAGTGATAAGATATATATCTATAGAAAGATCTCCTTAATTAGAACACATTTTATTATTACGACTCGTTTATTATTAGTCCGCTCGGAGTCCTGTAATTCTAGATGTGACTATCTAGTTGACATCGTAATTCTGAAATTTATTATTTAATTTATATTACTAAAATCTTTAATTTCTAGGTCTGTCCGACGCAATTGTTAATTATTAGTTTCCCTTGCTAAGAAAGTTAGATTATAAAATTTTATTTTCTTGTTTTTTTTTTTCACCTTGCATGGGATTCGAACCGAGGACCTTCGTTCTCGCAGTCACGAAAGTCCCCCAGTATCCAATCCTACTTTTATTCTATTTGTTCGCAAGCAAAAATATCAGTTCATTCAAAAAGGAACAAAATATCACTTTTTGCCATAA
Organism: Thereuonema tuberculata; assembly: GCA_023159025.1. Classification (NCBI taxonomy): domain Eukaryota; kingdom Metazoa; phylum Arthropoda; class Chilopoda; order Scutigeromorpha; family Scutigeridae; genus Thereuonema; species Thereuonema tuberculata. The sequence goes on from JAFIDM010000001.1 coordinate 3,380,520, forward strand.
CCGCTTGGAATCGATTCGTCTTGGATTATCTCATACTTACCAAAGGGAGACAGGGGGATGGCCTAGTTAACTTTTAATAATTATTATACTTAATTAATAATCACATATAACTACATGTAATAAATGAAAATAATATTTACGTTACTGAAAATAATTATTAAATGGTAATTAATACATCCGGGAATTAAGATGTCAACTATACAAGCCATATAAACAGTCGCGGCTTCCCTTCAACCCACACTCATTGCATAAGATAAGTCATATCTAGAATTATATAACTCCGAACGGACTAATAATTGAGACAAGTCGTAATAATAAAATATATTCTATTTATGGAGATCTTTCCTTACGTATATACGCTGAAGCTCGGTTATAACGCGGTTGTTTATATCGCGAATTCGGATGTAACGCGATTTGGTCTTGGACCCCTTCTATTTTGGAAAAGGTGTATAATTATAAAATTGCAAAATTTACCGTTTTTTCGCCTAAAATCAAATCAAAGGTGTAAATTAATATGCTTGTTTCCTTATTATTTACAGTAATTGAGACTCTACATCCACCCTAATGTCACGAAAAATGCGTCAAATACAATATATTTTTAAAAAAATACGAGAATCGCGGACTTTATCGTTTAACCAAAATGAATATCGAGATCTATTTTTCTGCCAATGACAACCAGTAAAGAGGCCCATGTAATCTAATAGGCGTATGAATACCTAGTTTCGATCCACGTGACTCGTCGTTTGTACAAGATGTCAAGATGGCGGCGCCAAATCGATTTTGGCTAATATAACCCATCAAAGTGTTGAAAAGGTAATTTATATACAGTAGAACCTCATTATAACGGACTAATTGGGGCTGAAGGTTGTCCGTTTTAATGAAAATCCGGTTTATAACAAATAATTCTATATCGGTGTAATGCATCAGGGTGTACATCAATGAAAGGACAATAGTTAGCTATAACGACATGACTCAAAGGTTACTGAATAAAAACTGATGAGTGTGTGTGAGGCAATTTGTGGAATTTCAGACAATAACGAAATTAAATGATCGATAGAATTGAGAAAGCAAACGAAGGAACAACGCTACAAAGTTGCGAATCCTTCCTTGTAGCGTTGTGCCGTCGTTTGATTACTCAATTCTTTGAATCATCGGGCACGTTAATTTTTTTTTTTTTCATTAAATGGTCGATGTTTAATCGCTGGCTTGGAAATGTACAACTCGTCAGATAAACATATGCATCCTTTATTATTATTATATTTTTTTAAAAAACTGTCCGTTGTAAGCGATGTCCGTTATAATGAGGTTCTATTGTATTTATAAATATAAAATTCTCTCACATAGTTCTGAATGACGTAGGTCATCGCGAAATGACCATTTTAAATCGATTTGGAATCGTGTGGGCGATAATAGAGTGCGATACACGACAGTTGACATCGCGAAGTAATAAAAGTTCGGTTATATCGCAGTTATATCGCGATCTTCGAAATCTTGGATCCGAAAGGTTGCGTTATAACCGAGCTTCAGTGTATATGTTATCGCTGTACGGTGGTGGGGCATATCTGCCCATTCTTCTTTTCTATTATTTTTTAATTACGAGAATTAACATTAAGATATTGATAGAAATTCGTTGTTGAGATTCGTGGAAATTCTTTTCACTTCCACGCACAATTCAAAAGTTAATTGGGATCAAACACCCACTGACAGACTGATTGATTTCGTAGCCTCTCCTTCCCAAAAACATCGTCTAATGGGAATGAATTCTTGTAGCTGAACCATAAACTTGTGCCTGCTTTGATATGTTTCAAACGATTTAGTTAAAAACTTAGTTAAATAACTCAACTGAATTCATTTTTTTTCTGTTACTTCTTTTTGTTTTAGAAAAAAATGATAAAACATTCGAATAAAGATGTTTTATCATTTTTTCTAAAAGAAAAAGAGAATTTTAGCTTTTAATTAGAAAATAGATTGAAATTGCCATCTTCAAATAAAGATACTATGTGAATGTAACAATATATACTTACAACATATATTATGTAATATTATAATAAGTCATGACATGGTTTATGATTGCACAAAATCATTTCTTTCAATTTATTCGCTGAAAATCATTAATTTAAAAACATAATTCATCTGATCTTAAAATTTGCATTATTATAACATTTTGATTCATTGTATTTACTACATCTGAAAAAGCAATTTCCCTGTACAGTGTTTTCCCCTTTTGAAACTACAGCTATTGTTTATAATTTGCTAAGAGAGGAGCATTTCTTTTTAAATCAGTAAAATCTAATGAAATAATTGATAATATTACCTATAACGATTTTATACTTTATTTTAAAAAAGTATATTCAGAACAGAAATAATCTATCACAAGATCACAATACAGAAAATCTAAATACTTGTAGTTGGATAAAAACAAATCTCTGTTAATATCAAGATCTCGTTGCAATTTCAGCCTATTTGTTATTAGATCTGTAGGACTAACACCTCTTCCTTGGCATTGCTTCTTAATTTGCAATGAACCTTTCAATTTTAGATACTTCTTATGATCCATTTTTTTAAGAACAAGTGTTAACTTCAGCTCACATTTAAATATCAATGCTATTCGGGAGTGACTTAAGAAAGTGTAATTTTTAACTTTTCTTTTTTAACCTTTGTTTAGGATCCTAAACCTTTGCTTCATAAATTGTTCTTTTTGTTTTTCAGCCGTGAGGGATTGTTGGTTCGGAGAATTTCGATGTCGAAATGGACAGTGTCTGGCACGGGCTCATCTGTGCGATGGAATTAGAGATTGTCAGGACGGAAGCGATGAAGAACAGTGTCTTAACAGTGAGTTACTACTATTATTACTTCCTTAGTTTATTATGAAAAGTGTCTGTTTTTTTTTTCCTTGAAGTGTGATTACAACTTCTTTCTTATAACTGCTAATAACTCATTTCTTTTCAGTTTTACACAGTGAGAATCTTTTAGGTTTCCGAGAAAGATGTCTTTTTATTCAATCTTTTTATGTCAGAAAAGATTTGTTTTGTGTTAGCACTGCGTCTGATCAGTTTTGAAAGTGTTACGGTTTATATTTATTTTAACTAAAACAAATTTGTAAAAAATATAATATTGAATTAGATTTTATATATAACAACAAATTAAAGAACATTTTAAGTAATATATTCAATCTAAGTGAAAAAAGTAACCAAATGGGGTTGGTGTATAAGATAAATTGTTGTATTTGTAATAATTTTTATGTTGGAGAAACGAAAAGGACAGTTAGGGAACGTGTTTCAGACACCTAAATAACGTAAAAAAATAGCCAAATTGATAAATCTGAGCTTGCAGAACATATTTTCGATCAAGAAAAATGATCAAAAGTCTAATTATTAGAAACTCAAAAGGAAAAAACATAAACAGGAATGATGGTTCAGACTTAGATTCAAGATTTGTGAAGTTAGCTGATAAGGAAGTAAATTTGTTATTGCGTTGCATAAAATACCAAAAATCAAGTATTCTTTAAAGAGTTTTCTCAATAATAAAGGTTTCATGATCTAATATGATCTATGAGGTTTATAATAGTACAATGTAACATTATTGTTTTACTTTGTTACAGTACGTAGTCTATTATTCCATTGTAATTAGTTTGGAAATTAGGCTTTACGAAGGAAAGACGGATAATAAACTTTCCGGAAATTTGCATTTATCTTTATTTGATTAAGCGTTTATCGTTATTTGATAAAATTATTTAAGAAGGTAAGAAGACGATATTACAAATGTTACGGTTTATTTTGATTATTTTGTATTTCTTCCCGTGACACGGTTTTACTCTCAGTTCACATATTTTCCTAATTAATTTTGATTCAGTTTTAATATTTGAAGTTTTTCTTACAAGTTAGTTGTGTTAGATTTATTGCTATTTCATCAATCATGTTTATCATTCTTTTAATTTTTCTTGTCATCTTGTTTTTCTTTAATTAATTTACTCTTCTTGTATCTTTTTATTGTTCTGTTGACATGAGAACTTTCATTTATTTTATTTCTCTTTAAGCTGTCAATTAGCCCTTCCTATGTCATATGTCAGTCTCTCTGTCACCCTATACCACTATTGGTTAATTTTTTATGGATATGACGTGGTCGCATCTATACAGGGTGTTTCAAAAATACACGGCATAATTTCAGGTATGTATT
>JAFIDM010000001.1:3398996-3421639 GCA_023159025.1 Thereuonema tuberculata
TCCACATTTCAAATGCTTCTAGTCGTTTCTCTTCACTTCGTCGTAATGTCCATGTTTGTAGGTGTTTAGGATTTTTGAGAACTTTTATCTAAGCCCCACGATGGCTCCTAAACTAACGGGGTGTTATTTCATGTCCAGAGGGCTTTAATAATGTTAAAAACCGTATTTAGAGGGTCGTGAATAGGTTTTCTATGATCTAACTACAAAACATTCGATTTATAAATAAAGAATTCTACTTCGCAGTAATTCACTTATCACGGTAGAGTCTGGAACGGATTAAACGAGGGACGACTGAACTGCAATAAAGAAACTGAAAAAAAATTTTTAAACTGGAGAATTCCTTACTGTCCTTTTGTTGTTATTACAGATGTATTTGTTATTCTTCCAGTTCTTTCATTAGTGGAGCACGATATTAAGTATCATTAAAAATTTTTTTTAACGTGTGTTAAAAAGAGTCATTATTAAAACCGTATTAAAAAGTGAAACACACTAAAAATTAACATTACATTTAAAAATGTAGAGAAGCTTTTCGGATCCTTATTGTAACGGCATCCTTCATCGACCTGCGGGTTCCGTGTTTGGGCTCACTATATATATAGGGGTTCTTCTTTCTTCTTGGATGTTTCAACCAATGGGCATCTCATATTGTCTTCCAATCATTAAGCTTAATATATTTCAATGTCGTCATATAATATTAATTCATTCCCAAATACTTTATTTATTTGTATTCCCATTTCTTTTGACTTTTTCATTTTATATTGTTTGAATCTGTAATTGTTAATGTATGTATTTATATTTGCATTCGGAATATTTGTGTTTTAGGGGTGCAATAAAGAAATAAAATAAGATTCCATTGTTTCTCTGACTATTTTGTTTTTATTTTGTCCTAATATTATAAAATTTTCAAAATCAGCATTATGGTTTTTTTCGTTTATATGTCTAGAAATATTTGATCCATTTATATTACCAGTCCGTATACAACTTTTTATGGCTTGAAAATCTGGTGTTTAATTTCAATCCACTATTTCCAACGTAATAACACGGATTGTTAATGCATTTTACTAAATAAATGCATCCTGTCTTATCTTTATCTTTTATCGGTATTGTTTTCGTGTGTAATGGAGATGTTAATTTATTGTTTAAAGAGTATAAAACTCTGATGTCTGTATTTTGAAAAATTTTTTTAGCTTGATTGTAGATTAAGGGGTGATATGGATATGATACTGTTATGTTTTTCTCACTTTTTTCTTTTCTTTTGGATTATGAATGTTATTGATACTATTTATTACAGTTTGGTTTATAAATTTATCTGGATATTTATTGTCTAGGAATCTATTATGAATATTCATAATGTGTTTATTAAATAAATCAAGAGATGAGCATGTGTGGAAAGCTTTCTGGACATACATTGTTATTAGATTCTTTTTCACATGTTTTGGGATTGACGAATTGAATTGTAAAACAGCATTTGACGATGTTAACTTCCTACATACTTTGATACATTGTAAATTATAGAGTTTCTGCAATTTATTATCGGTAGTGTTTTAAACCTTTATCATTTTTTATTTTGTGTCTTGGGAGTGACTCTCATTTTAGGTAGTTGAGTGTTCTCTTTGCAGAAGTCTTTATTTATTGTTTCTGAATCCATTTTATGCACTAATCCTACTCTTTTTAATTTATTTTTTATGATTTTTTGTATTTCATCACTTGATTTATCTATTATCTTATAAGTATCCTTATTTTCTATATGATCTTTTAACATAGTCTGATAATCATCTGTATTTAAAAAAACTACTTTATTGCCTTTGTCTGATTGTGTTATAACAATATTTTTATTTTTCTTGATTCTGTTGTATGCCCTCATTTCCAAAGGTGAAATATTACTATTTTTTCCAGGGGGGTTATGATGAGCCAAAATTCCTATTTGATGTCTGATTCTTTGTTTCTCTTCTTTATTTATTAAGCTTCTCTTTAAGGCTTTTTCTGTAAAACCTATTATGTTTTCAGGTTTTTCCGGAAATTTTGCTACATTAAATTTATTTCCTTTTCTTAAAATTGCCTTTTCATACATATCTAATTGATATTTAGATTCATTAATTATATCTTCTGTTTCATCTATTTTTTCTATCGGCATATTCCATTTCTCATTTGAGAGGGTGGTTAATTTTTTTTATTTGTCTCATTTTTGAATTTTCAAATGTGCTTAAATATTTCTTAGCTCCTATTTGTAAAATCAAAATGTAATCTTCCTTTTGTATTATATTATTTAATTCTTCTGATATCCTCTTCAAATTATTTATCAATTGATTCTTTTTTGTGTGACATTCTATGATTCTGATATTAAGAAATTGCTCATACATTTTGTCAGTTAAATTTTTGATTTTTTGATTGCTCATTTTTGGTACTTAAATGCGTAATTGTTGTGGAATTAAGTTATTTTTCTTACATGCAATATTAAAAGCTATTGCAGTTTTTACTTTAGCTAATTTTATGTTCGTAATGAAATATTGTTTTATTAACTGCTTAATTGGATTTGGATATTTATTCAGAATCAAGGAAATCATTTTCCGTTAGAATTCTTTGAGATGATTCCGAAAAAATGAGAATTAAATTTAATTATTTATTAATTATGGTTATTATAATAACCTAAATCTAATAAGTGTATGCAATTATTGTGTATAATTTTATAACAATAATTTTGTCTTGTTAACGAAGGGGTAAAATATTACAGAAATTTACGTAAGAGCCTCACGTTACTATTTACAATTTGTTTAAAAATGAAGTGCTGGCAATGTAAGCTTTATTTCTACTGTGACCCTTACATCAGACACCCTTGTCTTCATATTGGATAAAGAAAATTTTAGGACCGATCTGTCTGTGATGATGTCATCAGACAATATAATAACACACATTTAATAAATATGAACATATTTACAATCTCGAGTTACGACGATCTTTTCTTTTCATTCAAAGTTTATCAATATTCAATGTATGCTTCTTTTTCTTCACAAGACTAGAAGAGTTCAGGATTTGGTTGCTTTTTTTTTGTTAAGCTAATTTCTGTTTTTAAAATTAAAATAACTTATCAAAAAAAATCGAAAAACAAAATATAAGATTCTTTATGATTTTTTTCCTATTTTAATTTCGCTTGATTAATTTCATTATCGTGAAAAACAAAGAGAATTGGATAAATTTAAGAACATTTTTTGGTTTTGGTAAATTTAAAATCGCTCAAAACTTTAAAACTGTATTTGTGATTATTTTTAAATTGTGTTTAACTTGTCTTTTGTTCTTCTCAGTTGATTTTAGGGAATGTTCTGATGGCTCCAAAGTTCATCGCTATTTCTGGTGTGATAACTGGCCAGACTGCAAAGCGGATCATGCAGACGAACTGAACTGTAAGTGAAATCTTTGATAATCAAAATTCAACATTTTTAGATTATTAATCAAAATGGAATTCAATTTTCTTGTCTTAAGATTCAATTTACGATGAACACATTTTAAATATTTTTTTAAATAAATAGAAATATATTTGTAAATAAAAGCTAAAAGTCAAAAATAAGCATCTAATTTGTGTTTCTTGGAAAAAAAAATACCGTGAGAGGAGCCGAGTACGGCTACAAATTAGGGTTGTTACGACAAGGGGAGATTGAAAAGTAATGCCCAACAATTTTTTTACGGAATATTATTTTGGTCCGGACGTTCAAATTGTGGAAGATTTGGCTAAGTTTGAATCTTTCGCTACATAGAACAATTGCTCGATCAGGTGTCGCCCTGGCGGAATGAGCGTGAACTATTGAGTAAAGATGGCACGTTGCTAAAGATGGCTAAGTAAAGATAGAACCGTCGACTTATGAAGATCAGTGAGGTGTAGTCCGTTTTATGAGGGCAAAGCGAAAACCCCCGAGTAAAATCCACAGAGAAAGGAGGTGTATGGTGCTGATTGTCTAGACCGTATCAACAGCTCCAGATGGTGCAGGTTCTTCGAAGAGGACCGAGTATTCCTTACTGATGAAACGCGTTCTGGTCTACCAGTGACCGCTGCAACACCACCCAATGTTACAGGCATTGAGGCGGCAATTCAAAACGATCGGCGCATCAATCTGCGGATCTTAACACAACAATTCACATTTTTTACGCCACAGTGTACAACATTGAGATTTCGCAAAGTCAGATTGAGATTTCGCAAAGTCAGTGCGCGCTAGGTACTCAAAGATCTGTCAGTTGAGCAGAAGGGCCATAGAATGATGTCCTACCAGGACCACTTGAGCGTTACCTTGAAGGAGGTCATGACTTTCATGAAGGTGTAGTGACTTGTGACGAATCTTGGGCATACCACTATATGCCCGAAACAAAGCGGGTGAGTATGGCATGGAAACATTCTAGGTCTCCACCACCGAAGAAATTCAAAGTGATCCAATCAGCGAAAAAAGTTCTGGTGACGGTGTTCTGGGACATGCATGGCATATTCTTGGTGAAGTTTCTTTCAACCGGGACCACTAGCGCAACTTAGGCTAGAACACTGACAAAGTTGCGTCGTGCCCTTCGAGACAAACGCCCTAACAGAGACGCTGCAAGTGTCAGACTTCTTCACGACAATGCTCGTCCCCATGTCGCGGATTCTGTTCATGAAAAAATTGAGAAATTTGGCTGGGAGTGCTCCAACATCCAACCTATAGTCCTGACCTCGCACCGTCTGACTTTCACCTCTTCGGACCACTGAAGAAATTCCTAGGAGGCCAAAGCTTCGGTTCGAATGAAGAAGTAAAATCGGTCGTGAGCAGATGGCTACGATCCCAGGAAATAGAGTTCTATGAACGAGGAACACTAAAGTTGGTGCCACGATGGGAGAAATGTGTCGAAAGACTTGGTTCATATGTTGAAAAATAGATAACAGCTATAATCTGTTTGTGCATTTTTTTTTTCTTACTATTAAATATTTTGCAAAAAAAATTGTTTGATTTACTTTTCGATCTTCCCTCGTATTTATAATAGATAACTTACTTAGGATTAAATTTGAAATCGTTATAACTCTCCGTTGCAATTAGGATTAAAGCTACGATGATGGTGATAATGATTCTTATTTCTTTATTTTTTTCCTCTCTACGGAGCATATTTCAGGTTCAATTCAAACTCATTCTAAGAATAACATCATTCTTGATTTCTTCTTAATAGAAATTAATGTAGAACTCCAGGTATCCGGATTCATTGGGGATTGATCCGGATATACAGAAATCCAGATGATTCGGTCATGAGTGAAAGTTATGCAACTGCAACGTGATATTGTGAAACTGCAGAACTGCATTATTAAAAGAACCAAAATTACGAATATTTAAACATAAAAAGTATTTTTAAAAGAACAAAAGTTAAAAATACGTACCTGTATTTAAACACAAAAAGGATTTCTTAAATTACAGTACTGTATATTCAACGAAACATTAAAAGGAACTCTTCTATTCATGTTGCAGTACAGAATAGAACGTAATTTATGTATGTATAAAGGAAATGTTTATTTACTCCAACAAAGTTAGTTGCCTTGAGGTCGATACTCTTTCGCTTGCAACCAGGTCTCGCAGACGCTTGATGGCGAGAAGCTGCGCGGGTCGCATTTTGTCGTTCCATCATATTAAGGTAGTTTCAAAACAGGTGAACGCTTCACCCGCAGTAGGTCCCGTTTCCGGTTCCGCTTCAATTATGTTATTATCGTCCACACCCTGAGATTCATCCATTACACTTTGTACAATTTTATCATCGCAAAAAACTTCAAATCCTTGATCTGTTGAATCCTACTGCAACCGTTAAATTGTCGCATCCCACTCATAAATAGCCAGGAACATTTACAATAATGTCACAAATGTCTTCATTTTGCTCAATTTCAGTTTCTTCCTCGTTCTTCTTTGCCTCTTCCTTTTGTTCCTGGATTTGTTCATTAGTTGAAATTTCTTCTTAAATTTTAATTTTTCACTAAATTCCAAAAATTAGCGATCATGTAGCAATAGTCCTTCAAATGTAAGCTTTCTGAAATGTTACAGTACCCTCTTCATCTTCTTCTGCCAACAGTTTGCTGTTGTGTGTTTCATTTACTCGAAAACGCTCTCGTCCATCGTCTTAAACAAGCTCATTACATTTGGTGACAAAAAGAGTCTTTGGTTTCTGATTTGAATGTTTCAATAAATGTATCGGCAGCCTCTTCACTTAAAGTTTTTCACCACTTTGTCGAGCTCCCGAATGCCACGCCTGGCCTTAAAATTTCGAAGTCAATTGTTCCTCGCCTTAAAATCAGATAAATCACCGAACTATTCAGCGAACACTTTGGTCGTTCACAGATGATGGAGCCAGAAATTGGATTTCCAATTAACCTTTCCTGTAAAAACCTCTTGTAAACTGCTCTTTCAAGCACATTATTTTTAGCTGTTCTCATCATTTTTCGGTATGAACTGCCATTCTGAGAGTTGAGGACAGATCGTCCACTTTTAACTGTTCAACCTTCTACAGCAGAGGTTTTCAGAGCTTTTATTTCAATTTTGTAATTTTCCTATAAATGATTATCATTTCAAGGCACAGCGTTCCACAATAATGAATTTGCTAAATAGATCCCATAACATCTCTCATCAAATCATTTATCTCTCTGAAGTTCAGAAAATATTGAAATAATATTGTAAAACCAGTCTTCAAGATAACAAATATATAAAAAAAAAGTAGATCTTAAAATTTTAGAAAATTATGACATTATCGCAACAATTTAATAAACAACTTTCCAAAAGACATTAAAATATTTTTAATTTTTACTTTAATATTAATCGAAAATTTACATCTATACTTATTTTAGAGTTACAGGATAAGCAAATCATTACAAAACGTTTTAAAAATTTTCTAAGTTTTTCTGTAGAGAGGAAGTGATTTATGTGACTTCGCGATTCTACTGCTTCTGTTCATCAAGTAATAATAAATTCTGGAATATTCAAAATGAATTCAATCAAAGAAATCTAATTAGTTTGATTGGATCGATGTTGATGAAAGAGCCCTCATTGATGGAAAACAGATCATTTCGGTTTATTTCTACATTAAATGGAAATAATTGAAAAATGTAAAGAAAGTTAGGAAGCAAACTTTGCATTATTAATTGACAGCAAATCTATTATCTTAAGGTTTTCTCTAGAAATCTAGAAAGTAATCAACAGATATCTAATTTGAAAACATTAAATATTATTAAAACTTTCATGTTTTCGGATTATTCAAATATTATTCAAATTTTATTTTTCCAAATTATAAACATGAATTTTGTAGAACTTTTGTAGGATAGAAATCTTAAATAATTTTGATTATTGGAGGTTTAAGCCTTGTAAATAATGTAAAGTTCAAGTTTTTACATTAAAAGATGCTACTGATTAAAAGTGCAGCATATATTGCAAATAGTATATAAAAGATTTATATTATAACTAGCAGCAAAGCCTGTCGGACGACACGCATAAAAAAATCTGAAAATCATTTTATTATCAACTATCATCTATGAATTAAATATCTGCTTATAAACTATATTTTTTGTAAAACAAGAATCAGATCCTTCTATCAGATGTCCTTGATCTATTCGGTCAAGAATTTTGATTTTAACGTCGCAAGCACGACGTGCCCCAGAAATAGCAACATGTAACAGTACATGACTAAAAACAGGCACTGGCAAATAAATGCCAACCATATCTAAAGTTTGTTCTTGTAAATAAATGTTACTAAAAGTAAGAATGGAATAATTATTATTTTTGACCCATAACGCCGAAAGGAATTTAAAACTCATCTTTGTAATCTAAATACTGTGCTAACTTGTGAACGAAGCTTCTATAGGTTTATATCTATATCTATAAACCTATAAACGGCAGAAATGGTTTTGAGTTTCGACATCAGCGTAAACAACTAAGTATGCCAAATTTCATTGAAATGGATGCAGTGGTAACAAAATTATTTGGTTTTGAACGTACGTTTTGTTAGAATTTCAGTTGTCTAGGTCAGTTCCCAAGAATAAAATTTCATTGTAACAACATGGAATGACAAAATGAACTAATATTTTCATCCAATGGTACCATTGAGAATCCTTGGATCTATCTTAATAGCTTAATTATATCGAGTTACAGACAGACAGACGAACTTAGCCAATTTATATATATATATATATATATATATATATTTGATTCGATTGATAATTCGATTTGAAATATTTTTTTCTTAAATGTTTATCAGACCTATTTAGGTGTACTTATTATCTGTACACCTGTAATATAGGTTCTGAGAGTTTAATCTAAAGGATCATTTTCCACCCAAAAATAAAAACGAAATACCAACCATATCTAAAGTGTATCCTTGTAAATAAATTTTACTAAAAGTAAAAATGGAAGAATTATTATTTTTGACTCATAACGCCGAAAGGCATTTAAAACTCATTTTTATATAATCTAAATACTGCGCTAAATTGTGAATGTAGCTTCTACGGCAAAAACGGTTTTGAGTTTCAAAATCATCGCAAAAAAACTGAGTAAGTATGTCAAATTTCATTAAAATGGGTGCAGTGGTCACAAAATTATTTGGTTTTGAACGTATGTTTTGTTAGAATTTCAGTTGTCTAGGTCAGTTTCCAAGAATAAAATTTCATGGAAACAACATGGAATGACACAATGAACTAATATTTCATCCAATTTGAGTACCCTTGATTCAATGGTACCATTGAGAACCTTGGATCTATCTTAATGACTTAATTATATGGAGTTACAGACAGGCAGACAGACGGACAGACAGACAGCCAGACAGACGAACTTAGCCAATTATGTAAGTTGATTTTATATTGTAGAGTATTGTACATAGTATGTGGGCCTGTAAGGTGCTTGACTGGGATTGGAGGAAGGCGGATTCAATTCCTAATTTCGGCATATGAAGGAGATTTTTCCATGCTAAATTCTCCTCCAAACGGGTCCACCAAGTTCTCTGTAGAATGGGTACTGGCTTTCTTTCCCGGGATGCACACGGGTGACCGCTGATCACCCGATAATCTCAGTCCCAAGGTCAGAGAAACGTTGAGAAGATTATGGGCCTTAGTGGGCCCCATAACATCTAACCTAATACTTTATTTTAATACTTTACTATAATACTTTATTATAGTATTTAATTATATATAATAAGAATGTATAATACGAACAGTCTTTTACGTGTGTTTAGAAGATATAATTAAATAAAAAAAACACAGTTAGTTCTTTGAAACTGTTTTAAAAATATATTAACTGGTTAAAACCTTTCTTGGTTTTAAGCCCATATTGTAAGATGCTTGACTGAAATTTGATCATTAGAGCAGATATCTGAAGTTGCTATAAAAATCGATTCTATACATTTACCTACGGAGTGTGGGTTGTTGTAGTTTCGCGATGATTTCGGGATTATTAAATCGTGGTCGGTGTTTGTCACATGTTGTACGGTAGTGTAGGATGCATCATTTCGAGTTCTGGCCCGACGGTGGTCACCGCTCGAGTAAGGGATGTTTAGTTTCTCCAATATAGTGACAGCTCTCGTTGCCGCACTTTAAGGAACACACGACACCTTTTTCGGATTTGAGGGTTTTTTTTTTTTCTTTTTTTAGTTTATCATGCCAAATATCAAAATTGCTAATTGCAAATGATTATTCGGCAGCTTTCATCCGTAAGCGAATTGATACTTTTCAAATATACAATAATGATAATCCATCAAATACCCTAGCAATAGATAGGCAATTCATATCCATTGATTTTCACCCTATAATATTCCAAGCCATTTCAAATTTGTGGACAAATTTTAACATTGTGGTTACAGCTTCAAGTCGTAGTAATACTAAGACAATACTTATGGATGTAATGGTGACGCCCCTCAAGTCTGAAGCAGTTATATAGTATGCTGTTTGGTGATGACATCGATGTGTGTGAAACGAGCCGGGATAGGTTAGAGCTAAAGCTGGAGGAATGGAGAGGGTGTTAGAGGAAAGAGGAATGAAAATAAGTAGGGCGAAGACGGATATGTCTTCTTTTTCAAAGCATCAACAAGAAGACATATTTATAAAACTACAAGGTGAAAGGTTACCAATACTAAGAAAATTCAAGTACCTGGATCGAACTTAGAGAAGGATGGAGAATTAGAGGCTGAAGTAAGAAGTTTTAAAATGCAATATGAATGAATGAATTGGAGGAAAATGAGTGGAATGTTGTGCGATTGGAAAGTAAGTTGCAAGATGAAAGGAAAATTGCACAAGATGGTGGTAAGACCTGCAGTTATGTCTGGTACTGAGACACGGGCAGTCACCAAGGCCCAGGAAAGAAAAATGGAACTAGTAGAAATGAGAATGGTAAGATGGATGAGTGGTTTAACAAGAGAGGACAAGATTAGGAACAGCCAAGGTGGGACAGGTGAGTAGGAAAATTCAGGAAAGTAAACGGAGATGGTTTGTATATATAGAACGAAGGAATGAAGATTACATAGGAAAGAAAATGTGGATGTTGAAGGTGCCAGGAAAGAGAAAACATAGCAGACCCAAGCTCAGATGGAGAGATGAGGTGGCTGAAGATCTGAAGGAAAAAGTATGTACGAGAAAGGAAGCCCTAAACAGAGAGAAATGGAGAAAAAGAATAAAAGAAGGGAACGCCAACCCCCACACAGAAATGGGAAATGGTTTCGAAAAAGAAGAAGAAGAATCAAGAAAACATTCTGAAGGAGTTAATTAAGTCAAGAATCTCTTTCCTGAGAAATTGGAATGACCAATGTTGTGAGACTGCTTACCAAAATTATTACCAGTTTTTATAGAAATATTCTAATAGTCTCGTTCTGAAGATTAGTTTCTGAAGATGTTGTAAGAAAACTTCAAAGAGTAAATATGAAGAACTTGTTTTGACATTGTTTTAAACATGAACTAATATTCTGATAGTCTGACACTTTGAAGAACCGTTTGAAATTGCATGGAATGAAAACGTTAGCGTTATTTTAATGTTTCCTGATCCTATTGCTGAATTTTTAATCGAAACAGAACTCTGTTCTTGAAATAGTTTGAAATGATAACATGTGATAGATGAAAAACTTTATCAGGAATAAGGTCCATGTCTCTTGAGTCTGCAATACGCTAAAAAACAACAAAGTGTATCTGGGAAATGAGGGGAAACCATTAAGAAAATTGAGAGTTCTCTAAGTAAAAAAAATAGGAAAAAAAAATGTGCATGAAAGACCAAAACAGAATATGGAACAAGCAGAGAGAAATTATTTTAAGGATATCAATGAAGGACATGGTGCTTTTGCGCTACCGAATTTAATCCCAATACATGTGAAGAATTAGAATTCAAGATATTTTTTTATCAGTTTTAAATCCAAGCAATAAAAATCATGTTATTCGAAAAGTTATTTTCACTACATGTTTATTATCATGTTATTTTCACTTATTCCTAAAAATTTCCATTGTTTGCCAGTTACAGTTCAAAATTTAAACGCAAACAGTTTAATGAGTGTTGTAAAGGTAAATCAACTTAAGTTACTTTGTCGGTGATTTTATTTATCGATCAAGAAACTTCGGTGTTGGAATTTGGGTCTTTTTATGAAGGTGTTTCTTTCACTTATATTAAATTAATCTGCTTTATAGGTTTAATCCTCTTAATCATTGTTAATGAGAGTAATAAATATTCATTTAAATAACTGCAGAACATATTTACTTAAAAAAAAAGCATAAATGAAAAAAGATAAGGGAAATGTATTATCCTTAAATGCCGAAATTAATTAGCTAAACATTGAAAATCTAGCAGATTTATAACCGCAGAAAAAAAGCTAATAACATAATTCATTTAGAAGACAAATGAAAATTTAAATGAAAGGGGATTGTAGTACAGATTAGAGCTACTGTTTCAAGTATCAAGAAATTGCTGAATAAATTAAATTATGAAATCTTTAATTAACCCTTTACTGTATTTGCTATCTGGCCAACTGACACTAAATTACCCAGTAATGGACGTTTTTATTGCGTACACTGTTTATGTAAGACTTATAAAACTTCGAGATCTTAAGTTTATGTGCATTTTCTTTGTATCGCACAGTGAAGCGTCATCTTTACCGCAAAAAATAATGGGATAAATTATATCTATCACGGTTACAAAGGAAAAAAAAAACATAAGAGTTTTCGTGCTATATCCATAAGCACGCAGAAATAAATGAAGTGTTTTTTTTTATTATTATTAATTTAACTATTGTTTATTCGAAATAGTGAAAAAGCTAAGCGCATGAGTGAATGAGCACATTCCGTACTCCTACCGTATTTTGTTTCTCGTTTGTTTGAAGGCTTAACTGTTAGCGATGAGGCCTATCACGAGGCTGAGTTAGGCTGGTTTACTTTCTTTCTTTCTTGTGTATTTGCCTTCTTCTTCATTTCTTTCTCTCCTTTCGGCATCTAAGGCATATTGCGAAATTCTAGGATTTGTACAATAGGTCTAAAGTCACGGTACCAGTGAGGTAGGACTGTATCGGAATCAAAAATAAAACAAAAAACACATACTTTGAGCAATAACCGCAGAAGGAAAAACTCAACTACAAAAATTTAAAAATCAATAATAGAATTTCTTCTAAACTTATTTATGAGAAATTGTGAAATAATGTTGGATCTTAGGTTCTGTGCCCAATCAAGCAACGCTATTTAAAGTGATCGAATTAAACCTTTTTTTATTCATCTTTTCTTTGTTTATGTTTCTTTTATTTATTATGAATAAATTGACTCTTACTTTCTACAATGTTATTGTAGAAGTGAAGTTTTGATTCTGTTTAGTTCACTTATTTATCAAAATTAATTTCAAATAATGTTATTTTTAATTTCAGTTATTTGTTAGTCAATTTCATTAAGCTTTTATAACAAATTTTGGAGGTAGTTGTTTGAGATGCATATTGAGAATTGATCTTCTAAACCACAATTTTTTGATATTATTTTAATATTTAACATGAATTTATCCTTTTGAAAAGTGTTACTAAATAGTTCGTAAATATCTGAATTTAGATATTAATAAAATTGATATTAATAGTCAATTCAAAAGTTTATCAAACGATTAATATTACTATCATAAA
The DNA here is from genome assembly GCA_023159025.1 of Thereuonema tuberculata. Taxonomy (NCBI): domain Eukaryota; kingdom Metazoa; phylum Arthropoda; class Chilopoda; order Scutigeromorpha; family Scutigeridae; genus Thereuonema; species Thereuonema tuberculata. The sequence goes on from JAFIDM010000001.1 coordinate 3,412,089, forward strand.
TAGAAGGTCAAGAGGATAAATTAGAAATATAAAACGATATCAAATTAAACTAAATTATAGGAGAAAGAATTTCGTGGTCAGAATATTAGAATTTTAGTTTGAATTATATTTGTACGATTTATTATTGAAGAAATAAATTCTACCATTTCTCAATTTTCACGAAATCATCTAAACAAAACCATTTGCAAATAATTCAAAAGTATTTTTAGCTAACAACAGCAAAAGTTTAAAAAATAGTCAAATAGTGTATTAGAGGAATTGAAAGCAACTCAACAGGAAAGAGCAAGTGAAAAGAAAGAGGGCTTATAAAGAAGAGGAAGGAGATTGTTTGGAACAGGAGAAAAAGGAAAGAAACTGACAGTAAAACGATGAAGAAGTAAAAATGATTACAACCAACTCACAGGTCCCAATTTTCATCATTGATGTGCTTCAAAGAAATAATCATTGTTTTAGATGATAAATTTCTGTACTTGTTCTAATTGTTTCTAAATGAAACGGTCATTGCCATGTGATTGGCTCTGATTTTTTAAAAGACTTTTAGAGCAATCAGCGACGAGATCTAAAACTTTCGACTTTCAGATTTTGTTAAGGGTTAAAGACGTTTTTGGTAATCAATGCAATTTTTATGGAATATTAAATGACTTTTAAGTAATAATGTAGCTCAAAAAAATACACCTCACTCAATCTTTCTTCGATATTTCAACCCTTTAATCAAGGGTTTTCTTCAGAAAAATATTTACATAAATAAGAAAAGAATGAATTGATCATTCTTCTTCTTCACATAAACAGAAAACAGAATAACAATCATGAAATTGAATCCCACGTTGACATTTTCTAGATATATTATTGTAGCTTAACTTACGTGCATTGTTGCAGCTTAACTTATATGCATTGCATGATTGTTGTTAACGTACATTTCATTTTAATAATAGAAACACTGTTAAAAACTCATTATACATGAATATCAAAATGTTGAATATTTTTAGTTAAGATACATTCATAATAACTTATTGACTCATATTACATAAAAACAATACTAAAATATTGAAGCTTTAATTGTTTTGACAAAAAAAATCCGTAAAATTGTAAAACTTCAGTTTTTGCTTTACATATTTTGACAAATATTGAGTGAGGTGTATTTTTTTTAGTTACATTATTTCAATGTTAAAATATCTTAGAAGACTTTTAAATAAGTTTTCAATCTGTTCGAAACTAATTGTATTATATACAGAGTTATCAGTTGGAATACGATGAACCCGCTACTCCTTTCTGGCGCCATTTCCTAGAGCAGTGTATCTGTTACAGTGGACATGCACCTGATGTCAGTACCTCGTGATATTTATTGTCCAATAAGAAAAGAGTAATAATAAAATATACGTTTCAATCAATAAAATTAGGCATTCTTCTAAATTGATAGTAATTATTAGCGTAAGAATGTATCATTATTATAATAATTGATATAATAAAGAATTGTTCATTTATAACCGAATTGTAGATAATAAAATAAAAGCAGACAAATCAACAATGAAGAAAAAACAAGGTAGGGAAAGCGATTAGTAAACCAATCACAATGATTCACAATATTGCTTTAATTTCCTTGTACTTAAGAACATAACTGGAGCTGTACACTCTTAATGATATCCAGTACACGTAAAGCATTAGTACTACTATTCCTTTTTTTTGTTTCCAATAAACAATCGCCACAATTGCGCCTTTTGCGAATGCAAAAGACGCAATTATTGTTGTGCAATCATAACAATTTAATGATTAAATTTTAATGAGATTTTAGTGATAATTTAATGGGATTTTAATGTTACTTGTTCACAGACGGACAGACAAAACGGGGATATTAGTCTGCTGATCTAGATCAGAAGACCAAAAAAGTAATAGAAAGTACGTAATAGGTACAACATAGTCCATTTATTATATCTTGGAAGACACGTGACAACTCCATATATTGTGAACGATTGAGCATTAGTTATTCCTTGTACTTCCGTTTTGAACATGGCGGCTGCTGGACTCACACCGTTGCTCGCATGAACAAAACTTGGAAGGGTCAGTCGATAGAGATTATTTGGAATATTACTTTTTATTTCAAGTCGTCTATCTCTATCGTAAAACGACTGAAGCAGCAGATATTTTATCTCATTCAATATTGTTAAGGAAACCGAAACCACTAAGTAAGCGCATTGTTTGAAATTCCAAGCAAGAAAAGAGAGCGACCGGCATCGATAACAGAAATGGAAGACTAAAAATAAACTTTTTATGAAATCGAAAATAAATAAAAATAAAAAAAAATCCTTAACATTGCAAAATCAACAAAAATAACAAAAATACAATATTGTAGGGCGAGGACAAACGGGATGCAAATACCGGAAACAACGAAATTCAGGACGCGACCAAGTAATGAAGAAATGAAATGATAATGATTGGTTAACTGCGATCACGTGGCTTCACATATACATATCACATATATACATACGTATAATCATAGGAGTAGAATGAAAATAATAAAGAAAAGAAGATTCGTCCGAAGCCATGGCGTTAGCAGTAAATATGAGGACATAAACAGAAAGTTAGATGTGATGATGAAATTGCATTCCAGTAATGACTTCCAAAAAGCTAAAGCAGAGTAAGTGGACAATGCAGAGTAATGGCGGTGTGCACCAAACTTCAGTTAACTTGAAGGACTGCTATTTGGACGGAGCTAAAATTAGTGGGGGGGTGCTGCTCCACAAAAATTTTAGCCTTTGTTTTAAAATTGTGTGAAAGTAAACAAACATGTATAAAAAGAAATTTATCAAGTTTTTGAATAAATTTTCTTTTTATACATGTTTCCTTCAAATTTTTGTGGAGCAGCACCCCCCACTAATTTTAGCTCCGTCCAAATAGCAGTCCTTCAAGTTAACTGAAGTTTGGTGCACACCGCCATAAGGATTGTAAAAGATAAAGGACTAGAAATATAAGAAATACTTGCCTATATAGAATACAAAACGGCGTTGCCAAAAACTCAGTAAGTTGAACTCAGTAAAATAGCTGATTTTATAAGACAGAAAATTATATTAAAATTTCACATTCTTATATATATATATAAATATATTAAAATGTTTTGAATGATTTCAAAACTATCCTGTACAATCGCTATTGCAGTTACGATGCGACAAATACAGTTGGATAGAGCACATGTTCAAGTTTGTTTATGCATTGCTTTCAAATATTCGATATGGCCACCACTGTTAACCAGACATATCTCCAATCGGTACTAAAAGTCTTCCCAAACGCGACGTAGCATTGATCCATCTATTCTTTAGACAAATTTGTGACCCATATACCCAAAATGATGGGTTTTAGGTCAATAAAAACAAAACAAAACAAACAAACAAACAAAAAAAAAAAAAAACAAAAAAAAAAAACAATTTAAATGCTAAATTTACACAAACACAAGAGAAAAGAAAAACCAGGAAAGTGTCCCGTTAAACAGATAAAGGAGGCTTCGCGCCCGGCGGCCACTACCGGGCGACTGAAAAAATACGTGTATGTGTCGGCCATACCCCCAAAATTTCTGTGTCTGTATCTATGTCTTTAACACAGAATAGTCTCAAACATCAAAAACAAAAAAAAAAAAAAAAAAAAAAAATCTTTATAATGACAACACTAAGAAAATCAGAGGATTAAAAATTATTATAAACATAATTAAAACCCTTCCCCCTTTTTAAAAACAATCAAAAAGTTTAAAAAAAAGATTTAAAACATAATTCACCCTGGCAATAATAAAGTTCAGCATCGGATCCATTCTTTCCGTTCGGGAACCACCGAGGAAGCAAGAGAGATATTGCAGGAGACACGGAAAAAATGCAACACGGAGAAGAAAAAAAAAATTAAAACATCGGCCATGGAGACACGAAGAAAAACAAAAAGGGAAAAAAAAAAGAAGAGAACATTCTGGGACGGTTCAACGATTAGCCGGGGGGTGCAGACGGCAGGACCGCACCCGCCATCTATTCTGGCAATTGCAGTGGAAATGCGTCTTTTAACGTCGTTGAGATCCCGTGGTAACGATGGTAAAAACACCTTGTCTTTAATGTACGCCCTTAGGAAATAATTACAGTGAGTAAGATCTAGAGAGCGGGGAGGCCACGTCCACAGCTTCAAATGTTGATCATTTACACCTGCACGTTGTGCGATCTACCGTTGTGGCAACCGTTCGTTCAGATGTGTACGACTGAGTGGAAATGAGGTGTTGTCCCATCTTGCTGCAGAATGAAGTCATTTGTGTCGTGTTCCAACTCTAGTAACAACCATTCCGTTATCATGTGAAGGTAGATGGAGCCTGTCACAGGTTCTCTGAGAAGAAGAATGAGCCATACGCTGTGTTCACCGACATGGCACAGAAAACATTCACTTTCGGGGAATCATGGGGTAATGTAAGCATGGGGTTTTTCCCCAAATTCGCACATTGTGCCGATTCACTCTTCCGCTGACATGAAAGGTGGCCTCGTCACTGAAAATGATAGTGGTCGCAAAGTTCTCAACTTCACATCGCTGTAACATCGCCTGACAGAATGCCTCGCGAAGACGGTGTCGTTCGATGTCAATTGCTCAAGCCTCTCCAGGTGATATGGACGCATGTGTAGGCGTTTCCGTCGGGAGAAACATGAGCTTTGCACATTGCTGAAGATAGAGCTATTCCCTCTTAAGGTTTCAATTTCTTGTGTGATGTTATCTTTTAGTGCTTGTAATGTTGTTGGTCTGTTAGCATAAACCACTGATTTCAGATGGCCCCATAGGAAAAAATCCAGAAGACTCAAATCCGGCGATCTTGGCGGCCATTCAACCAGTCCTCGACGTCCAATCCATTTCCTTGGAAATGTACTGTCCAAAAAACTGCGCACATTCTTCGCAACGTGTGGCGGAGCCCCATCATGTTAAAACCACATATCTCTCCGCATTGCTAATGGTACGTCATCTAGGCGAGGTATAAGGAATGTTTCCAATAAATGAAGGTATGACTCACCCGTTATCGTGTTTGGGAAGAAATAAGGACCAATTATCAAACTTCCCCATATCAAAATTATGTTAAAAATAGGAAATCATTTGTTATACATTGTTTACAAGTAAATCAATTGTTATATGTAAACTATAAATTGTTGTATAAGAAATTGCTTATGGGTCCAGACTTTTGCACCACCCTGGTCCATATATACTCATGGACAAAAAAATTAGCGCACCAAGAAATAATTGCGGGATCGTAACGAAACTTGCAATGAAGGTACATGTCGGGGAGATATGCAAATGATTAGAAATGCAGCGCAATTGCGCATTACGTATAGCCGGTAGAGGGCGTTGAACATCGCACTCTGTGTATAAAACAGGTAACCAAAGCTTGTTTGAGTGTGCTGAATCATTTACAAAGGAAGAGCTGAGGTAGAAATGCCATTACGCCGTGTTCGAAGACAGTATACGCAGTTGTCGCAGTTTGAGAGAGGGAGAATCGTCGGGATGATGGAAGCTGGGTGGTCAGCTAGGCCAGTAACTCGTCAAGTAGGCCGCTCTGATTGTGTTGTGAGGAGGTATTGGGACCAGTGGATCCGAGAGATGTCATGTACACGAAGACCAGGCTCAGGACGCCCTCGACAGACCAGTCGTCGAGAAGACCGCTACATAGTCAGAAATGCACGCGTACAGCCAACTGCTTCATCGGCCGCCATCCAGGCACAGGTAGCACCTTCACTAGAGGCCGCTGTGTCTTCTCGAATCATACGAAGGCGCATGGCTGAAGGACAGTTGGTATCGCGGCGCCCATTACGTGTGCTGCCCTTGACGCCCACCCATCGACGCCTCCGTTTGGAGTTTTGCCGCGCACGAGGACACTGGACTGCAGCGGAATGGAACCAGGTCGTCTTTAGCGACGAATCCAGATTCAATCTCGGCAGTGATGACAATCGTGTTCGTGTGTGGAGAGCCCGTGGTGAACGCTTCAATCCTGCCTTTGCTGTACAGCGACACACCGCTCCCACAGCTGGTGTGATGGTATGGGGTGCCATTGCCTACAATACACGGTCACCCCTAGTATTGTTCCGTGGCACCATGACAGCCCAGCGGTATGTTCATGAAATCCTGCAACCACATGTGTTGCCACTCATGCAACGGCTCTCAGGAGCCATTTTTCAACAAGACAATGCTCGGTCTCATACGGCAAGGGTGTCATAAGACTGTCTCCGCACTGTTACTACCCTTCCTTGGCCTGCCCGATCCCCAGATTTGTCTCCAATCGAGCATATCTGGGATCATTTGGGACGACGAGTTGGGCATCCCACGAGTTTCAACGAACTAGAGGCAAGGTTACAGCAAATATGGAACGAAATGTCTCAAGACATCATACAGAACTTGTATGACTCAATGCTCGATCGTATCGCATCGTGCATTCGCGCTAGAAGGGGTCCAACGGAGTATTAACTCCTCCGTTCTTTTGCCTTTTTCTCTGAAATAAATTATCCTTTTTCTTTGATTTTCTAATCATTTACTTATATCAAAGTAGTCATTACGTATGTGAATTTTCGTTTCATTTTGACGACTCCTTCTTGGTGCGCTAATTTTTTTGTCCATGAGTGTATGTAAATATATACATACAGGGTTATTGACGAAAAAATGCAGAAACTTCGGGAGCTCATTCTACATGTAAAAGTAAAGAAAAAAAGTTATATAAACATAGGTCCGGAAATGCTTCGGTGGCGAGTTACGGCTAGCGAAAGAATTCGCCTATAATTTAGTATCCTGGGTGAACTGAAGACTTGCTGGAAATCTGGGAAGGTAAATTAAGGGGGAAATCAGCGATTTCTTATGGTTGTTGACCTGAAAAAATCGAATGAAAGATGTCGCAGAACTGTATCTCCCTGTGTTTGTAAGCGTATCCCACGTGGAACCTACAAAAGAGGGATCGCGAAACAACGAATTTGTACGTCAAACAACGTTTGACGTACAATAACGTTGATACACTAGGTTGGACATACAAACGTTTCCAATAAACTTTGTAGAACATTTAATTCTGAAGAAAACTGTGCAAATACAGTATACAGACCGTGATTAGATGGTCGAGTAAATGAACGTTTCGTCAGAACAAAACAACACATGTACAATAACGTTTTGAATAATAAACTTCTTCATAAATAAATAAATGATATTCATATTGAACTCCTTTCATCATAACAACTTTATTATTCCATTATATTCCATGATAAGAATTCTTGTTAAGGAATAGGTTAAATATCTCTCCCTAACCATCTGAGGAAGTTCTTTTGATACAAAAAGAACGAAATATTGTGGAATAATACAGTTGTTATGATGAAAGGAGTTCAATATGAATAACGTTGTTAATTTCCCAATAAACAGCGTAAATGTTTATTACAACTTTACATGTTGCATTTATAATTGTAAAAGTAAAAATGAACATGTGTGTCGCAAAGTACATAAATTATTGCATTGAAATACTGTATGACAGAATGTAATTTTATTTAAAACCACAGAATAATGTTGTGCGAAAAATTGTTAGTGCATAAATTGGCAACACAATAACAGCTGTTCAAAATAATGTGAATTGCATTGTTTTGATTTTTTGTGAGAACTAACAACTGAGTTGTAATCCATGTGTGTATTGTTCCGTATAATGGATACTAAATTATGGGCGAAATCTTTCGCTAGCCGTAACTCGCTACCGAAGCATTTCCGGACCTATGTTTATATAATTTGTTTTCTTTATATTATTTTTACATGCAGAATGAGCTCCCGAAGTTTCTGCATATCTTCGTGAATCACTCTGTATATTTATACAGGGTGTTGCAAAATTCGTATATAATATTCAAACCACGTGTAGGGAGTTGGTCACGGATCAATATATTCCTAATGAACCCATGTCCGGAAACGCCCTCGGTCAGTGTTTCCCAACCTTTATTGTGCTGTGCCCCACCTAAAGTATCTAAAGTATGCAATGCCTCACCAAATTAGATATAACTTTCACAACCAAAAAAAAAAACGACTTTTTAACCTTAACAATCAAAAAATAACAAAAAAAAAATTCCATTTTCCAATTGCTCCCCTTAACAATCAAATTGCCCCACATTGGGAAACAGGGCGCTAGGTGGTCCTATAGCGAGCCTTTCCGAGAGAACTTCTCTTTTGCTATGGTATAAGAAATGTTTACAAAATAGCACACACATTGATCTGGGGGCGCTATTTTTGTTTGTTTCAATTCAAATTTGATTCAAGTTTAATTCAAATATATATTCATCTTCCAACACAATAAAGAAATTGAACTTATTACTAAAATTTTTACTTGTATTTTATTTTCTTTAAATATAATTATTCTAATTTAATTGATTTCTGCCTTTATTCCCCTTATTTATTATTTATTTATACATGTGCCTTATTTGAGACTAGCAATGGCCCTTATTTGGAACAGGGGCTCCAAATAAGGCCCTTCAGTTATATTTTCAAAACTGTGTTATTACAGAAAGAATTTTAAATGCCACTAATTCTAAATTCACTTTTTCAAAACAGCACACCTTAAACTACCTTTCAAGACAGTTTTCAGAATTTTCACTCTTGCAGTAGGAATATAAAAAATCTTTAAACGCTAGGTGGGTCTTATTTGGCGAGTTACCTTAGGGGTAAAACTTCAACATCTGATGCAGGATTTTTCGCACCGTTGAGTATGGGATATCCATTTGCCGGGATATTGCCCGTGCACTGCTGGTACTCTGCATATTCGTCATCTCCTGTTCCACAACAGCAGATCCAACTTCTCCAATGTGTTGGTGACTGATAGCTTTGCATCCTCGGCCTGGTTGCACTGCTAGAGTTCCGTAGTTTCAAAGCGTTGAATCATTTTTCGTAGATTTGTTATGCTCATCGGTCTTCTTCGTAGCGTCTTCAACCGCCAAAATTCCCGAAGGGCAGCAGTGGCATTCTCGTCCCGCTGATAATACAGCTTCATTATGAAAACACGGTCACGTAAGGTAAGAGCCAACGAAAGACTGTTCGTCGCCGAGTGATGTGAATTCTCAAAGCCTTTTTTTTTATCGTAATCGCTCTACACGCAACACGGTAAGCAAATTATTTAATGTCACTGTATGGTCTTTGTATCCAAAGACAAATATGGACATTTCTCCGTAAGGCGCCATTTTGGAGTCACAGCACTGACGTGAGTCGCGCAAAGCGCTAACGATGTTTTCTGTTTAATTTGTTTTTTCATTGTATTTGAAGGAACTTTATAGTAATATCAATGTAAACTTTAACAACAGTGATTAATAATTTTTAAAATCGATGACTTACTGCAGTGAACTCATTATAAACGACCTCTTTAATTTCATATTACAACTTTCTTTAGTAAGCAAACAAAAGAAAAAAATTGTAAAAAATCATTAAAATGAATATATATATTCCATTTTTTCCTATTATTACTAATTATTACTTATACTAATAAGATATTTTTCCCCGAACTTTATTTGATAATAAAATCAAAATTAACGTGCGTACAATGTTAATATCATCAAAGA
>JAFIDM010000001.1:3422039-3440161 GCA_023159025.1 Thereuonema tuberculata
GAAATTTTGTTGTTAGTTATTGTGTGTTATCTTACTTTTTCTTTGATTTCTTTGATAATGTTGATAAAAACGCTTCGTAGAAATTTTCATCAAATGTGGATTCTACTAATTACTACAACTAAAGAAAATTTAACTTTTATTAATCATAAATATACCTACTTGTTATTCAATGTAAAATATTCAAAAAAAGTCTTGATAAAGCAGAATGATGAATTCTGCGAAATATCGTTTAGGCAATAAAGAAGATATTTTACGATGAAGTAAAGGAGTCTTATAATGAATTAATATGAAAAGATATGAAGATATGCATATATATATATTTAATCATAAATATAATAATGAACATGATTAAAATTTTCATGAAACAAATACTTATATAGGCGTTTTCAAATATATTGTTTATTCATTTTCTTACGTTTTAAATTATAAAATTGTCATTTTGCATGAATTCTTTTGTTTAGGGGATTTTTATCATTTGTTCATCTGATTGCACTTACATGTAATTATAAAATTATTTAATTTTAGGTAATAACTGAAAAATTTTAGCATTTTCAGTTTTTCCTTTTCTCTAAATTCAGTATCTATTGTTCGACAAATTGTAAAACTTAAGGAAAACTTAAGAATTCATTTTCAGAAGATGATTTCACCATTTTATTCAAAGTGAAATTTTATATTGCTTTTCAAATCGTTTTCAATAGAAAACAATAGCAATCAGACTAGTTTAACAGTCTTTGCAGATCTATTTACCAGAATTTCGTCATTAGTTTACGAACAAACAGTATTTCGTTTTAATTTTCGTTTACCGTCAGCACGATGTCTTTGAATTGATCCTCTGTAAAATCTTTCTTTAATTAACGAAATATAACCATTATTTTCTTGTTAAAACTAGCGGTAATTATTATAAGTAAATAGATTTATTGAAGTAGAAAATAAAATACTTAAAAATCTTTCCTGCCAACATTGTGGAGTGAGCATTTCAAACGAATTTTATTTCGTTCATCCGCCGGAAAGCGAAAAAAAAAAGCTCTGCTCTGCTGCTACAGCCGAATCAGAACAACTAGACATTCTATTTTACTAAAAAAAAGATAAAAAGAATAAGCAAAATGATGTAGTTGCTTCATAAAATTGGCGTCGCAGCCGAACACAAATCGGCGTCGCAGCCGAACGCAGCTGAACACAAGCGATAGATCGAAATTGGCAGCGCATGGGTCACATGGCGATTTTAGACATTCACGTATTCGCAATGTCGGCAAAGGAAAGTTCAAATGCTTTTCATACTTGTCTATGGACACAAAGACCCTACAGTGACTTTAAAATTAGTGTGTCAACAGCGCCACATTGTCCCCTGTTGGCGACTTTTGGTACTTCTTTTTTTTTTTTTTTTTTTGAAATCGAAACCTCATGTTCTACTCTGTATGTCCACCAAATGATGTTACGATTCGTCCAATATATTCCTCGCTAGATGCCTCAGAACACCTCACGTTATTTTATACCCACCCGGTACATATGGTTCTGCTGACTCACAAAAAAGAATTACCCAAATGACATCTCCCCCCCCCCCTCCTCCAATTCTAACCTATTTCAAGTCTGAAAACTTTTAGGTCTAAGAACTATTTCTGCGACTTTATTAAAATGCAGTGTACAGATGTAAATTTGCTTATATCGCCTTGGGACGCATGGATTGTACTGTTCGTTTTCAAAAGCGAGAATAAGTACTAGCGGACGATTCTACAGACAAAAGTGACCTTATATACGATTACGTTATTTAAGACCTGACCATATATCCGATATTTCATATCATAGAATTCCTATTCAGTAAGCCGGGATTTTAGAAAAGTGACCTTATATGCGGGTGACGTTATATCGAGGTCCGACTGTATGCGGTTTATACTGCCCCTAAAGGACATAAATATCCTTTAGTTTTACAATTCTTCAGACGATATAATGCTAAGACAGCAGTTTCCTTTATTTTAGCTAATGTAATATGATTACATTAGTGATTATTTGTTTAAATTACATCAATATTTTTCTATCCTTAGTTTAAAAGAATTAATTTATATCAGTTTATTTGTTTATTTAATAATTCAAGTAAAAATGAATGTCTTTAGTTCAAACATGTCTTTAGTTTCCATTTTGAGTCTCATTAATAACAATGTTTAAAATTATTGATGATTGAGAAAACTGAACACCATAAGGTCAAATGAAATAACATCCTAGAATCCATCTCCATCAAATCCGATTCCATAAGTTTCTATCTACTAAATTCTTTGGGCTAAATCATCGTAAGGATGAGAAGTCATTTGCGATATCGGATACAGATTGTGGTGGAATTTGTGCAACAGGGAACTGGAATAATAAAAATTCCTAATATCAGACTGCTTTTAAGATTGTTTTCCATTTTATTAGCTTGGAAAGCTGTCCTTTGAACATCGGAAACCAATATCAGACAGATTTGAAACATTTGTCTTATTTTGTTAATTAGCTTTTAGAAAACATTACTGAAGGTATCTCGGAGTCATTCATCCAAAATATGATCTTTTCAATTTTACTGAGATTGATTCAATGTATTTCTAAGTCAATCGTTCACGGGGATTTTTGTTAATCCAGTCAATAGGAAAATAAGTTTTAAACAGGGAATATTTGAATAGAAAACTTATTATTTAAAAAAAAGAATAAAAGGAATTCAGAGGCCTAAACTATTAATAGAAAATAAGTTAAATAACATACATCGTATTAGTTACAGTAAAACCCCGATTATCCGAGTTTCCGCTTTAACCGAGCTATCAGATATTTCTAGGATTTTCCATTTTTAAAACTACCGAAAAAAATTCGGAACTTGATCTCACCAATCAACGAAGAGGATATACGTGACTAGATAAACACTGATGAACAACAAGACATTACAGATGAAATGATCGTCAATAAGGAAAATGAATCTAGCGATGATGATGAAGACAGTGACGATGAAAACGACCTATGAAAATCTCCCATACAGATGGACTAAAAGCTATCGAAAGTACTATTGAATATATAGAACAACAAAAAGAAGCGACACCAGCCTGTTATCCTTAAAAAAATAGTGAAACATTGCTGCCGAAAAACGCCAAAGTAATGTAAAACAAAAAACAATTACGGCTTTTTTAAGTAAAAGAACTCTTTAATTATCGTAACAATAGGAATTGCATGTGGTGTCTCAGTATAACTTTTGTATTTGTCAAAATATACATTTAAACTTATACAATTTACTTTATTTACAATTTTCGCTTTAACCGAGTTTGGCTTGGTCCACATTAACTCGGATAATCGGGATTCTACTGTATTTAAAAAAAAACCCCACCAACATAATCATCTCATTGTTGTTTTTTATGTAGTATTTATAGTGGTATAAGTATTATGGCGTTTAAGAAGTTTCAATCAATCTTCTGTTTATTTATATAAAGATTGCTTTATCGAGATGCTAGAAATAAAAATCACAGATTAATATAATGTTTAGCATTAAGAGAACCAAAAATAATGCTGAAATAGGACAGTAATATGAAAGATATATAAAAGAATGAAATGATTAATGGTATTACTACAACAGAAATTAAATTAATAAATAATATAAATAAACTTTGTTGATATTATTTCTGATATTTGATAAGTATAAATTTATTAACGAAAAAATAAAGTATTTAAAATATTAGTTTTATTTGAAAACTTTATTTGATCACTGTTTGAAAAATTTGTAGTTGTTGTTTTTCACTTTCACAAATGAATCTTCGGATACATGTAAAAAAACCTGGAAACAAAAATGGAAACCCAAGAATGATGCAACCAATTCACTTGCCTTATTAAGAAAGAGAGAGAATAGCAAAGCATATATGAATACTACAACTAATATATATGAATACTAATAATCACAAACTAAAATAACTGAATAAATTATCACCATAATTACAATAGACATAAAAAAAATTAGGATATTAATTTTACTCCTTGTTTTCGATCCAAATAATTCGGAATTAGTTTTTAAGAACGAATCTAAAGGAAAACAGTGATTTTTTTGTGTTTTAAGAAAATTAGATTTACTTTGAACGGTTTTATAAGAGAATGGATGGCACCGATGTCTTTCAGCTCTTTTCAAAATAAATGAATTATAAAATTGAAAGTCATTTAAGACAGTCGTTGAAATTAGGAATGGGTTCCGAAATTAAAAAATCCCCGCACCCCACACAGATTTGGTTGACAGACTGAAGTGGAACAATCAATGGCTGCTTGATGCCCAAGAAGGAAGGTTTCGTTTATTAATTACATTTATCTAGATAAACCAAAAATTAGCTGAAGGTTATTCCTTAGAGATTTAACTTATTTAAATAATTAAAAAAGTATCTGACACCAACACAGAGAGGCATTGTGCATTACATCCAAGAAGAAACAAAGAAAGACAAATGCTTTTCAAAGTCAAAGGCTTTTTCTAGAATCAAATCATATCTAAACATAAATGTCAATGCATAATGAACATGCATTGCTGAATGATGAAAGTAGGGATACCGGCTTTTTAACAATATATACACATTCTCAAAAATTATGCGGAAGTGTGAATCACAGGAAAAAAAAATTGCCAAAGTTAATGACCAAAAGTAATTTATTCCCACAGCTGATATATGGTGATCGTTAGTATTAGAAACTTTACTCAAAACTAGAACAGTCATAATTGAGCCAATTTCCAAATGACTCCGTATTGTTGTAATTAGATCTGCTGAAATGGGAACTTACGTTTTGTATTCACCTAAACATTTTTTTGCAGACGCATTTCTTCCCCTGAAGTTATCAAAACTGATTTGAACTCAATTTAGATAAAATTGGACTTAAGCATTTCTGGCCACTAAGCCCTTCATACACAGGATGAGTCAGGAGCATAAAGTGGTGGGTGGAAGTATGGATGATTCCAAACAAAAAAGTTCATAGGAATAGGAGTCATATTCCGAAAGGTTAGCGAGAAATAGTGGTTACACCATAAACAAAGGCAATAAGAAATGAAACACAAGGACTCAGCGAAAGACGATTGTTTAGGCGAAATGATGCAGAGAAAAGTGTTGAACATGTTACATTTTGGTTATCGGAAATGCCACCAATCGCCTCAGGCGTTTTCCACGTGCCTCAGGATATACGTGCGGCACACTTTCCCTTCATCCTGCGAACTTTATGGCACACCGAGACGAGCGGAAACGCGTCATGTACTTGTTGTCAGCCTACGCCTTGGCCACAACATTTTGTGGCGTCGTCAACATTTTGCGCTGCTTAACGTTCCGATAATACGTGCACAACTAGGGAATGTCCCGGTTTCCATAATTAGCGAAATACTTCTGCAAAGAGCTCGATTCGGTGCCTCGAAAATCGTCACCATTATTATAATCGTCGCCTCGAAAATCGTCAGCCAGTTCCCTAGCATTACCATGACTGCACCCAAAGACATACACAATGTTCTCATATACGACATTTGTGAAGATGCTCAGCATTTTACACGTCTGCCACGCGTCAATGGCACTATGTATCATAACGGTCGAACGCACTGACACAGCGCCCTCACCACTGGCAGTCGTCACCAGACGTTGCCAGTGGGCGCTGTGGCGACTGGTCTGCCCTCTATACCACTGCCGCTGCTATTACTGCATATCACGGTAACTTGGTTACCGATCGGATAGGACCCTTCTTCCAATGAACGTTTTTGCTTACAATGATCCTTACTATCACCCACTGCATTATTCCTCCTGAATCATCCTGTGTTTAAACACTCAGATATTGATTTCTCATGCTAATGACAACCTTATAAACTAAAAACAGGCTAGCCCACCGTAATCCCGGGGGAGTTAATTGCTGGGTAATTTGCTGGGGGAGGGGTTGATACATCGGGAAACCGTGTAGAGACATTTGCGGGAGAATGGGTTGTATACTCGCAAGTCTTCAAGATGTATCCCTTGACTGCAGTACAAAAATCATCCTGTTTATTCTGGTTCAGACAACTTCGTGCTTAGATAAGGATCAGTGGGGCTGCTTTTTTTACGGACGAGTTCAAGTTTAATCTGCAGAGGGATTTCTACTGTATCCTTTTCTCGAGATAACCTTGGACTAGGTACAGCCTCCAACGTTATTGAACAGGATCATTATGGCGGAGGTAGTATCCTGCCGTGGATCCTCATTATGTTGGATTCACTTGCTCCTTTCCAATATATTCGCTGGAAACCTAAACAGGTCCGATATGCCACAATGTCATTCTGTAGCAATAAGTCAGGCTTTTAAGGGGTGCAAAGGGACCTGATTTCCTGGCTATGGATGACAACATACACACTGTCATAATCCTAGTTGATGATTACCTGGAAATCATCTGATGCCAGCACGATCTCCCAACTGAAAGCCCAACTGAAGACGAATCGGACATACACGGAAGACTTATTGCAGAACATCATCCAACTCTTCAGGAACTCAGAATGGCGTTGGTTCAAGAGTAAACTATATTCCACAATAATAGCTTGCGATAAGTATACATCTCGCTGTACTATATTCGTTGGCCATCATATGGCATATGAGCATTTTCTACACTATGTTTAGTATGAAAACGAGTGTTCATTACTTGCTCCAGGGTGTTGTTTTTCTTTATTCTGACCACATTGAAGGTGTTATTGCTGATCGTTTCTGAGTTATCCTTTGATTAAATATATTACAAATCTACAGTAAAAGAATCCTACGGCTGGTAAGGTCGTAATTCTTGAACATAAATCTCTCAAAATCCATCGAAAAATATTTATATATGAATATGTAGTAAAATTTATCTCAGATTGGAACAGTAAACAAAGAGTTTCCATTTTAATTTTTAGTTTACTGAAATCTTTAATTACAAAAGATGTAAATTTTAATAGAAAAAAGCAACTTTGCTATTTTTCGTTGCAGCCCTAATAAGATTTCTGAGTAATCTTAGGCTACTTTTTTTAAATATTATTATTTATAAGGGCCTACGATATAAAGGGAAAGGTTTTTCTTCAACACATGATTCAAAATAGCTTTTGGTCTTAATTAGATAAAGACTAGTTGCAACCCATGAAAAATTCACGGAAGTAAAACAAAAACCGCATTTTTGAAATACCGTGATATTTTTCAAAAACACAAGATTGAAAAATATGTTCTAAGCTAATTTTTTAAAAGGAATAAAATGTATAAACCCTGCTGCATTGGATCTATTTGTAGCGAAATTTGTACATTCAATACAAATTCCACTTACAGATTTTGTCATTTATTATCGAGGCCTTCAAAATAACGTAAATAACGCCAAAAACATTCAAAAAATTCTAAAACTTTGGAATCAAAGAAATTTTAGAAATTTTACTTTAGTCACCTATCTAGATATATTTATTTTATTTTTTTTTCAATAATTCTTTAATTACCTTCTACCAAGATTTTGATTCTAATTTTGATGAAATCTTCTTTATGTCCAGAACAAACAAACACTGTCGAAACACAATTATTATTTGGAAAAATTCATTATTTATAAAAAAAATTCCAAATACTTTAAAAAAAATTTTTTGTTTAAATTTTGAGTAAATATTGAACAACGCACCAACATTAAATCAACTAATTTTTCTTTTCAAAAAGACATTTGTTAGTGTATTTTTAAAATTAAAAATACACTGTAAAATATTAAAATATTCTCTCTCCGACTCTGCGCTTTCTCGACTTTGATGACAAACAAACGTACATCCGTACATCCGTTTTTTGCCTATTAATAGTATGATTCATGATTCTTTGTTTCTCTCGTAAGGTCTACTTATTAAAAAATATATTTTACTTATTTTAAAAATGGATTAAAAATGCATTTGATTTCTTTCCAGGTGGGAATTGCACTGACAAACAGTTCCGATGTTCCAATTCCCGATGCATCCTTCTTGGCAATGTGTGTGATACTGTTTGTGATTGTGCAGATACTTGTGAAGATGAGGCACAATGTGAAGACAGATATATCATAGTAGATGGTAAGATTTTGTTTAAAATAAATAGTAAGTTAAAATTTTTCTAAATGAAATAGTGCTGAGTAGCATTTATTTTTTTTACATAACATAATCTTTTTCAACATACTGATACTGATCCTCTTTCAATATTCTGATTTAGAATTGATGATACAAGGAAGTTCAACAACGACTACGAAATGACTGTGCTACAAATTTTCGACCAAGTTCAGCTTTATATTTTGAAAATTTCAAAAAACATTTTTTTATAAATAGCTTTTTTTCTTGTTAATACTTCCCTTTCCCACAACTTAATTTCAGCAACAAAACAACAAATATATGCTACGTTTCTTTTGATAATTGGATGTTATGGAAAGAAAATGTACAAAGAAAGACAGATTTTTATTAGGATTTAATGTATAAAGATTTGCAATTATAAACATTTACACAATCTGATACTTCATTTCATAATTTTTAAATTTTGAAATTTGAATTTTTTTATAAAACTCGTTCATGCGCTTCAATTTAATTAAAACCATATTTAAGAAACATTTGTAAAATATTTCAAAATCTAGATATTTTGACTCTATGGTTAATACAATGGAGTTGATCTAGATTCGATATAATTTCTATTAAAATAAGTTATTTGGACAAAGCTTAAGTCACCTCCCACTGTAAAAAGTTTACTTACATTTGTTCTTTAGATATCATCAGAGAGCGCAGCAATATTAAAATCCGCCAAGTGCTACAGGTTCACACAGTAAACAGAAGTATGCTCTTGTGTGTAATTTGCTCCGATTAAATGAGTATATGGTAAATAAGTGGCAGAAAGATGTATTACGTTTAGCCGAAACACTTAGTTTACAAGAAGTTGATGACGAGACATGTCATGTTAATTATGTTAATTATTTTCACAAACCATTGCCATCCATGCCAGACAGAATTCTCAAGTTTTTTGTTCGCAGGGAGTCGTTAAGTGCTATTAGTTGACATTCAGCCCAGGGCGACTGATTTTTGTCCGGTGAGCTTAATTTGTAGGTGTATCTGGAAACTTGAGATCGAAATAAGTTTAATGCACAAGTTTTCAATGATTTAAATTTACGCAATTTAATAGACCAAACTTCGGAAATTTCTGATTCATTATGAATTATATATTAGTGAGTTCCATTATCCCTTGATAAGTGTTTGTCACATACTTATCGAGGGAAATGCAAATGGAACTCAAACTGACAAACCTAGAGAACAAACAATTCCCAAACCTACAGAACCTAAATTTGAAGCTACTAATTCATAATCAAGTATAAATATTTTAAGAACTTTTTGCAGCTACCGTGTTGTCCAGGAATGTTTATCATTGTTTGGAAAAGTTGCATATTTACCTGAAAGCTAATTTCCTGAATTACTTTTAGATTAAAAAGTTTATATATCTTGGTATATAAGTATTGCGAAAAATAGAGAACAATTCAATTAATTAATAGTTTGAATTTTTCGTTGATAAACTTCTTATTATTCAGAATCCTTTCCACATTGACAGTGTTGTAGGACAATTTTTTCCAGCGTATTTTTTGGAACCAGAATGAATTTAGTGAATTTCGTTTACAAGAATGAACGAATTTGAATGATTGGATAGATTGAAATTGCATAATTGTTTGATTTTCCTCTCTCCAAAGAAAACAAATTGAGAAATTCATTTGCTTTCATGGAATATTAAAAATTATTCCAAAAGGAAATCTCAATGATTGTTGTTAAGTTAAAGTTGCGATCAGGCCCAGAGGACCGCGCAATGCAACTGGAGGGTAGGCTCCAGTGTTCAGAACCTACGGGACAAAGTTGAGGACGGGGGGTCGGCCCGTCGCTCGCCCGCCTTTAACTCCCGGGAAAGAAACCCGGTACCCATTCTATAGAGGGCTGGGTAGACCCTAGGGCCCGTTTGGAGGAGAAAGAAGCGTGGAAAAATTCCCGTCCTCCGCCGAGGCTGGGAATCGAACCCTCCACCTCCAATGATTGTTGTAATTTACGAAATTCTTAATGAAGAGCAGTCTTAAGGATTAGAAAGAGCTTCTGTTTCTTAAGAGAAACAGTTTTCGTGATTAAAAAAATAGGAAGCTTGCCTTTCATTCAGTTCTATAACACAGTGTTTCAGTAAATTTGAATAAGAATTAAGGAAATATCTAAATGGTCGCATTAACCATTGTTTCACTGTGTTGTATTCTTGAATAAGACCAACGGAGCAATGTGATATCTAGCATTCTCATGCACTTTTTTACAGTAATCTCCGTCATTGATTGATTCAAACTAATGATTTTCATAAAATAACTAAAATAATCTTCATTGTTTCTCAACTCGTACATTTAAAGCAGAATGAAAATGAATTGAAAAAGTGAATCTTATTTTTTGGTATTGAAAATATAAGTAGTTATAACTGTATGTTAGAAAATATTAACTCAATCCTAACAGAGCCTCTTTGTAATGTAAAGCAATTCCTCACTTTTTAGCATTTCTAATTTGACGGTTTTGAAATAATTCTAAGTAATTTCAAAGATGATTTCTAATAAAATAACAATAAATGCACTCTGTGACAAAAAAGGTCGAAGAACCACGAAGGAGCCACCCCCAATTGGAATCAAACTGTGACATTAAAAGAAAAGAATGCAAATTTGACAGACAAAAAACAACTGCAGCATCATTGTTACATTATTAGTTCTGTGTTGAGCCGCCTCTGTTTGTATGCTGTTATCTTGAATGGCTTTGAATGAAACAAGTTCTAATCTGATACACCAAACTTACTGCAACAGCTGCTCCAAAAACCAGATGTTCGATGATGGATGCAGTTGACGTCCTAACATGTCCTAAACATGCTCGATGGGGAACATCGATAAGACATACTATACTGTTCAGGACTATATAGTTATATTTATATATTAGTCCTAACAAATATTATTTTAATGAAAAGAAATTTTACGTGCCTGAATAATTCAAAGAAATGGGCAACAAACGAAGGCACAGTGCTAAGAGAAGCTAAGTTAAGCTTTGAGAAGTTAAGGTGCGAGAGGCTAAGATCCCGGTTCTTGCTCCGAGAACGGGACCTCCCCCGAAGAAATCCTAACCAAAATAAACAAAATGTTTTTGTTTATTTTTGATTAGGATTTCTTCGGGGGAGGTCCCGTTCTCGGGAGCGAGACCCGGGATACTAACTTCTCGCACCTTCTGAGTCTGTCATCGGTGAAGTTTGGCTGGCTGATGAGTACTAAAAAAAACGAAACGAATTTTTTCGCGATTAAAAGTTGGGAAATATTCCCGATTGAAATATTATTTTTGTCACTAACTTATGATTATTTAAAAAACGAAAAAATTTTTCGAACTTACGATAATTTATAACTTCATTCCAGGAAAAAATTATAAGATTAAATGAATTTTAATTTGTTTTTTATCTCTAATGGTAACACAAATTTACTTTCCTTAAAAAATATCTTTGTAAATACTTTCTTCATGTATTTAAAAGAGAAAGATTTCTTTGACAAAATAGCGTATGTAATTAAAAAAATAGTTTCCACTGTTAGGAAATTCAAAGCTTTTTTAGACTACGGTAATCCTTTAAAGAATGTAGATTAAACTAAACTCTCTTTCAGTGAAAATGCAGGGATTCCTCGTTCAAAACTCAAGTAAATGAAACTGATTAAAATAACCCAGGTTCTGAGTTCTAAACATTTTTTTTAAGACTGACATAAAATTAAAGAACTGATAACACATAGTTTTTCTTAGTTTTTGTTGACAGCTTTTGTCGCTGACAAGAATCGACGAAAAGGTTATGAACAAAATGCAAAACAAAAACAAGGTCTCGAAACAAGATACAGAATTACAAAATTCACTTTATTTCTTAACTACTCCACAACTTCATAAGGCAATATTTCGAACTCCTTACCGGTTCTTCCTCAAGCCTTTTAATGGGAAAAGAAAACTTTCTCCTTCCCAATTCAAACATAAAATAAAATAAATTAACATTCAAGAATTCTAACACAACAATAAAAAACGTGCAATGTTCAATCATGCATCCAAAATTGTTCAAATTTCATACATCCAAATTGTACAAAATATTAAATTTTAAAAACATTTATTTCTTTAAAGAAAACAAAACCAATTTCCTTTTTTTTTTTTAAAAAAAAAATTGTCTTCGGCAATTCAAGGATTAGCCGACACACCTGTTTAAAAAATATAACTGATTTAATTTAAGATTAATGTCACATTGCTTGTCAAAGAATTACGAAGCTAATTCGAAACCTGGGTCGTGTTTGTAATTTTATCTTAAATTAAATCAGTTATATTTTTTAAACAGGTGTATCGGCTAATCCTTGAATTACCCATGAAATGTTCAACACACGTAAAATTGTAACAGTCTTAAAAAAATTGTCTTCTTCCCGATTAACCTTGGAAGAAATCAAAACCAATGTCCATTTTTGAAATTGAAAATTGTCTCCTTCTTGATTAAACTTTGAAGCAAAACTGTCCATATCTTCTTTAATATTAAAATTTCCCAAATCTTCTTTAATTAATTAAATATTGAAGAAATCGTTTTGAAGAAATCATTTAATAAAATTCTTGATGTTAAACTTCACTCACCTAAGACAAAGCTTAATAATAATTCATTATTTCTCCACGATAATCATATAAATTACAAAATTCACTTTATTTCTTAACTACTCCATAACTTCATACAGGCAATATTTCGAACTCCTTACCGGACGTTCTTCCTCAAGAATTATTAAGCTTTGTCTTAGGTGAGTGAAGTTTAACATTCCAGATTTCTTCAAATGATTTCTTCAATATTTAATTAATTAAAGAAGATTTGGGAAATTTTAATATTAAAGAAGATATCGACAGTTTTTCTTCGAAGTTTAATCAAGGAGACAATTTTATTTTCAACTTCAAGAAAGGACATTGGTTTTGATTTCTTCAAAGATATAAAAGTTTTTAGAATTTAATATTTTGAATAATTTGGATGTACGAAGTTTGAACAATTTGGATGCATAATGGAGCATTGCACGTTTTATATAGTTGTGTTAGAATTCTTGAATGTTAATTATTTTATTTTATGTTTGAATTGGGAAGGAGAAAGTTTTCTTTTTCCATTAAAAGGCTTGAGGAAGAACGTCCGTAAGGAGTTCGAAATATTGCCTGTATATAAAGTTATGGAGTAGTTAAGAAATAAAGTGAATTTTGTAATTATCGTTACCGTGGAGAATTAATGAAGACATAGATTTCTTTGCTACAATTGCAACAAAAAAGGCCATTTAGCAAGAGATTGTCGCCAAAGAACAAATCAACAGTCAAAACAATGAATGTGAAAAAATGTAATCGGTAACTTTTGACCTGATGCCATACTGTTTATAAAACTGTTTAGTTTTTTTTTTCCTTCCTGTCTTTAAGAAGAAAAACCTGTTCGATTCCAATGAAATAGAGAAGCTGAAATGCTTTCACTTAAAGCGCGGAACGAATGTTATTAATGAAAGCAAAAATAAATTAGAAACTATTTCTTATAAACTCTATTGAAAATAATTCTAATAAGTTATTGTCTTTCCTGACATTGCTTCGACCTCGCTTATGAGTGTTTATGGAAAATACATTTAAATGTAAAGGAAACGAATTCTCCAAATTAACAAACAATAAAAACTATTGAAATAGAATAAAACATCAATAATACAGTGAAGCTCGGCTATAACACGATTGTTTATATCTCGAATTCGGATATAATGTGATTTGGTCTTGGACCCTTCTATTTTGGAAAAGTTGTATAATGATAACATTGCAAAATTTACCATATTTTCGCCCAAAAAGTACGAAAATCGATTGATTTCAGAGAACTGCTCGCGATTTACTTCTTACAATTAATACTTACTTAATTTACTTACTTAACCAAAATACCGTAAGAAAACAGAAATGCTGTACGAAGATTTTGGCTAATATAACCCATCAAAGTGTTGAAATGGTAATGATTTATAATTATTTATAAATACTGTATAAAATTCTATCACATCTCTCTGAATGATGTAGGTAATCGCGAAATGATCATTTTAAATCAATTTGGAATCGTGTGGGCGATAATAGGGTTCGAGTACATTTGACATCGCGAAGTAAAAAAAAGCTCGGGCAGATCGCGATCTTCGAGATCTTGGATCCGAAAGATCGCGATATAACCGAGCTTCACTGTATTAATAATATTGATTGATTAAATATATAAATGCTTTTATATCATTTTGGCTTTAATAATTTCGATTAGAATGAAAGAGGATGACGAATAATGGGAAGAAGAAAATTCAAAGCTTATCGTATTTACGAGCAATTTTCAAATTTAAGAAACTGGAAATTTTGACTTAAAAGTGTTTTTGTGATTCATTTGAATCAAAGTTATTATATTAAGGATTTCTGCAAAATTATAATTTGTGTATTTCATCTACTCAAAACTTTCGTTTAATTGACTGTTTGCCTGGATAGCAAGATTTTATTAAATATCATAATAATAATTTATATACTAAATTGACATATCTAAAAATATTTCGTTTAATAGTTGTATTTAAGGAATTTCAGAATTTCTATGAGACTTTGATGAATCTAGTAGAATAGAAATTTTCTCTTATGTAATAGAACATGTAATGAAATGCATATTAGATTCGCTGTCAACAATCATGGACACTTTTCATAATTCCTAGTATTTATTAATTTTTTAATTCATTCAATTTATCACTGCAACAACAATTGAATAGCTTCTCCATTACGATTTCATTCATAACCAACGTCTGAGATTAACATATATGCGTAACAAAATACTCAAAATGAATTAAAAAAGCCTGATAAAGGCTGACTTCCCAGATTTTTTTCCTATTTGCTTGAATATTCGCTGGGAGATTGCGATCTCAAGTATCCTGATCGCAAGTGTGCGTAATGGAAATCATTGTCACGTGGGACTCTTTGACTTGCCACCTTCCGTTTTTGCTTGACTGACCTCCTTCGCAGAGGTTTTAAAAAGAAAGGCTTTTCCCTAGTCTGTTCACACTTGAACTAAGCTATTGTAAAGCTTAAGTTTAAACGAGAATTGCCAACTACAAAACCTTTGAGAAATAAATCACAATTATTTCTGTTCGAAGATAGATTAAAGCACCAATTAAACTATGATACATCTTCAAAAAAAATCAATCTTCTATTATCATTTAGTGCTGGATAAAGTGGTTATTAACAAAGAAAGTGGTTATATTTTTCAAGAAGTTTTTGAAATTACAATGAACTAAAATGTTAATTTACTGTATTTCAATATGAGTAAAAACTTATAAAAATAATTGAAAAATTTTCAATCCTAATATATTTACTAAAAATATATATATTAATAATATTCCTTAATACATTTAATATATTTTGGATGTTTCTGCAATTAGTTCTCCTTCTAAATTCATTTAAGAATTGATTGAATTATTACTTACACTAGAAAAAAAAAACTTTAACAGTTAATTAGTAGGTTCCTTTTTTTTTACAACTTAGCTGCTTTTAAGGTCGACAATCTCTTCCTAATGCTGTAAATACCTAAAATCGTGATGTTGGCATCAACATTCTCAAAATTGATTTTGACTTCCGGAAGAGTTGATTACGTTCCTCAATTCTAATCTAGGGATTTTATTTTTAAGCTTTATTTGTTGACTTAAAAAGTATTCAATAATTTTTTTTCCAAATGATTAGAATTTCTAGGAGCTTATGAGGTTTAGAATGAATATAAGGGGATTGATCAGAAAAACAGTCTATAAGTCCTTTATTAAGCAAAACTTCTTTTTCCAATAAATTCAATACGTTTCTGATATGAATTTTCACTTTGTTTCTTGTGTTTATTATCACGTGATTTCAATCCTATTTGGAGTTCAAACGGTTTTGTTGGAGTTAAAAAAAAAGGCGAATTATTAGATAAAAAGCTTAACGTGTGATAAAAATTGCATTTAGAATAATAAATCACCAACTCATCCAATTTGTTCTTATTACATAAACTTTTTTTGGTGTGTTAGGTGGTTTCTTATTCACCAAAAAAAAGGCGAACCGATTGGAATCTTGGGCTTTCTTGAAAGTACGTGGAATTATTTCTTTGTGAAAAATATGTTGTTAAGGACATTATAGAGTGGAAGGTCGCGACATTCATTCTCTATCGATTGGGAAGTTCACTTATGGTTCATCATCAAGGCTCTTGTGTTCAAAAGTGACATTTACATTTTTCCATTGTCAGTTTGTTAAGAAAAAAAAAATCTTTGAACTGTTTTTATCAGATTGTATTGAACATTGAAGGCAGCAAGAATTAATACCTTAATTTTATTAAAGTACAGTGACAAATACAATATAATATTTCTGTTTTAGATACCATCATCATTCCAATTACATAAATTCAGTTTTTTTCTTTCTAGCTATTGTTTGCATTTTTTTTTCTTTTACAAAGATTTTATCAGGCGAGTTTATCATGAGCACGTGACAGCTAATTTTAGAAGCATTTTAGGAGATTTCGGTTCTTTAGAACCGAATGTAAAATTTTAAGCACAATATAACAGTGTCTTCTTCTTTCAGAAAATAATGATATCGTTTTCATTAACAACGGAAAAAAAAAACCTAGGAAAATCGCGATGAAGAATAAAAATGAATTGGGAATACTGGAAATGCATGAATTTGAATTTTGGACTTAAAAAGTAGTGCGAAATTAGAGTGAGCAGTGCTGTTGTCGAGCAATGAGCAGTGCATGTTATGGCCCGAGTTATAATTTAAAATGTGATCACTTTGATAATCATATGATGCTTTATTATTATTTTTCTATTATCTTCAATCAATTTGACATCCAAAAATTTTAATTCATTATTAGCATCCAATTCTCTTTTAAATTTTAGTCTTTGCTTTTTTTATTTAATTTTTTATAAAAAATATCAAATTGTCATGTAGACCCTTCTACAGTCTTTTTAATGAGAGATTTAATAAAAACAAACTGCAATAAATAGCAACAATAGATGTTTTTAATTACTAAGAATAGTACTATTTGTTATGATTTTATAATGGTTTTTATTTTCTTTTTATTATTACTTTTAATAATTGAATTGTATCTTATTAATATATTTTTGTAAAAACAACTAAACATTCACGTGTTTTTTGAAATTTGTTTAAGCTTCCAACTATTTTGTTTTGTTGTACTTCTTCCAATTTTATTCCGCTTGAAAAAGAGAAGACCTAGGGTCGTCTCGAAAATTTACAATTTTAGTATTTAAAATAAATCTATTTAAATACTATGATCTGTTTTATGGAATTTTGTAAATAATTTCATTTTTGTACATAATTTTATTTCTTAGGAATGGAAAGGATGAAAAGGAAGAAGTTTATTGAGTCAAAAGATTTTTTTTCATGGGTGTGGAGGTGGTTTAGGAGTTGCTACCAATGGCTCGTTCTTATCCAGCTAAGATGATGAACGCTTTCTAATGTCGAACATTATCCACTTTTCATCGTAGGTTACAATTCTATCCAAGAAAGAATAAATTCTTTTTCTTCGCGAACATAGAGTGAAGAACAAATTGTATAACTCGTGCCTTGTTTCCTTTTGTGAGTTCTAGGGTCCGTCTTCCCCATTTTGCCAAGTTCTTTCAGTTTCTAAAACTGTTGTGTGGGATACCTGTAGTTTCTCAGCAAACTCAGTTCTTTCACCTCCTCGGCTGAGACCACTTTTCTCTAGGAGCTTACTTTACGTTGTATTAGTCCAAAAATGCAGTGTGCTCTCGCTTACATGATCCCTTTCGCTTCAGCTGCTGTTAAGCCTCATGGGAACTCATAAATCACTTGTCGACTATCCAAAGTCTCTATATTTTGATTCAACTCACAAAACAGGACGCAGATTACAGAAAGAACCTATCGATACCAAATGCAGTAGGGGTGATCCTTCAACCGACAGAACTACATACCTAAAGCATGCTGTAATTACTTCTGTAGAAGTGGTGATATTTGCAGAGCAACCAAATCGACATTTTAAGGTTTCCAACCTGATATAAAAACGAGTATTTGGGAAGTTTTCTTAAATTCGTATTTGGTTGGGAAGAAAAGAGTTTGATGTAGGAAATGTATTGTAATGGCTTCGATATATCGTTTCGC
>JAFIDM010000001.1:3445161-3471112 GCA_023159025.1 Thereuonema tuberculata
TATTTATTTCTTTTGAGTTGAGGAGGTGAGTGTAAGTTTAATAATTATGTACACAAGAAAGAGAATTAGAGAGATTTATGGAATATAGACGCTATTTTCCATTAGTTGACCAGTACTGCTACTGCGACACAGCTGAGCTACGCTACAGGAAGGCTGTTAACTGCTTCCATTACGCGCAGAAGGCTTCATGGAGGAGATCTTTACGCTAGGTGAACAGCTTCTGCGTGACTCTTATCTCAAGGAAGGAGCGTTTGAAATAAACGATGACTTCACGATATTTGGAGTTGAAACGAATGGAATTGATTCACAGATGATACAGAGCTGTTTTAGACATCCTTCAATCTGGAGAGAACGAGAGAAATATTGTCGAATCCGTAGTATCGAGAAAAGCACGAATTTAATCCTCGTAAGTACGTCTGGGATGCTCTGGAAAGACGTGTTGTTGCGCCCAATCCTCTTTCTTACATCTGGAAGGGTTTAGAAGAGTTTTAAAAGAACAATGGTCGTTGCTATTTTCTGAGCTCTTAGACAACTTCATCAATAAAATTTAATATCGCCTTGAAGCTTGCATTACTATTAGGGTGACACAGTCAATTTTGAGGTGTTTTGCTTTTAATTTGAATATTTTATTATTTTTTGCCTTGGTTCTTTATGTGCTCATTATTGGAGGAAATCAAACTTCATATATTTGCTCTCGGGTCATACAATACATTATAGTTGCAGTACATTATAATCATCCATTACAATTGCAGAAATCTGCCTTCATGCTTGCGATGGTTGCAACACCTGCGTTAAATGTTTTTTTTTTTTTTTTTCCAAAAAGAAATCTTTTGATATAACCGAGAAAATCTTTTTTTATCAAAGACTAGAAGTGATGAATCCATTTTTCATCATCCGCGATTACGCTGTTTGCGAAATGGTAACTGTACTAATTAGCGAACAAACAGCTAAGTAGAGATTGTTCTTGCCATTTAGTCAGGCTTTGTGGGACCATCTACAATTTACCTTGAATATCCTCTTAGGTTGATGCTTTGTAGGCGCTCCCTTACTGAAACCAATTCCAGCAGCGAAGTCGTGGTTGAATGAATCAATTAAATTTGTCAACTCGTTGCAAAGTTTCAACCATCACATCAGTGGATCAGATCCCAGAGATTATTCTGCCTTGTTCTCAATCGTCAACGGCTTTCCTGCATTGTATTTATAATAAATATATAATAATATTTTTATTGGATTTGATTTCTGCCAAAAGAAACTCATTTTTGCTTTCTGTTTAAAACGCAATTCATTCACAGAACTCTATTTTCAGACTACAACTTTACTGTTATCCAGTCTGATGAGAACTATAAGAATTAATTCTAATATCTTTTCTTGTGGTATAACAAGTATCTTTATAATATATAACGAGTGATAATCTTGGAATTCCAAAGAGATTTAAAAAGGATAGTAAATATTAATTTAAAAAGAGATTGACTTACTAATAATATATTTTTTCTATTTCTTTCGTTGGTGACTCTAAAATTTCAATAATCAATTTTGTGTGGTATTGATATTGCATTGTAGTTGCATTTCCATTTATTTATTGAACAGAAATTAATTCATCAAAGCTCTTTAAAAATGACTTCTTTGAAAACTGCTAATGATAATGAATCTGTTTGACAAAATTTCACTTTCTGCTTTTCATCGCTATATTTCGCAGTTTTATTCCTTTTAACTGGTTCATTAGACCGTCTTACATACATAGAAAAAACTCTTCGTAAAGCACATTAAAAAATTTGGTAACAATACAGGAATGTTAATAACATCATGTTAAACTTTATAATTTGTTGCTTAACAACATTGTTTCTAACAAATGTAATTTGCTAAGTTTTTTACAATTGACTTTGTATATGTTTACAGAACTTTTACATTATTGAAATTTTTCTAAGTTTTTACAATTGGTTTTAATTTTTTCAAGAACTGTTTGGCTAACTTCGGTCCCTTTTTGTTTGTTAAAACATTTAAAGTTGTTTATAACACACGCTTCTAAGATAAACCTGGTTTCTTTGTCATAAATATTTTTATACATTATCTGTACAATCGCATCATGGTTATGTTTTAACATTATATAATGATGGGCCCAATCGGAAACTTCTGGGTGGTTATTGCGGAACGCACTTACGTGTTCTTTTACACGTTCCTCCAATCTCTTCCCTGTGTTCCCGAAATAGACCCCATTACAAGTCCTATACTTTAGTTTATATATATAACCGCCATAGTATCCATTAACTTATCTATTTCTTCTTCTTTTTTACATATTAAAGATCCCAAACTCTTTATTTGCTATTCTCACAGTCGAAATCTCATTTGATTTACAGATCATACTAACCTGTTTAGAAATTTTGACATTATATGGTATTCGAATGATATTTTTGATTTTTTTTTTTTGGATTTTCTTTTATTCTATTTTTGAAATAATCTCTACATACTTTATCTACTAATTTGGTAGGATACTCATTAAAGTGTAGTTTTTGTTTGAATTCTTTTATCTTTATAATCCATTTATTTTTTTCCAATGTGTTTTTGGTTATTCTTTTTCTGATATTCAGGATCACTGCTTTTTTAGTGGACCAATTGTTTGTTGAATTATAGTTTAACATCACATTATTACTTTGGTACGATTTTTGATAATTTATATGATGATAATTTGTAATGTTAAAACATAACAGTGATCCTATTGTACAGATAATGTATAAAAATATGACAAAGAAACCAGATTTATCTTAGAAGCGTGTGTTATACACAGCTTTAAATGTTTTAACAAACAAAAAGGAATAGAAGTTAGCCAAACAGTTCTTGAAAAATTTAAAACCAATTGTAAAAACTTAGCAAAATTTCAATAATGAAAAAGTTTTATAAACATATATATAGTCAATTGTAAAAAACTTTACATTTACCAACAAATTGTGAATTATCATGATGTTATTAACATTTTTGTATTGTTACCAGGAATGTATTGATACCAGGACTGGTACCAGGACTGTATTGGTATTGTTATGCTTTGCGAAGAGTTTTTTTTCTATTAGTCCAGCAAATAGAGACCAAAAAACGGGGGTTACCTTACAAAAGGTCCAGTAGTTCTAATTTTTTCATATGTTTTCTAGGATGGTTAGTAAGTGTTTAAAATGAAAAATGCACAATTCCCCCCCCCCTCCGCGCCCGCCGCCATCGTAAAAAAACCGAACAAAATCGTCACTTTCTTTAGATTTTCATTTATATGTTCTTTTTGGTGCATTTTAGCTAGACAAGAGTTCTACTCAATGTTGTAGAGAATATAATTTCCTACAATTTAGTTTTTAAATTTTGTTTCTAGGACTGATAGTTACGAAGATATGCACTTTTTGAAAAAATTAAAAAAAACGCACTTCCAGGAAATTTGTCAAACTTCTAACTTTAGGACTCTGTAATTCAGTTATGGCCTATTTTAAGAAAACAAGTATCAGAATAAAATTTGGAGGGAATTTAATTATCTACAAAACGCATGTAAAGTCAGGTGTGATAAGTGAAACGACGGGGTAACTGAAACACCCAACTACTACCAAGAGGCCATGGTGTCATCATCATTATATGCAGCTTTCTCACCACTTTCACAAGACTTCCAACTCCCTCAATGTTCCATTATCGTTATTGATGATGGGTACCTTCTCCACAAGATTATATGTAACAGAAGCTCGACCTTTGGAGGGATTTGCCAGGATTACGTCAAGTACGTTCAGCATCAATACGGCACCGATGTGATGGCGATTTTTGATGGCTACACTACCGATCCTTCTCAGCAAGGGACCAAGACTGCTGAACGAGCAAGAAGGTACAAGGCAAACTCATCATCAGACGTGGTGTTTGACAAAACAACTGTCAGCACTACACCTCAGGAACCTAAGTTCCTGGCCAATGAGGGGAACAAGGACCGATTCGTGAAACTGCTCTCCACTGAAATGCAAACGTCAAGCATCGCCACAGAACAAGCTTCCGAAAATGCTGACAGGTTGATAGTTGCCACAGCGAAATGCCTCTCCCCATGTACGACGTCGTCGTCATTGTCGGGGAAGCCATTGATCTACTCGTCCTGCTGACTGGCACAACACCTGCGGTCAACAATGTCTACCTCAAAAATCCATGGAGAGGGAAACAGCCTCACGCCTCCTTCTACAAGTACAACTCCAAAGGCTGAATCTTGCTCCTGCACGCAATATCGGGCTGCGACGCCACTTCAAACATTTTTGGGTTTGGAAAGAATAAATTCTGCCAACTTTTTAGGAAAGACCCATCATTGCTGGAGCAGGCGGAGAGGTTCGGGGACCCTGCTGCCACTCCCCAAGAAATTTCAGTAGCACGGGAGAAAATCTTGGTATCCCTGTATGGTGGCAGAAGCGAACAGTCGTTGAGCTCCCTTCGTCACAGCAAATTCAAGACCTGTACCTTCAAGCTCAATCTGGCTAAACTACCTCCGACCATTGACACAGCACATTTTCACTTCCTGAGGATCTACCACCAGGTCATGGAGTGGATGGGGATTGTCAAAGATCCGATCGAGTGGGGCTGGTGTAGAGGAGCTCGAGGACTGGAACCCATCAGGATGAGTAGCGACGCTGCTCCTCCAAACCTGCTTAAGAGCATCTCATGCAGATGCCCAATTGGCTGTATGGGGGCGTGTGGCTGTAGAAAGGCGGGCCTCAATGGTTCCGCCCTATGCAAATTCTGTGCTGGCCAAGAATGTGACAACAGGGATGAGGTCCTCGTCGACGACGAAGACGACGCCTATCTAGTTACTTCCTATTTGACGAAAATGAAGACCCCCGACTTCATTAACTCACCCACTACGAAACGAGCGAAGCGCATGTAAATTTGTTTTGTTTTTAGTTTTTAGTTCAATTAATACCGATTTTTGTATGATTATTGCTGCCTTTTGTTCTTACTTTGTTTAAATAAATGCATCTTTAAAAAATGTATCTGCTATATTGGTAGGTTATTTGAAATTGAACATCCCCTCATCAGTAGGTATTCAAGTGAAATAGTACCTGCCTCATGAGCATTGCGCTGTAATATATAAGA
Organism: Thereuonema tuberculata; assembly: GCA_023159025.1. NCBI lineage: Eukaryota > Metazoa > Arthropoda > Chilopoda > Scutigeromorpha > Scutigeridae > Thereuonema > Thereuonema tuberculata. The sequence continues at coordinate 3,450,250 of JAFIDM010000001.1, forward strand.
AACTCAAGTAGTGTTGCTATACACTCCAAATTCAAGCCAAAACTGGAAAGTAATTACTGATTTTTTTTAGATACAATGTGGCGTCACAATAGTAAAAAACGCAAAATTCCGTTGCTCTTGATTTTTTTTTACCCCACACTCCGTAGGGTTGGTTAAAAAAAATATACATGCTTTTTGAAAGTAATTAAATTCCCTACAAATTTTATTGTGATACCATACCTGAATTACAGCGTCCAAAAGTTAGAAGTTTGACAAATTTCCGGGAAGTGCGTTTTTTTTTTTTTTTTTTTAAAAAAAGTGTATATCTTGGTAACTATCATTCCTAGAAACAAAATTTAAAACCTAAATTGTAGAAAATTGTATTTTCTACAACATTGAGTAGAACTCTTGTCTAGCTAAAATGCACCAAAAAGAACATATAAGCGAAAATCTGAATAAAGTGACGTTTTTTTACGAAGGCGGCGGGCGCGGAAGGGGGAGGGGAATTGTGCATTTTTCATTTTAAACACTTACTAAACATCCTAGAAAACATATGAAAAAATTAGAACTACCGGACCTTTTGTAAGGTAACCCCCTCTATTCGTTGGACTCTATGTATGTAAGACGGCCTGATGAAGCAGTTAAAAGGAATAAATCTGCGAAATATAGCAAAGAAAAGTAGAGGATGTATCTTGTCTTTACCTACATATTTTGTTTAAATATTAGAACATTTCATTTGCTAACATTTCATTATCAGCTCCTTACATTTTAGCAGATTTAGAAACTTACTAGTAAATGTAACAAAAAAAATGTTTTTAGTCCTGCGCATTTCTGATTTTTTTTTGTTAATATTGCACTTTATTTCCATTCCTAGTACATGTGTTTTTTTGTTTTTTGTATAGATACTCCGCTATGTATCTTCAATTCCAGTATTTCTTGCCATATCTCGGGGAGGTGCATCCACGAAGATTTTTTGTGTGATCATGAACTGGATTGTCAAACAGGAATCAATAGCTTAGATGAATTTGGTTGTCGTAAGTATTAATTAAATAAGGACTGAAATTTTATCTACATATATTTCATGATTATCGCTTTCATTTTAATTCTGTAAACAAAAGATAGACAGAAACTTTGCTGATTAAACGTAAATGAATAACTTAATTGATGCATTTTTTTAATTTTTTCTTTTTTCAACTTTTTAGTTATTTTTAGTAGCTTTAATTTAATTTAATTAATTTCCAAATGATTTAATGTTACCCCCATAAAATGTAGCCTGGCGGAGGGACTTTAGATTACTTCTTCTGAGGTCTCTTGAGGTCACCCTGCCCTCAGTCAAGTAAGAACCGGGTGAAGGAGGTCGAATGATTAAATCGAAATAGTCATTGAAATGTCTGAGCTCTTATGAGACACGAACGCTCACATCTACCTAAAGTATCTACTATCTAAAATTCAAATATCCTTTTATAGAAATAAATTTCATTTCATTGTAAGAATTACTTCATTGGATATATCTCATATATTGGATAGGATTTTATCGTTGTTCTACAATTATATTTTTTTCCTTTCAAATATTTTTGGGAAGTGTTTAGTAGATTGAAAACTGTTTATTTAAAAAAAGAAAAGCGAAAACTATTTAAGAAAGAGTTGTCTTAGTTCCAATCAGACTTGACTATGAATCTTCTGTTTGCTATTTCTTAGCTGTAGTTACTAATCTTGTTATTTGAAGCGTCGTTCTTTAAAAATATAAAAAAGGTTCTATTAATTATTGATAGATGTTATCTAAACAGCATAAAATAATAATTTTCTAAACTAAAAAGTATAAATAATAATAATAATTACAATAATAAACTATTAAATTTGTATGAATTGTTTAAATAAACGAAAACTTGGAATTTTTTTTTCATGTATTTATAATCTATCAACCCATTGGTCTATTAAAGAGAAAAAAAAGTAAACATTCAGTTTAACCAATCAGTGAAACACTCAAAACACTCAATGTTTTATTATTTGAAATCATTGTTTGTTAAGCTGAATCCAGTTTTGGTAATGCATCTTTGTCTTAAGACTTTCGGGGCTAGGATTATCTTTCATTAAAATTTCTACTATCAGATTAGACTAGACTTAATTTTGTAGGATGTTATTCAAAAGATTGGAAAACGAACGTAGTTGTATAGGTCAAATCAAAGTCCACCAGAAAACTCCAAAGCTACTCGAAGAGGAAAAAAAGGAATTACAATATAGTAGAAATATTTCACGATGGCTGGATTGTCTCTGAAATTTTCGCATTAATTTTCGTTCTTATTGTGAAATTCGTATTCTTTATAAGATATCCGAAGTGCTGTAGATTTAAGCTGTTTTATCAATTTCCAATTTGAAGACTACTTATGAATACTTAAGAATATTGTCTTGATCTGTTATAAGTAATAGATAAGAAAACACATCACATTCTTTTACAATAATAAATCTTGGGGCAATTACGTTTGAGAACAGGTGTTCCTTCAAAGTTTTCGTTGACTTTAACGTATTAAAGTAACTTTTATATTGTTAAATTTTAGTAATTATACTGATTTTTTTTGGCTTAATTCAGATTCAACACCTGATAGATGTCCGAAAGAGGATTTCTTCCTCTGTCCTGATGGCCGATGTCTTCCTGTAACTTTAAAGTGTGATTTTGTTAGAGATTGTCTCGATGGCTCTGATGAATATAACTGTGGTAAGCCTTAAATTGTTTGTTTCTTCAGATAGTTAGATAATATGTCTATTTAATATGTTCTACTCTTACCATTATATTTCCTAATCAGATTTTCTCTGGGAGCTTGTTTCAGCAGTGGAAAGTAGGAAAAATACTGGAAAGGATAGTAATTATTGTTATAATAAATAATTAAAAAAAAAACTTAAAAAATTAAAAATCAGAATGATTAACCAGCCTTTCTTTTGTGTTTATAAGAAAAAAGTAACATTCAAAAGTTATTATTGTAATTAATATTTTGTTACTTGATTCTGAAAAACCATTTCAGAATAAAAGTTGTAAAAAGTGATGTAGAGACATGCTAGATTATAGAATGTTAGGTTCCAAAGCAAAAATAATCGGATTGTGAGGCACTGCCTTTTTTTTTTGTTTTGTTTACTACTTATAGAGTTTACACTGACGTACCAGAAAAACTGCGACACTTGTCTAATAAGTTCTCCTTTCGATCGTATTACAACCTAACGGGGCATGGATTCCACGACCTCTCTGGGTGGATACTGAACTCCACGCCTCCTCAATAAAAGTCCGCAATTCCTTAACATTCTCCGGTGATGGTATCTGGAATGAGGGATTTTTGAACCATACATGTCCTTTTTGGTTCAAATACGGCGAACGACTGGACTAAATCGTAATGCCAATCTCAGAAGAATGGTCCTCCAGTCATAATTTGATGATTGCGGACCAGTGCAGTATAGCATTGCCATGCTGAAAGAGTCCGTTCAGGTCTGAATAAATACAACAAAAAATAAATATTTATTTGTTGTTATCTCCAGATCTATTTTTCGGATTATTAGTCCTAGGACTTCACTCTACGAGGGAATAATTAATGCTGTTTTCTTTGCACTTGTATCGTCTGCCTTCCTATGAAGAGAAACAAACAAACAAAAAGTAACATCAAGCCAATCGCCGGAATTCGAATCCAGGTTCAGACAGATCATTGTCATGGCAGGCCGTCGCCTTGACCACAAGACTATGGCTGAACTGCATCATAAAGATAAATATCTCAAGAAATTAATCCTAAGTAGATCAATAACTCGGAACACTTGTAACTTGTTTTTTAGAATAATAACTATTCATTAATCTAAGATATACATTGTATGGATTTCATTGCAACTGAATACCATCCTGAATACCATGCGTTTCATAATTCTTGAATTTCTTTACTTTTTGAATAAAAGTTCAAGAGATGAATAAGATTACAGCTCCAGTAGGAGCTGTATCTTAAGATCTTCAGATTTTTGTATGTAACATTAACAGATGTTTTGTATATAACATTAACATACCACATCTACTTTTAGATAACATCCAATTCCTCAGTCAGTTCTGCCACACAAAACTAAAATTCCTTATTCTTATCAAATACGCTTAAAATTTTTGGTAAAAGCTGTGTTACATAGAAATCTCAAAAATCTGTTTTTTCCGAGTAGTTGATATAAATTCGGTAAAAACATTCCTATTACGACTTAGGTTTCAACAGGTTTATGATTTTCTATCTTTTCAATCGTTTTATTTTATGACGAAATATTAATAAATACTCTAGTAATATATAAAAATGACTCCATAACCCCTTTCAGAGCATTTAAAATAATAAAATTTCCCTATTATCAAATACATGTTTTTCTACGAGATTTGTATCATAAAAAACACAAGGAATAACAATTTTAATAGATATGACCTTTTAATAGATATGAGGGTGTTAGAGTTGATCCAATCACTATTGGTTTAGTTAGAAATTTAATTAAGACAATCAAAAAGGAGTTACAATCAATTCATTGGATTATTAACTTTGTCAATTCATTATGTTTATGGATTTTCTGTCATGTATAAATTTAATAATATGATTAAGTTAAATAATTGTAACAATTTATATTATTCAATTGATGTGTACTTTTAATTTACGATTTTCTTTCTGTTTGTGTTATTGCTTGATATGCTAGTTTCTTATTTGCTTGAAGAAGGGAATGACGTAAAATTACGTTCCCAAAAATTCGCTGCTTTATATTTAAATAAATTATTTTAAATACTATGAAAGGGGTTGTGGAGTCATTTTTATATATTACAAGAGATGAAAAGAAGAGAAATAGTGGAAGAATTTGGTATTAAGAAATACGGATGAGAAGCCCAGAGCAAACTACGATAGCTGAAGATATGTAAGAGGAACGTAGGACAGATATGTAAGAGGAACGTAAGACAGATATGTAAGAGGAACGTAAGATTATGGGAGCGGAACACTTGAATCATTGTAGTTTAACTGATTGATTATAAACAGAACTCACAGATAAAGAATTGAAGCAAAGAGATTATTTGTAGAACAGAACTTCAATTGAAATGCTGCTGTCATTAATTAGGTGTTGATAAACATAGCCTTTTTAATGAGAAATTAAATTATTCACCGTTTGAATAAATAATTTGAGAACTTATCCTTAAAAGTTAGCTCGCCAACTCCTTTTTCTTGTATATTAATAAAAACAAGGCAGAGGTCTTTTTATTTTACCTATCTCCATTTATTTTACTTACACTTATTTAAATATTTTCCTACAAATTTTCTTGTTAAATTGGCATTGCCTCGATTAGTTTACAGGTTCGTTGTCGTTCCTCCTTTGAATTATTGAACATTGAGTAATTCGGACTAACTAAGTTTCCTAACAAGAAAAAAGTAATTCGTACTAAGTTTCCTAACAAGAAAAAAAACTGTTTTTCCAAAGTCTTGTTGAAGGAACTCAACTTTCGCTCTTTTTCTAATTCTCTTGTTTTGTAATTTCCTTGAATGAAGATAAGGTTTATTCGTTTAGTCGCTATTTGTCAGTAATCACGAGACTCTTTCCCAGGGAGTTGAAGTGATGTTGTTGCTTAAACTTCCTTAGCAGCGAAGGGATTTGAGCATCAGTTGAATGCGTTTCATAATTAGAAGCTGGTTCTCTTTCAATATCAGTCTAGGGAATATTAGACAATCCTCAACTGCTTCTTAAATGAACTTGAGTTTATAACTTGCTTTTAATTAAAGCATAAAAAAAGGATAAAAATGAACAAAAATAAAGTGACTGAGCTACTTTTGGAATATTTGACACCGGGAATCCAAGACAGCCTGTTTCATGGTTCTTACCCTTTCTGCGTTATTTGTTGTTAGTTTTTATCCTATTTTGCTCCTTTATAAAACTTTTGTACTCACGTCAATTTTTATTTGCAACTTTTTATTTTCTTGTTTCCCTAAAAATAACTCCGAACTCTGAGTTCTCCTAATTAAGAAATGTTTAAAGTCTATAGTATTAGGTATATTGTCATTATTTAATAATAATAATATGTATTATTGATCCAACCATATTATTGCAATATTGAATTTCAATAGGGTGCTTAAGGATCAATTTATTGTAAATTGAATCAAGTTACGATTCACGTTTAAATTTAGGTGTAGTTTGACTGAAGCCCAGTATCTGTTGTAAACAGACCAATCTGTAGAACCTTCAATATAACATACTGATTATGAGATTGGATATAATTCCATGATCTACAATAATTCAGAAAATGTCAGTGGTTTGTTGAACCTTATTCCCTTAACTAAAGATTTACAATTTACCTTATTTACAACTTTTCACTAATGACGAAACAGTATTTACAGTATTAATACAGTATTTCGGCTACACAGTATTTCAACATTTGTACCATACAAAATAATCCTTTTCTAAATCCACTCTGTCGTTCGTATCATTTTCTCTTCGTTCCTGCATTTAGTTGCTAAACAATCTTTTCATTTTATTACCAAAATTATCTAAAATTAGCTTTTGTGCTAAAGGAAATTATTTTGCTAAATGTTTTGTTAAATGTTAGAAGTGTCAGAAAAAAAAAGCGCCGAAAATATTACGGTAAAAATATTAAAATGTTTTGACTGAAATTCAAAACTGATCATTTAAAAAAATCTATTTATTCATTACAATATTTTCCTCTTTTATGTAATTTCATACAATTCCGAAACATATTTGCATTACATTGCGCGAAACTTTCAATCCCAAAGAAGTTTAAACAAATTTAAAAATGAACTGAATCACGTTTAACTGAACGTTTTTCTAAACTGAAATTTTCCTGTATCGTTAGAGCAATTTCGTTTCAAGTTTTAATCTCTAGACTTCTGATTTTAAATTGAATGAACAGAACCTCATCAGTTTTAAAAATCATCTTATATATGGAATTAAAAGAGCAGTGTTTATATTAATTAATGATAAAATCTTTATAATAAAATAGATCTCTAAGATTATTACTACGCACATGGGATTCAAGAATTTCTACTTAAATCTCTAGGAATCTAGAATTCTTTTTTATTTAACAAAATATATACAGAAACTGAAAGAAAGATTCCGTATAAGAATATTCTACTAGGAACATTATTATGTTGGTTCTTGTCAAAACCAACATAAAAAAATCAAAATATGAAAAATCATTTTTTAATTGTATATAGTTATTTTTAATATATATAGTTTTCAGTATATAGGTTTAAGTATACAGGCAATCGACTGGCATAATTATGTATATCAAATTAATATGTTTATTTAAATCTGGATTCAATATTATGCTATTCATAGACTTTCGTCTATTTTATACGATAAGGATGTTTTCATTATCCATCCTTATCTCATTAATCCAAAAATCTATATATGTTTGAAGATAAAGAAAAAGATAAAAGAGGCTTATCGTTTTTGTTAGAAAGTGCATCAAATCCTGCAATTAATTTAAAATGAAAGAAAAAAATTGTTGGTCTCCTAATTTTCGAAAACCCTCACAGTAAGAACCATACATAAAAATGTTAAAAAAATTATTACCCCACGTAATATTTGTCATTTTTATTGAGGAAAAAAAATGGCTAATTCTGATATTTGACGGTTTTTGGCCAGTATCTCATTTTCAATTTATCACATGTTCCCCTAAAGTCAACAGTGATCTTCCTTGTACCAGAGAGTCAATGAAAATGATTGATCTTAAGCCGTGCAATTTTGCTGCAATTTAGTCGCACGATTTTGACGTCACGAGTTGATATAAACTTTTGTGAAGCGCGAACACGATGCCACTCGGATATGCAACTCGAAAATGCAGATTTTAAATTGACAACGCAGATTTTAAATACATCACGTGTGATGTCAAGCAAAATTCGGTTATGTCGTTTCAAACATAATATAAGAGTGAATGATTTGCAACATATGATAAATATTATTAGCCGCTATGGAATTTAATTTCATGTTATTATTTCGAATCAAAAGTAACGAATGACCAACAGCCAATAAGAAACCATGCTTCCCTGGAAACAATGACGTCATAACTTTTGCATTATTGCGTCAGCAGCATTCGCGTTTGCCAAACCCGATGTGAAAAATCCGAAAAAAATCGAGGTTTTGAAACCTCTCTGATAAATTCTGCCGCATACAATTACTGCATTCCAGTATAAACTTTATTTGTGCATGAAAGAAACTCGCAATACTCTGATATTAATTGAGTATGAGCCTGTCTTCAAAACGAATCGACAGATATAATTTTCGACGCCATTTTTTTCATGGGCGTGGTTTCACAACTGACGTGTTCCAACGCTGCCTTGTGATTGGGTAATCCCCAGTGACGTCGATGCAACTTTCAGAGTTGCAGGTGTCAATGCAACTCGATTCGGATGACAAAAGTTGCAAATAAATTGCATATAAAAGTGCTAAGCACTTTTATATCAACTCGTGACGTCAAAATCGCGCGACTAAATTGCAGCAAAGTTGCATGATGTTCGCGGGGCTTTAGTGATCGCAGACAGAGAATCATGAGTAGAAGGTTTTTAGTCAATTGCTTGTTCTCGGATACAGTAGTAATCCTTACAAAACTCTTCTTGTAAAGTCCTACACATCTCTGCAATTTCAGCTTTGTTGAATTATAGCAGTTATTTTCGTTTTAACGACAACTATTGACAGTTTTTGCCCTTAGTTCTTTATCCTTCCTTGTTACAATCAACAGCTAATTCCCAAATTTCAGATTCTTCAATAGGTAGATTTTGAGTTATCATGATAAATGATGAACTTCGACTTAAAATTACATTTTAAGTGTTTTTTATTCTTAATTTTTTTTCGACCTGTAATTAAAGGTTCTACAAATGCTTGACCAAATCAGTAAAAGCCTGTGAAGCTACTATCAACTAACTATACAAATACCTTCGTTAGGTATTGTTGTAAAGGAATGTTCAGAATATTTAAAAATTAATGCAAAACTAAGTAAGAAATTTATATTTATATTATTAATTAGAATTTACATTTCGTAGGAAACCAAGATTTTTGGGTTTGAGAGGACTTAGCCCCCTCCCCCACCCCCATGTGGGTGCGCCTCTGCCACCCAACGGCATTTCTTCGCTTTGAATGAGCAATTCCTTGGCAGCTGTTGTTTTTCATGACAAACACAAAAGCTGGAGTTGGTTTTTTTTGTGTTGCATCTATAATTAGGTTCGTTTTAATCGTGGGGGAGAATTGTCTTGATTCCAAAGCGTCCCAGTATGATTTCCCTTTGTCAAATTGCTAACGGGTGAATTTTAAAGAGCTTAATTTCTGTTGGAAGAAAAGGAATGAAGATAGAGCTCGAGAAGTTTTTAATCTTTTCCAATCCTTTTCCTTCTTCTGATTAAGCTTTTAATGGTTCTTATTAAGTTTCTCTCGGAATCCCATTGAAGAATGAAGCTGATAGAATTTCCTCTTTTCAAAATAATTTTTCAACTAATTCTTAGAAATGCTAAACATTTTTAATGAAATAATTTTCCTTTTTGCTTTTCAGGAAAGGAAATTCACTGTTTCTGTGAAGCTCTTTTCTTGTTTCCGTATTCATTTCTGCAACAATGTCTTCACAATTTGGAGATTTTTATTGTCGTATGGGTCTTTATCTACTTTCGGAAGTTTCTTTTTAAAATGTTTCTAGCTTATTAAAAGCTTTCAATTTCCTTCACTATTTGAACTTTTTTTTAAATTTCTTTTCTTATTTACTAACAAGGGAAGGGCGTGACCTCGAACGCTGAGAACCGCACGAAAATTCCCTTAGAATATAAATCGCTCATCCCAAAAACAGTGGTATGAGTCATTCTCATGCAAAACGCAGCTGTTGTCTGCTAGTGCCATCCGACGGTGGCATGTTGTACCTGCACTAACAAGTACTTAATCTAGTTGTGTGAATAGTATACCTGCAGTAATTATTTTAAGCAGAGGCAAATATAGCAATATAGTCACGACATTGAAATATGTGTGTTTTTGATCCTATTACATTGATATTTTGTTTCTTCGCGTTACCAAAGTTCCTCTCTTGGACCTTCAATTGGTGATCATTCAGATGTCTCTCATGGTAAGACGCGCAGTTTTTCATGAGAATGACTCATACCACTGTTTTTGGCATGATCGATTTATATTCTAAGCGATTTTCGTGCGGTTCTCAGCGTTCAAGGTCCCGCACTTCCCATGTAAGATTCTTTTCAGGAAGTAAGGTATTCCCTCTTCGTTTCTCAATTTAGAGGTTTCAAATCTTTGAAATTTCACAATTCATATATGTTTCAAAGTAACAGTAGAGATAACTAAAGATCTGAAAATTTCTCTGTGATGTCGGTCATACTATGCAAAATTTAAAAATTTTCGAACCTAATATTTTATCAAAATAATATCTCAGCTACTTTCATGAGTATTGTAGTAAGGCAATTAAAGCAATTGAAAAATCTTGGAATAACTCATTTTTGGGAATTTCATCAATAATTGAAATGTGTGTTTTCTTTTCTGAAGACTTTCCTTCCTGTAGCCCGTCACAGTTTCAATGCAACAACGGACAGTGCATTAATCAGACATCAGTCTGTGACACAATTTATGACTGTCTAGACAAGAGCGATGAATTGAAATGCAGTAAGTATTTCTTCGTTTTTTTTCTTCTTACTATTATGATAATTATTACTTATTACGTATAGACTATTTATTATTTTGTGCACAGTAATTTCAAAGGATTCGGATACCAATAAGAGAGCAGGAAAATGATCGATGCTTATACAGTAAACTCCCGATTATCGGCGGACCTCTCCTGTTTCCATTTTTTTTTTTTTTTACTGTACAATTAAATTACGGAATTAAAAAAATAATAAATGATAGAATGAGGTAAACAATAAGAGGCTAACAAAATAAGTGATGACAATTATAGACAAACAATTTAAAGAACGATCTTGTGGGCGGAGCTTAGGCCGGCATACACTAAATGACGGGATAGACATCCCGTAATAATAAAATTTAAAAATGAATAAATAATTTAAAATAAAATAATTGCTTATAATGTATGTACTGTAACTTTATGTATTATCATTTTAATGTAAAGAAAACATGTTAAAAGCATTTTTGTGTTGATTTTCGTCCTTTTGCGTCCTATTTTGGATTATCCGCGGAATTCGCTTATCCGCAGTTGCCGCGCCACCCAATTCCGCGGAAAATCGGGAGTTTACTGTATTTGAAATCCATGATGTCAGTGGCTGTCGCTGTAGTCAGTTTAAAGAAGCCAGCCTTTTCAGATTTATTCATTAGGATGTTTCGCTATTTCGCAATTACAAAACAAAACAAAGGAAATGATGAAGTCACAGAAATTAACGAATAGGAATCATCATATCCTGAAGGATCCTTGTGAAAGGCGTCCTTCTAAATATGGGAGTGAAATTTAGTTGTCGTTAGGTTTATTGTTAATATTTTAACATCATCTGACACAGTTAAACCTTCTTTCTATCTGTTTGGTAAACGTCTTTCTGTGAATTTTTAGAACAAACATTGCTATGAGGCAATGACTGTTTAGTATTTATGGTTGAACTCAGTCTAAAGAATTAGATTTATTAATTCCCATTTCGAATTAAAGCTGCCACTTTTTCAGTAGACAAAGACCGTTAACTAAACTGCCCACAAATTCCAATTCATACTACATAATAACACCTAACCGGCTGCTTATTCAGGTATGTCTACATTTATGCTGGGACACTTACGTATATCAGCATGCTAAGTCTTGCTTATTTCTTCATAATTCTTCGAAACTGGCCGTTCCAGGGTCCACATCTAAATCTTACAGAAAGGACTCACAAATGTTTACTTTCCGAAGGTGTGGTCACGATCGCGTTTACTTACAATTTTCGTTTTCTATTATTAAAAATAGTGTGGTTTCCGCATTAATTGTGAATTTCCATGAAATAAATAAATTACTTATTATCGTTCTCCATAAATACTGGCATCGACAAAACAACGGAAGGTTTTTTTATGTAATTCTCCATCTTCTCCTAAAGAAGGCTTAAGGAACCAAGTAGAAAATTGAAGGTTTCGTTAGCGTTTCGCTAGAAGTAGAATCAAAATCTATCATCCAAGCTTATTTCCATATTGATTTAAAATAAAGGTTAAAATAAAAAATTTCGTTTTGGATTATATTAAATTTGATAGCTTAGAATATATTTTAATTTAATCTTAGAATATATTTGCTAGTTAGATAAAGTTTATACAGTAATGAAAGTATTTTTTTGGATTTGGAAACCTAATAATGTGAATGTTACTTTGGCATTCCATAAAAGCTCTTCTTCGTGATTTAATATCTTTAGATTTCAATGTAGATTTCGAATTACATCAGAAGGACTGCAAACACAGAAAAAAAAAAGAATGACAAGTTATTTATGACAGTAATTTTAGTTATTTTTTTTATAAAAGTATTCACACTAAATAATTACCATTTTGAAATTTAGAAGATTACCCATGTCCCGATGGACACCTAAAATGCAACACTGGACAGTGCATCAAAGAGGAATGGTGGTGCGACTTCATTGACGACTGCCGGGACCGTTCAGACGAAGATCATTGCTGTAAGTTAACATCTACTTAAACATTCTGTATCTTTTATTAAAATAAGAATCTTGTTTCAGAAATACCTGGAGCATTTAAAACAGTTCAAGGTCAAAGATATTGTTCACTAAAATAGTGGGAAGTAATTTGAAGGAGGACTTGGGCTTTGTACACCCACATCAATCATTGTTCTGACATTAGATACAAAATGAGTCATCTTATTTCCAGTTAGCGAGTTATTGGATGTGTGACTACAAAATAAGATGATGTTCAACTGATCACTGTTTACGACCCCCAATTTAACCAGTCACAAAAACAGTTGAACCAACAAATTACAAATCCGTTGCTCTGCATTACTGAACTTAAAAAAAATTAAATTTTCTATTAATTAATTACTTAAGGGTAACTCTCTGTTTTCTTTTTGAAAACAGAAAGTTATCCTTTCTTCTCTTCTACTACATCTCAAGTGAATGGAACTTAAAAGAAACTTCAGATTTTGAAAAACTTAGTAAGAATGTGAGATGTGATCTTAATTCACCGTTTACGTTTAACATTGAATTCTTGATCAACGTTATTCTATTATAACAATTAATGGTAGTGTATTTTTTGATCAATGTCATAGTTATCCGTGTCGTAGTTGATAAAATGATTTCTTTGTTTATCGGTTTTCCTACAAATCCTTTAAAAAGCGCGGACTATTGATGCTTTCAGATACCAGAGCATCCAACCAATTGTTGTTAACGGAAAGTTGTGAGAAAATTTTCCATTTTAATGTAACTGACTGTGCTAAGCTTTATTTGATGTAGGAATCTTTTTCTGTTGAAATTTTAGATTAACTGTATAATGTTCTATATTTAACAGATTGCAATCAGATTATTACTAGATATTTTTTTTATTAACAATTTCAACATGTTTTGCTTTAATTTCTTTCTTATTTTCTCTTGGTCAAATACATGATTCTGGAATTTAATAAACTTTCGAAAATTAAATTATTATTTATGTTCCAAAAATTGACTATTTAAAAATTATAAAAAACAAACAAAACAAACATGATAGCTATTAGCAGTTTTATCTTTTTCTCCACATAAGGATTTTCTTAAAGAGTTTTGTGAAAATAAGTCAGTTCACTAAAAACAAATTCAAGAAAGATTTGCAGGAATTTCTGTCAGATGTTTTGTCGAATTAATTTCTTTCGAATTTAAAAACTCGTTACAGAGAAGCAGTTACAGGGGCCGTATCACCATTAATTTGTCGGAAAAATTTGTAATTGCTTATGAAAAATATTAACAGAACTTCCTGAAAGTAATTAGGCATTCTCAAATATTAACAAAACAAATATTAACAAAATATTAGCAAATCATAAGCTGAGAAGAGCTAATTGCAGCAACAGCTCAACCGATTCAGGAAAGAATCCCTTTTGAGGCCTCGATTCTGGTGAACGTTTGTTGAAATCTTTTAGAGTAGATTTCCTCTGTTTTTCAACTAATAATTTTATTTAAATCAAATAAAGAAATGGTTATTCTCCAAGTGTAAATTCTATAAAGTCAAGTTAAAGGAAAATATCGTTATTCTGCTTGATGTAGACAAAGGAATACAATTCATATCATTTTAATGGCAAATTAATCATACGAATCCTATTGACATTTTTGCAGAAAATCATTGATATTTTGACGCTACGATCGTCTTGTGAACATCTTACTTTCTCCTTAGTGTGATTTTACAATTTGCAACATTTACTCTAACTGGGATGAAAGATTTGTAAGCTATTGATCATAACATCATTAAATATTTTTATTTAACGTTAAATAGTTCAGACCTATTTGAAGTCCAATATAAAATGATATTCGTTAACTGATGGAATATTTTTCAGTTGCCTAAATAGCAAAAGAGATATTCTCCAAATATAACTAAAGGGTTCTGTTCAACTGCAGAGCAAGTATCGTTGTAGGAAGATATTTTTATAGAAAAAAATCTAGAAGTAACTTCAAAGTAATGATTGTTCATTAATTTCTTCAACATATTCTATTATTTTATTGAAGTTTACAATAATTTTAAGAATATTCCAATTGTATTAAGGAAATGTACTCCACATAAAAAAGAAAGTTATTTTTTTTCAACTACCATAAATTGTGCAATAAATAGATTACCTGCGGGCAAATAAAAAGAAAACACCATAAATTGTGTTTTCCTTTAATTTTATTTCTATTTGTGTTGTTTATGGAAAATTCACGAGCGATCGTATACACCCCTGTCACACTGACAAGCCTTTTGCCTTAACATTACAGACACTGTATAAACTTGTATTCAATTTTATCATTTAATCAGTGGCATTAATTCATAAAAACTTCCCTTCCTGAAAAGTTTTCTTGGTTTGCATATATCTTATTCTTGTTATTTTATAAATCTGTGTATTTTGCTTTAAACTAATTCATTACCTTAATTTTGTTTGAATCATTCCCGGAAATATCTGTTACTGGAATGTTCCATTTTTTATTTTGCTCTTTTCTACAAAGCAATTAGGGACTGTGATGCCGATGAATTTCGATGCCGAAATGGACAATGTGTTCCCAAAAGTTATGTCTGTTTCAAAACTGGAGAAGAAAGAAGTGGCTGTGCAGATAATTCACACCTTTTAAATTGTAGTGAGTGAAATTATTTGGAATCTCTTTTATTTTCAATTTCTCAAAAAAAAAGTCGTAGTTTACTTTCATTTTTATTTTTCCAAACCAATAACAATCTATAATAGATTCTGTATCTAAAAACATTTTATCTAATCTAACAAATGTAAAACTTTACCTATAAAAAAAATCAACGCTGCCCGAGCGACTAAAATCTTTCAACAAATTCGGAAAATTAGGAACTTAATTCCTCAATAGATACGAAAAGCATTTGAAATTTCATAAAATACCTAGAAAGTCTGTATTTAGGATGTAAAATTTTAATGACAAACATGTCATTTCTTCTTTTTTCATATGAACTTCTTACTTTCCCAAAACTCTCCATATCCTTAGGAATTAAATACAATACTTAATGAAGTATCGTTGCTTAAATATGCTCTAATAGTGCTATCTTTATTGACCCTAGGTAAAACCAAAGAGATAAAATGTTTTTGTTATCTTTTTCTTTTCAAAATTCACAACAAATGTAAGTAACTTGTACATAAATACTTAAATTTGTAAATACGTAAAAAAATCAACAAAAAATAGAAGAAATCGCAGTGCATCATATATAGAACATTGAATAACGCTTCTCCTTCCCTTGTGGTTTGTGGACTCACCGCTGAGAACCAGAAAGAAATGTTTGTTTTTTTATGGCTCAGAGGCAACACTTTTCATTTTTCTTTGAAGTGGAGAGCCAGCAAGACGACAAACTGGATGCTTTATTTTAACACAATCAATATACATAAAATTTAATTTAATAATTTTTCAATGCTTCAAAAAATGCTCTTGACAAGTTTTTGATTTGTCTTTTTTAGTTTTACAGGTAAATATAGTAAAGCTTTATTATCTAATATTAACTCTCATTTTCAAAATCAAATATCTTTGACTTACAGATATGCCATTTTTTTCTGAAATTCGGTTAATTCTATAGATTGGTTGTTTGGTTTCAGAGGACTCTACCTGTCCTTCAGCTCACAAGTGCCTAAATAGTTACTGCATAGACCAGTCCAAAGTGTGCAACGAGAGAATTGATTGTCTCGATTCCTGGAATGACGAGGATGGATGCCGTAAGTATTCAATTCCATAACCTTGAAAGTCAAATAAAGCCGAAAACAACTATAAACTTTGACGCTCACCTAATACAAAGAAAAAAAAAGACAAAATAGTAGCATCGAATTTTCAACAATAAAAGTAAGGGTTTATCGAAAGTGAAAACAGTGCAATACTTTGACAATTTAAGAAAACAAAATTCTCGCTGATGATCAGAAAGCTCTACTTAAGACATGTCTAAAAAGTATTCTTTATAGGGTGAGTCTGAAATTGTTAAACGAAATAGAAAAATACCAAGTTAATTTATGTATTGCTAACGAAGTCAGAAGCCATAATCGAAAATTTTCAACAATTTCAAAATAATAAAATCAAAAGAAAGAAAAAATTCGAAATGGAAAAATAATACGAATTCCAAAGGGTAAAAAATGCATTGAGGATAAAGATTAAGGAAGTGAAATTAAAAACAAAATGAAAGGGAAAGGTCAGTGTTCTTACAAACGACTATCACACTAGTGAATACCAGCGATGAAAGTCTATTTTAGTATTGAGAGTCTTAGTGTAGATATATCTTAGTATTGAGTCTTAGTATAGATATATCTTAGTATTGAGAGTTTTAGTATAGATCTATCTTAATATGAGAGTCTTAGTATAGATCTATCTTAGTATTGAATCTTAGTATAGATCTATCTTAGTATTGAGTCTTAGTATAGATCTATTTTAGTATTGAGGGTCTTAGTCTAAATCTATCTTAGTATTGAGTCTTAGTATAGATCTATCTTAATATGAAAGTCTTTAGTATAGATCTATCTTAGTATTGAGTCTTAGTATAGATCTATCTTAGTATTGAGTCTTAGTATAGATCTATCTTAGTATTGAGTCTTAGTATAGATATATCTTAGTATTGAGTCTTACTTGTTAGTATAGATCTATCTTAGTATTGAGAGTCTCCGAAGTAATTACTCAAATCAGAATTCTCAGTGAAACAAAAACTTTGAAAATAAGTTAAACGATTCAAATAACATTTTTTTATATTATTTTGTACAGTACTTTGTACGGTTCTTGCACAATACTTTTTGAAACATCAAATTCCCATCCTTTGGCTCTGAAATCCTTTGTTCTACAGATAATGTTTAAATTACTTTTGTCAATATTGTAAACATTGTAACATTGAAGAGAGGAATCGTTATATTTGCTCTACATCTTTTGAATAGGTTTGTTTTGCCAAATCCTAAACTAGCAAAACGTCAGAGGTAGAGAAAAAAGTCAAGATAGGAAGAAAAAATGGAGCTTCAACAGGAGAAACAAAGTGATATAAAAATATTATTTTTATTATTTTATTTTATTCTTATTTAATGTATTATAAAACATTTCAGGTGTTTAATTCTGTTTTGAATTAAAACATAGTTGTTACTGAAGAATATTATTTTTGTTTACAATGGTTTCATTACGTTTCAAATTCTAACGAAAAAGAAAAACAAAGTTACTTAATTACTTTGTTGGATTAGACGTCAGGGATTGGATTGCTTTATAAATATGTGATAAATTTGCGTTTAAATATCAGACCTTTAAAAAAATCGATACAATGAATAAAATGAATAATCACTACTTTTTTGTTTTTCTGAACTTCTGATCATTTTTTGACGAAATAAAAGCATTCATTGCATACTTTTAGCCTTTTGTATTCATTGAATTAGTAATGACTCTAATGCACTGTTCTTTTAGCTTTTATTTGCTCAGCAAAACCTGAATGCGAATGTCGTGATATTATCATTAATTGTACAAACGTAGGACTGGAACATCTTCCAAAAGACGTGGAAGCAGAAATATCTAAATTGTAAGTTTTGCCTTGACTTTCTACTAAAATTGTCATATATTTTATGTATGTTTTATTTGTATGTAGAAGTAACAAATTACATTGAAGTTCGATAGAATTACTAAACTCTTTATTATCTTGTAAAGTTAATATTTTATCTTAAATTACAGTCGAGTTATATTGTGTTAAAAAAATAGTGTCAAAGAATAGTCATACTTAGGAATTGATTTAAACTGCCATGAAAGAAGCTGAGACGAAAGTATAGTTTTAGTGGTTTTTGGCCAATAGGATAAAACTGAGATCGAAGGCATCCCAACGCTTATCTATCTATAATCCTAGTGAAAGGCCCTGTTTCCATTTCTCAAGGGGATTTAAAAAGAAAGAGAGCTGGAAAGAAATCTTCCTTCCTGAATGGAAATCCTGTATAAACGTAGATAAGCAGTTCTTGATTGGGTAAAAACCATACACATAGAGGAAGCCGCGGCAAAGCGGTTCACTTAACTTTAGGATTTAAATACCATGAGCCGATAATAAGTAGACTCAAATGTTTTATTGGATGCATTACAGTAATGTTTGATTTCTTTATTGAACTTGTTATTTTGTCATATATACACTCCTAATAACATAAAAATACAAAATTACAAAATATGTACCTAAGTTGCTTTGCCCGACGTACCCGGGCAAAGTGAAAATGGGATGCGGGCAAAATGAATCGTCATTTCAATCAAAGCAATCCTCACAAAAGTAGGAACCGCCACCTAATTTGTGCAGGATTCGTGACTCCACAAAGTACACTGCGAACATTGTACCCAATCTTCTTCTCCAGGCAAAAATACTTTCCTTAGCAACTTCTTTTTCGTCTGACTGAGACCTTTTTTAGAAATCTTGGGTTTTCTAGCAACAAATTTCAAATGTTGTTTCTCGTTTTTCATTAACAACGATTACCCTTTAAAATTCGTAAATAACAGGTATCCCGGTTTACTAAAGCCCATTACATTAACATTAGAAGACAAACACCCCAATTAGATAATAAAAAATATGTATCTATTCCATACCACCCCCTTCTTTTCCCTGCGCTGAAAAAAGCCTTACAACCCTTCAACATCGTTATAATCTCACCCAGCAGTAATTCCCTAGCCAAAATTGATAATAGGAATAAATACAAAAAACAAAAACAACTGACGCAGTCGATGCAGGAGCAGAAGGATGTTATCCACTCAATACCCTGTTCCCTTCCAAAACAATGTCATTATATTGGAGAAACATTGCAAAGATTAAAAGCCGATTATACCAACACCGCTATGCGATTAAGCAAAAGGACCTCAATTATAGCACGGCATCACACTCCCTCTCCACCGGACACACTTTGAACTTTTCCCGAGTGTCAATATTGGAAAAAGAAAAAAACACTTTTCAATGTAAATACAAAGAAATTTTTCATATTCTCACCAATCAAAATTCTTATAATGAATGTCTCTCTGTTCAAAACATCGAGCATTATGATTTACACAGAAAAATAAAAAGAAAAAGAAATGATAAACAACAACCCCATTCAATAGTTCCCTCCCCCCCATAACACACCATGAAAGCGCCCACCATCCCAGAATACTTAGTTCCCGGCATTCCATCGCCGAGCAGCTACGTTTCCAAATGGCTTTATATTTCCTTTCTCTCTTCATTACTTTTACCAGAAGAACGCTTCGCTTTTAGAAGCTGAGACTAGTAGTTTCTTTTATCATGTTTTTTTAGAAAGATGCTTTTTTAACGGATTTTTAAAAGTTTTTTTGGATGTTTTTTAAAAAGTTTTTAAAAGTTTTTTGGAGAAGATTTTTCATGTGACTTTTGCGCCGGCGATTACGAACGTTTATTCACTTCATATCCGCACGTTAAAACAATCTTTTAATTAAGAAATAGTTAATGAATGGTAATTTTATAACAAGATAAATAGAATTGATACTAAAAAATATAGGATTTTCTTAAGTTGGCAATGAAATACAACTATCTTTGTAATATAGATTAATCAGGACATGTAAGGGAAAAAAAGCTCAAATTTATTCTTTATTGAATAAATGCTGATAATGAAGAGAGACATTGCTAAAGTATTTCGGCTGTTTAGACAGTCAGAGTAACAGAATTCCAATTCTTTTCCGGTTTATTCTTACTTCTTAAATTGAAGTCTTAGATTACCTGTAGCCATTTGTCCACGGCTTTGAATTTGGACCTTATCACTTTTTTTTAGTTTTCATTTTTATTTTTTTCTGCATATTTTAAATATTCATGTTGTATTTCAACAACGGCAACAGCGATTTCAAAATAGGGAAGTTTACTGAAATTATTCGTCGAAAGTTGTCAGTCAAATCTAGAACAATATTTAAAAACAAATTCTGGTTTGTTTGTTTTACTTTGAATGATCGATTCTTAGATAAGATGCTGATATTTTTATTTGTTAATAACAATGTTTCCCTTTCTCTAGCTTATCCAAATCCAGCTTTTTTGCACACAATCTCTTGAAGTCGTTCCACAATGTTATTTCTTCCATCTGAGCATCATATGTAAACTTTAATCATTTTGGAATTCAATCCATCAATAACATCTTCATCAAATTAGGAAAAATAGATTAAAATGATTACTCTTAAAAAACTTGCTTTCTCCTAATTACATAAAACAAGGAGTTAGGAATGTAAATTTCTAAAATTAAGAAACAGACATGGAAAGAGTAAGCGAGCAAGGTATTTTTTTTTTTTTTTTTTTTTTAATTATATAAAACACTTATAGTTGCTTA
>JAFIDM010000001.1:3481112-3503642 GCA_023159025.1 Thereuonema tuberculata
TAATATTTCCGGAGGCGGGATAATTTAACTTATTATTTCACCTTCAAGACACACTTTGTAAGCAAGGCTTCTTCTGTTTCACACACAGATTTCTGTGTGTACGGCTAGAAGCTTTGTTTATATCGACATTTGCACATGTAAATTACTTTGTCTATTAATGTTTTTTGATTCTTCGATTTTTGAAGAAATTAAATCGGAAATTAGAAACTTCAATGAGAAACATTGCGACAAGCCAAAAAAAAAATTAATTCCAAAATCAAAATGTCCAATTATTATTTTTATATCGAATATTAGGTATTAAAGTTTATCTGTCGACGACATCAAATACCCTGAAATATATTAACTATTACAAAACAAATACTTTATTTTCTATCTTATCTGATAACCCATCCAAATCTTTCTCCGTCAAAATTAACCAAAAAAAGAAGGGATAAAGTTCGTAGCCAAAAGGAAAAAAGATTGTCAGTTCGTAGCCAAATTAACGTATTCAGGTTGTTTTTTTTCGATCCAAATGATTCAGAAGCAATTTTCTTTTCTATTATATTTCATGGTAGGAAATGACATGCCAAATAAATCTATAGCCCCGTATCATAGCCTTCCTGCTGCAGTTGTCAGCGTTTATTGATGCAGGCGATATTTAATTGATGGGACGCTTCACAGTGGGCTCGATTCAGTAATCATGGTGCAAAAAATCCTCTTCCCCATTATTGGGAATACTAGCATTTCGGTTTAGAGGGGTTTTGGAGGTCGCTGATTTCGAATCTGACATCTACTGTCCAAAATTCAAAATAGCGGATCCAATATGGCGGCCGATTTTTCTACTAATTACTTGAAATTTGGTATTTATAGATACTTTTGAAATTACTGTTCAATGTTTTCGTATTCGAATTATGTATTATATAAGAGTGATAAAAGTGATAGAAAAGCCGATTACCCACTCCAGGATTGGAATTTATACGAAAAGTGAAATTTTATTTCTATGATATAAAGGAAGGTTTTTTCATCTGTAATTAGAAAATGATGCTTTATACAATTAATACTTTATATTATATCCTTCAGAAATATTGTTGTTTAGGGAACCAATTTCCGTGAAACTGTAGCACCGGAAAAAGATTTTCATCATGAGAGCAAGACAATTGTTTGTTTTAATTTGAAGCTTCATTTTTATTACATATTTGAATAATTGTAATAATTGTAATCTTATATACAGATTTATAAAAATCTTAAAAATAAATTGAAACAGTATAAAATAATGTTATATGTTAAAAATCGGATTCATCAGATGTTTCTTCACAAATTTTTTACTGTCATCATCATCATTTTCATTGTCTTCATGATTTTTTGACAAAATAATTAAATGTCTTTTTTTATTTCAACTGCAAGTTTTCGTACATTTTTCTTTGGCAGTGGGCGAGCTGAACATATTATCCGGTCTTGTAGAGAGTAACATTTCTGCAAAATAAATCGCGAAAATTGAGTCTTTTGTTTTCTACTGAGAAATTGGCGGTAGTTCCTGATATCTTTGTTCCTGGCTTCTTGTGCCTCTCGGAGAATTGTCCCAGTGATAATACTGCCTTCCTTATAATTAAGGAGCTGTGTTCTAAGACTTTGTGAATAGTAGGTGTCAATTTGTACCAGCTGTACATTTTCTTGTAGTTAAGAGTTCTGATACATTCGCCCACTAGGCTCAGGAGTGGCAGGAAATATGATTTCTATGCCCAGCCATGACGAGAGAGATTATTCAAACCTTGGTTTTGAACGATTAGACTTTTTCCACCTTTGAACATATTTTGAATAGAAATCGTATGAAAAGTTTTTTAATTCGTCGTGTTTCGGTAAACTATATTCATTTACCATCCAGTTAAAGACTTAAAATGTTTTGAAGTAGACATCAGAGTGTTCAGCATTCCTAATTATTTTCTTGTCGGCATGTCTGGAATTATCTGAAATAAAAACCAGTAATTGTATATTTCATTTACCTAATAAACTAACTAATATGAATTCAACTTCCTAAGCCACCAATGGCGGATTTAGAGAGAAGGGGGGGAACTCTTTCGGGCAGCAGCCTCTTCCCCTCAAATTCAAAACTGGTTGCAAATCATTTATTGAAAAAGTGATATTGTATTTGTCTAATCAACTAACTTCGAAAAGGAATGAATGATTGTCTATATGTTTGTAATGTCTACTTCGCATATCTTCTTCTTATAGAAGCTTTTTTTAGGAGACTTTCCTACCACCACTTTAGGATAAACGTTAGTTCCCTATGAATATTTCTGAATCTGCCACTGAGAGCCACAAAAATAACTTATAAGATGTGCACTAAAAATGCAGTGTAAAACATAAAAATAAACTTAAACTCACCAAAACGAAATTTGTTCTCAAGTACCGCGTTCTCTCTACAACTGAACACTACCACTGCAGTCAGTGTTAAGGAGACGGATGACAATCTCAGACTGATTGTTTTGAAGGGGTTGACTGGAGAAAGTTGGAGAGAGGGAGGGTGCGGTGACCTCCAGCCTTTACAATGGCTGTTAAGTGACGCACTGGATCTGTGTTTCTGCTCTGTACCCTATCGTAGCAGATTGTGGCAAGCAAACTTGATGGCTAATGTTAAACTATCCGTAGTCTACTATCAGGCATAAATAACTGCTTGGCGTTTTTTAGCGTTTTTGTTTAAATACTTCAGTAATTTTTGAAATATTAATACAAATAGGTCTAAGTTAGAAGTATCTCATTTCTTTAAATATTGAATACTACATTTGTTTAGGGATAATTATGTAGGGTATTTCTTGTAGTTTAAAAATATACCAATTGACCTCAGTTGCAGAAGATCACGCCATAGAAGTTAAGTCAGATGTATGAGAGAAGAACACTGTCAGAGTGGAAACCATCAAACCTGCAATGTTTGATCAATTACAGTGGTAATACAGTGGCATTCAAATTTAAAAACAACTTGTATACCACATCCATCCACTGCCACTGAGAGCCACTAAAAATAACTTACAAGGCATACATTAAAAATTCAATGTAAAACATAAAAATAAACTTAATTCACAAAAACGAAATTTGTTCACAAGTACCTCGTTCTCTCTAAAACTGGACACTACCACTGCAGTAGATGTTAAGGAGATTGATAGCAATCTCAAACTGACTGACTGACAAAAGTTGCAGAGGTGGAAGGTAGAACAACTTAAGAAAGGTTTGAAATAAAAAAAAAAGTTCGATTTTGTGAATTTTTGCACCATAATTACTGAATCGGGCCCACTGTGCGATGTAAGGAATAGTTATATTGCGTGAGTTTTCAAAAATCTGCTTTCACGGCCTCGAATTTTTCATTTCCAATGTTTTGCAGTGATGCCCTTTCTCTTCATTTTGGCTGCGGAAAAACACAATGTAAATAAATAAATATCTTTTTTTAGCAATAAAAACCATCCACTCAATCTTAACCTTTTAACACGAGTGTGCATAAAAACAATTCATTTTTAATACGAAAAAAATGGGATATCACAGAATGCCTGCCATATATCTTTAACACCGAAATGCCAATGTATGTAGCAATTTGAGCTCAGGTTTTAGCGATTACGTAAGTTGTGTTGAGAATCAGGCACGTAGCTAGAGAGGGGACTCGCAGCCCCTCCAGAATCAAAAGAAAAATCTCTCGCACAGTTGAATCAAAGGAAGTAGTCATGTGACGACATCCAATAGAAGCCAGGGAGTGATGAGGCTATCATGTCGAGGAATGAGCTCTCCCCGGAAAAAAATGGATGTTGAGAATAGTAGGTTTCATTGAGAACTTTTGATTATATTAAAAAAAGAAAATTAAGTGGATTATTAAACGTTGTGAGGCTTTTTATGACTATTCTATTTCTTATATATTTTTTTTTATTAGCAGAATCCTTGAATAAACCGCATCTTAAAAAAAAAGCGATATCTTGTGACACTTGAGCTACAATTTTACGTGAAATTACGTGAAATGAATTGAATCACTTATTTCGAAAAGGTAACATGTGACAGTTTTTTCAATTTTGCGTTTTTGCGCCATATTGTTTTCCTTCTGTTTGTACATCAGATTTTGTTGGAAAACCTAGCATCTATCGCTTCGTCCAGGCACTATAGCACAAGTGATGCAATTGTTTAGCTCGAAAACAAACCATGTGCGTCAGATGTTACGTTCTCGAAGCAAACAGCTTGGATCTCCATGCGGAAGTGCATAAATGCGCTTGCGCTAACCATGATGATTGCTTAACACTAACAACACTGATTGTAGTAGAGCAGCTGGCATTGTGAATGGGAAAGATATTGATATCTGTTATTGTTTTTATTGTTTTGTATTGATTATTGTGTATTACCAAATTAGAAATGGCATCGAGTAGTGAAGAGAAATTTGAAAAAATTGCCGAAAAGGAAAAAAGATAGTGAATAAAGGAAATTATAAACATAATATTATACGAGAAGCTAAAGTGAAAGGATTAGCCCACAAAAATCACTGGGAAATGATGTTTCTGAATGTTTCTGCCATCAATCATAAGAAGCTAGATGATCTGAAGAAGCTAATGGACTACATTCCGGCTGAGAAAAAAGAATATTGGTCACAAATCATAAATTGGCCATCTACACAGCGCAATGAAGCACCAGAGGAAGACTTTTAGTTATGAAGATCATAATAAAGGAAATTGTACGTCACCGGATTTGTTAACAATTCATTTCTGCTCAGTTTGCTCTTTATTTAGCAATTTTTTATAACCAGTATTATAATTTTTCTAGTTTAGTTTGAAAACTTGAAAGTGCAAGTTTTTATATATTTTTTTTATTTTAAACACACAATACATTAACCAGTGCTGAATACCCATTTCTCATTATTAGCACTTATATTTTCACACAGTAACAGTAGAACTATTAATATTCTTACAGTTTATGGAATAAACAGTTTTTTATGTCTCCTGTAAAATTTGCATTTTCGTACATGTTACCTTTTCGAAATAAGTGATTCAATTATTTTTCTGGGAAGAAATTTTCAGTATTTTTTACAATATTTGCGAAATTTACGTATAAAAGTTTCCTTGTTAAGATGAAATTCTATCAACTTGGTTAAAAAGATGGCCAATGGCTCATCTTAACTATTTCACACTCGTTTTTCTAAGAGTATCATTGTAGTTCGTTACTTTTACTTGATGTTATTATGAATTATGACTGTTCCGACGTTATTTGATTGCAAGATGTTAATAAACTAATATTTTTCTTATATTTTCTCTGCTAGAAAGAAACGTCGTTTGTTTCATTTCTTTATTTTAAGATGTAACCATGGTTTCTTGATTCTCAATTATTCTTAAATACATTGTATACCTTTTACTCCTTAGTTTCAGGAATCTTGTGTTGGTGAAAGTAAGATGGGAAGGATAACATCTCTATTAGGTCGGCTGAATCACAATTACGTCATAAATTAGGATTTCCAAAAGAGAAACAGAAGTTTCTGATCATCTTGGTGGGAAATAGAAACTTCTTTTAATAGGTTTATGTAACAAGAATATTAGCGTGCATCAATTATATCAAACTGAAATTCCATCGCGGAAGCTATTAGTTTTCCTGTTTTATTTTTGGGAGGGTGGGGCTTTTTTTAAAATGAGCCTCAAAATTGCTTCCTTTAAAAATCTCGAAGCTTCCTTAGATTTCATTTTGTGATGCAGATTTCTCGTAATCATCGCCGTTGAATTGGGTCTCTGAAGACCGAATGCGACACAGTGACGAATGGAATCTTATTAACTACGAAAAAATGGAATCCCTTATCTAAATTGAAACGGAAGAAAATGGATTGAGACAAGGTGGCATTTCGAAGAAAAGTTAATTGAAAAACATGAGTTAAAAAGTTAAACGACAAATAAATAAATGCTGCATAGTTCACTTTGTATGATTATTTTGGAAAAGAATTAGAAGAAAATTAGAATTTACCAATAATTAAGTTGAATTTCTAAAGTGTAATTTCTAATAAAAGCTAGAGATTTCTCCAACAAATTTGGAATACAACGCAATTCTCGAAGGATGTCTTGACATTTCAACATTAGAGCTCCGTCTGCTCTTCATCTACTCTTCTCTAATCCTTTGCTCTGCAATTTCTCTCTCATGAGATTTCATCTTGATTGGGAACTAAAAGTTTAAGCTAATTTTTTTGAGCATAGCCTAATCTTAACGTAGTCCCAGAGTCATTTTCTATTTTCGAAACAAAAAACATTGTAATTTCTGGATTAACGATATTCTGATATTTTATATTGAAAATGGACGCTATTTATATAATAGAAGCAGATAAAAAAGCTAATGAAAATTAATTAACAAAATATAAGAGTTTTAAATAAAACTGACATACAAGCTCAAAGAAAATTATAAGGAACTTACCGTTTTCTTTATATTTTTAATATTCTCCTGAAGTAACAATTCTTCTACTTTCCTGGGACAATGAGTTTCATCAACTACTTTGTATTGACTGAGAATTTTTATATCTGAAATTTCTTCCTAGCAGAGCCTTGCCTAGGAAAGAAAAATTGATAGATGGAAATAATGGATTTCTATTGAGGTTAAAACAATTGATTTAAATTATTTTACATGATCCATTAATTTAGCCGTGGTTTGATTTGATAAAAATTAATCCGATTGAAAAGCTTAATTAAATCATGTTAAATTAAATAACTTTATTATTTGTCAGAAAATAGAAAATTTATACTGTTTGTACTCAGCCTATATTATAAAAATCATTTTTCGTGTTTATCTTTTTCACTAGTTAAAAAAGTAAATAAAAACTTTTAAGGAATAATACTCTGGTTGAATTTTGTTCTTTGAGGAACCTGTTCTTCGTTCTCAGCTTCTGATATTTTATTTTAAGGAATACAAATCATTAACTACAATTAAATCGTCACCTCCATTGGATAAATAAGTTTCTAAGTAATAGATCCAAGCGTTTCCACAAAGAATGGAAGATATTTGGACTCTTCTGCTTTTTTAGATGTAGAAAAAAAATAAAAAATAAACGACAATTTCAAGGTTCTCAGAAGTAGGTTAATGTTTCTAATGGTTGAAAGGAGCTGAAATAAGATGCATTCATTAGAAAAGGTTTTAATATAATACGAAGCCTAAAATATCAACTGATTGAAATTGAAAAAAAATCCACGATATTAAATTATCTTGAATGATTTCATCCCGTTAACAGATTACTTTATAGAACTTAAAAATTAAACTCAATAATAGTTCTTTTTTATTCCATTAACAGGGTGAATTTATTTTATTTTTAAGGTGTACAGTATACTCTCGATATCTCTAACTTCGATATCTCGAAAACCTTGATATTTTATTATTTTTCCCCTTGATATTACATATTCATCTAATGTTAATTTTAATTCTTGTGTCGAAGAGTTTTCACTCAAAACCATGTTATGTCGAATATTTTTCGAGAAAAAAAAATAATTTTTCCGGAAAAATCGCCGTTTATTTGTGTTGAAGCAAACAGAGGTATTTTTTTAAGAAATTCTAGCGGTGTAAGTTCATTGTATTTTCTAATTCTTTTCAATTTAAAGTAATTATTTTCGACTACTTTTAAAAATTAAAATTCTCATTGCTATATTTAGACTTATGTTATCTGTCATTACATATTTGTACTTATTCTCATCTATCAATTTTTAGAATATTATTCCGTATCTTGTGTTTTTACTTGAATTTTTATGTTTTGGTTATGACAAATTGTTATCTCGAAAACTCGCTGTCTCGAATTTTTTTTTAGCCTCCCTTCGACTTCGAGATATCGCGAATGTACTGTATTTTGTTTTTAGTTTAAATTTCTAGAGGTGTCGTATTTATTAATTTTTTATTTCATTTTGTAAATTAAAGAAGAATATTTCTAATTCTTCAATATCATCTAAGTTTATTAGGATTTAGTAGATTTCGAATTCAAA
Organism: Thereuonema tuberculata; assembly: GCA_023159025.1. Classification (NCBI taxonomy): domain Eukaryota; kingdom Metazoa; phylum Arthropoda; class Chilopoda; order Scutigeromorpha; family Scutigeridae; genus Thereuonema; species Thereuonema tuberculata. The sequence continues at coordinate 3,489,047 of JAFIDM010000001.1, forward strand.
ACAACTAGATTCAGTGATCAAAAATAACCAGAAGTCCTTGGGAATTTGCCTGACTTGAGATTTCCAAAGGAAACGTTCTTTGAAGTCATTTAAATAGAAATGCGTTCTTTCTTTTTCATGGAAACCTACATCAGACTGCATCAATAACTCACTGTTGGTCTACAGATTCCAGAGGGAGTCATTTGTTCCAAAACTTAACAGAAAAATACATCGCTGGCAACAGCACTTTTAAGGATGCATCCGATCGATCCGAAATTTGCATAATGAATAGATCAAGGGAGCACATGTAAATGATTAGCAGCACATATGTAAATAATGCTTCCAGACGGCGTTACTGGCTCACAAGAGAGGAGAACAGAGAGCCTTTGTGCAATATGGGAATTGTTCCGTCGCCGTTCTTGTGCACAAACGGCTTCAGTATGTCTCGTCCAAGAATGCGGCAGCCTTACCAGCAGGTTTTCCGGCTTTTATTGAGGGAAAATTGTAGATTGCGTATTATCCTTCCAAGAAATTGGTGCTCATATTGGTCAAAACGCGGCCATAAAACGTGATGCGAATATCGAATCGGTGGGTCGAGGAGGGACGAACTCACCGACCTAAAGGATTCCAACGGCCCCGTCACACCACCTTATGAGAGGACAGACATCTTGTGCGCATGGCTATTACGGATCGTACAACCACATCACAAACCCTACCGTAAGAATTAGTTTCTGTTGCACAGCAACGGTCTGCAGCATCAGGGAACTACCTTTGATTGTACCACAGACCTTTGATTGTACCACAGGCTACCTTTGATTGTATACCACAGATGTCTGCAGCTGCAATGGTGTCTAGAATGTTGCATCTGTAGGAACGAATGGCAAGACATCGTTTCTTGGACGAATCCCACTTCTGTCTGCAGCACCATGATTGCATGTCTGGCGACCCCGCGGCGAAAGACTGAGTGAGTTCTGAACTATACATCACTATACTGTCGGGCGTTATTGTATGGAGTGCCATTGGATTCCAGTCTCGCTCGCACCTAGAATGCATTCACGATACCTGAATAGCTACCGTTAATCTCTGAATTGTTGTTGTACATTATCTTCAGGGCCGATCTGACGCCACTAACCAACAGGACAATGCGCGACAGCATTCACTGTGCGTTTACCGGATCTGCCAAGTTCATGTGTTACAGCACATTGGGACAGTGTCGAAACCGCACAGACTGACATACACCATACGCACATCCAACATATCTTCCTCTCTATGCCGGACCGTATAACAGACTTTATTGCTGCCAATGGTGACTACAAGAGATACTGATTTCTTTACGTTTCGCATATCTCATCGAGCTATAATTGTAATCCTTTCACCCTTGTACCCTAAGTTATCTATAAAATAAATACGGCTTTGATAGCTCTTATCTTTCGTAGTATTGCACTTTTAATGGCCAACACTGTAGATCACTATATCAAGATTAAACAGGGCATTTAATGAAAATGGAAAATTCTAAAAATCTCCAGCATTACTTGATCTGCTTCAATGAATCAAGGCTGCAATTAATCAACGAAGAATCACGGAAGTTATCGAAAATTTCCAGATGTTGAATTTTGAAGATGTTTATCAGAAGAATAGCAAAGATATTTTCAGACTTTCCTGTTAGAAATTTTATGAAAAATTTTACAAAGTGTAATTACATTACTTAGGAAAAATGAAACAAAAAAATTCAAACAAACATGAAAACAAGATTAATTACAAAATAATTCGTTTTCCCTCGAAAACAATCATCTGTTTTTAAGCCACATTCCCAAAGGAAAAGGGAAATAAAATCATTTTTAAAAACGAAGAAAAGAGCAGCACAAGCATAAAGAAAACAAAAGGAAATCGCCTTTCTGATTCATTTTATGGGGAGGGAATTGGGAACAGCTGTTTCGTGCTTCTGCGCACTCATCAGCCCAAACCTCGCCCTCCCCGATAAAGGAATCAGAAAGGAGATTTCCTTTTGTTTTCTTTATGCTTGTGCTGCTCTTTTCTTCGTTTTTAAAAATTTTCACAGCACGTTAAAATGTTTTGTTTATCTTGTAAATCATTTTTAGTTATAAACATTGTCGTCCTGTTTTCTTCGTCGTCTTCTTTCTCTTCCATCTCTTCATCATTTGACAGAATTTTCCTTCCTCGTAACCTCATCACTTTGAATTTCTTACGTTATTTTTTTTTTAATTTGTTGCAAATTAAAAAAAAGTGTTTAATTTTTTGCAAATTAAAAGTCCAGTTGTTTCTTATAAATTGAATTAGCAGAATAATAATCAAATTCGATAGGAACTTTTTTGTCAACAAACTGTTTGGGAAGGCTTTAACTCCTATTTCATTACGAATGGAAGCAATCGAGAGAAGAAGAAAAAGCTTCATTCCGATTGTTGCTCAATAGTTTTTTGTCTAAAGATGACAGAATTATTTTAAATATGGATTCTACTTGAAGATTTCACAAATTATATTACCTAACTCATCCTTTTTAGTCCCATTTCCTTTCTTTTATACTTAAAACCGTTAATCTCACCTATTTAACAAAACGTGATTAAAATTAAATGCTCTAATATATCATTGGAAATCCTTCTGGCAAATATTCTTCTAAGGTGCAAATCTGTTATTACTTGTGACCAATCATCTTCATTCTTTTCGTTTCCTTTATTGTAGAATTGAAAGTGAAGAAAAAACAGAATCCAAGCAATAAGTAGGGAAAAAAGATTACCTGTCGATAACCCTTATATTTGATTTTTGATTTCTATTTTAGTATGGGGTGGATTTGGCCTTGTTTTGACTTCATTTACCTCATACAAGATACCCTTCCCAATTGCTAAAACATGCAACATTACTTTATTTTGTTAGTTTGTAAGTTGTTTTAATAATATTGAAAAGCATTCTGAAATAGGTTTTTTTTACTGTATTCGTAGCATTCTGGCGGGAAACTTCATTGGACATAATTTACATTCGGACACCTTCGAGCAACTGGGTCGAATCAGTTATTTGTAAGGATTCTTAACGTAAAGCAATTTTGTCGATTGTTATTTATTTATGTATGTAAGAGTAGATTTAGTTGCATTGTTTATTATTACAATTCCATCCCTAAATACGTTTTCGGTTGCAGGAGTATAAAAGTATAGTTCGAAATATCTTCTTTTGGGTTCCGGAAGGAGTAGATTTATATTTAATGTTTTTATAATTGCTTTCGGCAACCGGAAAAGTGTTATGACAAGATTCCCAATAAAACTTCTAACTAACCTTATTGCAATTAACATGTTGGTTTAAAAAAAATTGATATTCTTATTTACTAGAGCTTTTCTTTTATTCTATAGAGATTTAAGCAACAACAGTATTTCCATCATCGCTCCTGAGACATTTAAACCTCTGTGGAGGCTCAGGATATTGTAAGTACGAGTCATCAAATTTTAATATAATAATAATAATAATAATAACAATAATAATAATTTTGTAAAGGAAATAAATGCCTATGTAGTTGAGTGATATTATTTTGAATTCCTGTTGGTTTCTTTTCTTTCTTACTTTCTTTATTTTATTGGTTCTTTAGCTACAATTTTCTAACTTTTCTTTTATAATAGAAATGTGATAAAATATAGATTCGTAATCACTTACAAATGTGTTTTAAGCATCTTAAAGTAGAAAGTAAAGGAACAAGTTTTACAGTAAATGAGAAATTGATTTTTTTTTTTTTTTTTTATATTTTCACATTTTAAAAACTTGAAAGGAAATGAATTAAAATAAAAAAAAAGAAATGTCTCAAACTTTCATCGTAAAAGAAATTACAACTTGGTATTGAATGTATTTCAATGTATAAGAAAGTTCAGATTTGTACAGATACTGTTTCAGAGTTACGGTTTGTGTTTAAGTAAGTTATTCCGTTGGATTATCTTATTTTTTGAAGTTATATCTCTCTATGGTGAAAATATAGAATTTGTGTAGAAATATTATCTCTCCTGAATTCATCACGAACGAAATAACATCTCATCTTTTCGTTTTTGAGGTTTGATGGAAACAAACATTCATATTTCCCATAGATCATATCATATTTCCCATAGATCATATCATATTTCCCTTAGATCATATCATATTTCAATTTCCTTCTTTTTAATAATCGTTATTTGAAAACAAGTAGGATTGATTTAGCTGTTCACATTTCATTGCTTATTTGTAGTAAAATATTCATTTCCTCAAAAAATTGTTTTTTAAAATAAGAAATAAGTAAAATACAGAAATAAAAAAAAATGAAATATAAAACTTTCTTATTTGATATAATTGTATTTTTTAAAATATTCTATATAGTTAAATATATTTTTGATGTATCTGCATATATTAAATTACAAAGAAAAAATAGGATCAAATTAAATAATTCGATAAATTACTTTATAAAAGCTTAATTAAAAAAAATCTTATCAAGATTTCTAATTTAAATAAAATATTAAAGTGATTTCAATTTTATTTAATTAAAAAGAGTTTTTCAGGATTGGATGTAAATCCAGATATTAAAGAGACAAATACCAGGCGAAAAATATTTACCAATATTCTAGACTTTTCTACCTTTCATGGTATCATTTTCTACCAAGTAATAGAAAACATAGAATAAGATAGAATATTATTTAAAAAATTGAAAATCTTCTTTGGATGGGCGCTGTGATTGTTAGACAATCATTGTTCAACTGGTCTTTGTAAGCTCCATAAGTCTATCATTGCTTTACTAAAAAAAAAAAAAAAAAAAGATTAAAAAAAATAACGGTAAATTAAAGGAATATTCATTTGGAAATTTAGATTGAAAAACCCTTCCAGTAAACAAGTAGCATCAGAGATGAAAATTACAATTATCGATTACACAAAACGAAAAAGAAATGACGATGCCTGACAGTAACGTAAATCTCAAGAACGAAATCATTTTAACAGATTCAGAGAAAACTGGAAACAAGTGTTAATATACGATAGGATATTTTAAATCAGCAGCGGTCAGGAAGGAGAGATAAGATGGTCCGAATAGTTGGAAACCAGAAAGAAAAAGAAGAATAGAAAACAAATAATTCTCAAATTTGGAAACGGAAAGAGAAAAGACAAAGAAGAAAAAGGCAAAAAGCATTTGTGAAAAAAATTGAGTAAAAATAAACTTTTTCTCTTATTATTTTAGAATATTCTGAATAATATAAATAATACGATATGTTGTTCTAAAAATTAATTATTCTTATTCAATTTAGATAAAAAAAAGTTACTATTGTGAAACTCGATTTTAACCGTTCAATGATGGCTGCCATTTTGTCACTGTAGTACTGTTGTACTGTAGTACTGTATTTTGTTTTAACAACACTAATGTGTTGAGATTAAAAAGTTTTCATTGATTTCCTTTACGTTTATCCGTTTCCTTTTTTTACCGAAATCTTTTAAAGTTTCGAAATAAATTTTAAATTTCACAGGAAGATTTTTAAATTACTGTCATCTATTTACTTCGAAGCTTTACCCTTTTTGGTTGTAATTTCATTTCATTCAGCAGGGTTAAAAAAGCCCTTATTAATAATAACCTTGATGTAATAATGACAGGAATAAGACGGCGTATCTCAATTCCCTTAATTCCATTCACAGACATCTGCAGAAGAATCGCATAGATCGTATTTACAACGGGACATTCTATGGTTTGATGCTTTTGGGGACTTTGTGAGTATATTTTTGTTTCTATTTTTAAAATAGTTTTGTTAAATTTTAATTTGTTTTCAAAGCATTATTTAACAAATCATTTATCATAAAGAAATTTAGAATAAATCCTTTATATTGTTTTATGTTTCCATTTTATAAACATTTATTTGGCTAATTTGCAAAATCAGAACAAATGTTTCGAATCATTTCATCTCATCAGCTAAATTAACTAGCAAAAATTAGAAACCGTCTGTAATCTAAAACTACGAATTGCTGGGGATTTTAATCGAGATTTCATGAATGTTTACTTCCAGCTTCTAAGCGGTTGCTGAATCATCTTAGCTGACAAGAACTAATAAGTTCGAAGCAAGTTTTAAGATCTTTTGAAGATTTCAAAAACTTTTAAACAGTCTGTTGTAGATTGTTCAGATGATTAAAACAATATAAAAAACATAAAGTTCGGAAATGTATTGGCCCCAACCGAAATATCTATTAAAAGCTTTTGACAAAATTCACTCATCGGACAGTTATGAGATCAGTAAATTTCTGTGGTATTCTGATGCTGCATTTGTTGTATAGAGAGTTGATTATCCTTTAGGTGATTTTAATATGCAAAATCTGAGGTGACGTGAGGCGCACACCTGCGATTCGTCCATGGCTTATAAATTAGGCAGAGCTAACTTTCCATTAATTTGTAATAGTGTGTCGAAAATGCCACCGAAAATAGACCGATTTTGGAAGGGCTGTATTACTGTCCTTTCCTTCGCCAAGTTTTCATAGTTCTGCGATTATAAGCATGTGCAAAACCTGTGGATTACACTTTTCAAAAGGAGGGATGAGCAACGTATTAAGTAAATAAAGAAAGAGTCGAACACTGGCAACGTTGGATGAACCAGTACCCTCGAGGCAGAAACCCGCAATTCGTCAAACTTCGGAGGTGGTTGCTAAAGTGACGCGCTTCATTATTACAGAACATCCGTAAACGCAAAGGATTGTTGCAAGACAAGTAAGGGTCTCTCAAAGAACGATAGAAGACATAATTCACCAGAACCTGCAACTGGTTAAACGTCACAAATCCCTTGGGCATCAGCTGAGGGACTTACTAATTGAAGAAAATTATACGAGCGCTATCTTTCCGACGATAAATGGAAATTTGTTGGATTTTGGATGATACGTATCTACCTAAGTATCTGTAACAAGCCCAGAGTAATATATTACAAGTGAAAGGGGGAAAAAATATATCGAAAATAATATTCAGAATGTAGGGAAAGTTTTCCGAGAGGTTTCATGATCATCGCTGGATGCTGCTGTAAGAGAAAATTCCAGATTTATAAGATGAACAACAACGTCAAAGTTAACTCCCTCTATTATCAGAGAGTCAACTGAGTTATCAGAGAGTTTCTGGATCCATTATAGCGCAAAAAAATTCCTTTCCTATGTTGACTGATTAGACATAAATAAAGGTGGGTGTACGAGGACAAAACTTCCAGCCACACCTCTAAGTCACCCGTGGATTACTTAAAAACCCTTGAACAAGAAACGTGCAATTCCCTTTTATAATATCCCGGTGAAACCCCCCAACGCATTCGCGATGGACTTTTGCGGATTTGGGTTGTTAAAACAAGCCTTTGGAAGTAGGCACCATGTTAGTTGGACTGTTTGTGGAATGAGAGGCGATTGATACGAATTCTCTAAGAAGGAGTCTTTTGTTAAAAGTCAAATATAAAGTTAAAAAGTTTAAAAAAGTAAAACATTTCAAATTAACGACTAGTTTCGGCTTCTAATAAAGCGAAGCCTTCATCTGGTTAAGGAACTTGATAAAAATGAGTAATATATCGCCGTGGAAATTCATAATGACTTGTGTGACGGCGACTTTTAACAATTATTGTAAATAGCAGCGCACGTAAAAAACGTTTTAATCAAGGAGTCTTTTAGAATGGAAATTCCGATGCAGGGCAGTAGTTTGAAATAAGGACTATCAAATAGAAAATGATCGAACGTGGCGTCAAGGATTTTTTTAATGCTGTGAAGGTTAGAAATCGTTCACCTGGAATCAACCCTGTATTTAATTATTAAGTAGGATTTAGTAAATCCACTTATTTCTACGAAACAGCAAAATTTTAAAAAGAGACTTTTTGTTTTCCTTTTAAAGAATTCTTAAATTCAAGATTGATCCCCATCACGAAAAATAAAAGATCAAATATATTGAAATATAAACCATTTATTTTTCTATAAAATACCTATAGAGAAAAGAAATATTGTCTACGAACATCCCTGAAACAAGTCCATCTTTATATTGAGTCTACTTGAATAGACATTAGTAGCAGTTATAACGAAAGCATGTTACGTATGCATATGTACAGCATGCTACGTTTCAACTTAATATCTCCGTCCGTTTCATCTGTCCATCTATTTTTTTTCCGATGAAAAAACGAATATTCGTAGAGAAGACAGAGAGACTCCAAAAAATTATGGGGAAAAAAATCACTTTAAAGGTAAGCGGACATTTATGTGCCAACATTTCTTGGCTACAAAGAAATTAAATTGACGCCTAAATTAAATGAAAGCTCGACAGTTATCGAGCAAATAACTATTTATCAGTTAAAGGATAATAATTATTGGGAAGATTTCATTCTGTTTAAACTACTGAATCTTAAAGGGATTCATTCAGAACTAACTTTCGACTAATCCAGAACTTTGACTAAATTCATTTCCTGAAATGTTTCTGTTGTTATTAAGTTACACACTAAATAATAATGTGATTAAAAGACAAGAAAAAAAGTCTACACATTTAATTAAAATAAGCACATATATAATTACCATAATTACTGACCGGTTTCTCACTTTTCTGATGTATATCATCAGGTGAGAACGTGAAATTGCAACTTCCTATTAAATACGAAATCAGCAGTCAATCAAATACCTGCAACGTGCATTACAAAGAGTTGCTACCACAGTTCTTGGTGGGGCATCTACTTTGGCAGAAATCTGTCAGCTTTCACGCAACAGTAACAAATACAAGGAGTTCAAAATTCCCTATACAAGCTTTAAGGGAGATCAGATATATATACAGAATACAACTGTATACATATAGGATGATTAAAAATGTTTTGAACTATTTCAAAACTGTCCTATACACTCGCTTTTTCAGTTAAGATGCAACGAATGGTACAGTTGGATAGAGGACATGTTCAAGTTTGTATGCATTGCTTATAAATGTTTGGACATTGTTAACACGACACATGTCCAAATGGTACTGAAAGTCTTCCCAAACGCGACTCAGCATTGATCCATCTATTCTGGCAATTGCAGTGGAAACGCGCCTTTTAACGTCGTTGAGATCCCGTGGTAAGGGCTGTACAAACACATTGTCTTTAATGTACCCCCATAAGAAATAATCTCAGGAGTAAGATCTCGAGAACGGGGAGGCCACGTCAACAGCTGTTGATCATTTGCACGTGCACGGCTGATCCACCGCTGTGGCAACCGTTCGTTGGGATGATGGCGTACGGCTGAGTGGAATTGGGGTGTTGCCCCATCTTGCTGCAGAATTCGTGTCGTGTTCCAACTGTGGTAACATCCATTCCGTTAACATGTGAAGGTAGATGGAGCCTGTCACAGTGTTCTCTGAGAAGAAGAATGAGCCATACGCTGTGTTCACCGATATGGCACAGAATACATTCATTTTCGGGGATTCCATGTAAGTGTGGGGGTTTTCCGTTCCAAAATTCGGACATTGTGCCGATTCACTCTTCCGCTGATATGAAAGGTTGCCTTGTCGCTAAAATGATGGTGGTCGCAAAGTTCTCGACTTCACATCGCTGTAATATCGCCTGACAGAATACCTCGTGAAGACGTTGGTCGTTCGGTGTCAAATGCTGCAGCCTCTGCAGGAGATATGGACGCATGTGTAGGCGTCTCCGCAGCATGTGTCACACAATTGGTTATCGGATGACCAGTTGTGCACTTTCTCTGCGCGTTGATTTGTTAGGGCTTCGACGGTACGTGTCCCGAATGCAGCACATCTCCTCATGGACTGTCGATCGGCCTCTCGACTTGCCCTTACAAATGCACCCGCTTCGCTTAAATTTATCGTACCAGTTACGAATGGAATTCTTGGCAGGTGGGTCGTTCTGAAATTTGGTGCGAAAACCACGCTGCACCACCGTCACCGACATAATTGCGTGATATTCGAGCACACAGTATGCCTTTTCCGCACCAAATGGCGAACACCATTTTGTCAACAACAAAACCTGGCGAGCGGTAGCGGCAATCGTTTGTTACACGACGCAACAGCCAATGACCCACTGCTGTCGCGTTAGCCAGGACTGCGTAATTCGCGTTTCCAGTTGCCGTGTGACTAATGTAAGTCGTATTTCACAGTTCTGAGATATACAAAACAAACTTGAACATGGTTTTGTACAAACTTGAACATGTGCTCTATCCAACTGTACCATTCGTCGCGCATCATAACTGCAATAGCGATTGTACAGGAAAGTTTTGAAATCGTTCAAAATATTTGTAATCACCCTGTATAAATATATATTATATATTATATAGAAAATTATAAATTTTAATATGTTACAATCTCTACTTTTTGATTAATAATAAATGTTTCATAATTTTTGAAAGTGATGTCTTTCTTTTTTTATGGTCCTAGCGTTGTCTTTTATCCCTATTGGTAGTTATTGACGAGAAAATACAGTGGTGCCCTATACATTTAATACAATTCTTATTATTTGGGGTGAATGTGGGTGGCAGGAAAGCCAAGCACTGCGACGTGAAAGATCTATTGTGCCAACCCACGGAAAGGAGAACAGACGGAGAGAAAGACTGAGAAAGTATGGTGGGGAACTCGCAGTGAAATCGGGAGAATCCCGAGAAAACCTGCCCAACGCAGATCGTCCACCATCACGAAGCTCACATGAGAACCGAACCTTGGAACTCAGATGTGAGAGGCCAGTGTCTTAGCGACAACACCAACCGCGCGGTCATATTTAATACTAAGTTCTTTATAGTGTGCTTATTTTGTATAAGAAATTGCTTTAATAAACGAATAAGGTTCTCACATTCTGAGCAAGCATATGGGGAATCTGGGACAGCTGTTTAAGCCATATCAGGTTTCTTCAGTCAGATTTACCATTGATGATAGCTCCGAGCAGCTGAAGTGGTAACTATAACTTTATCAGTGTCACTTTATCATTTCTATCTTTATCAGTTCAGCTTTCTTGTAGATCATTTCTATAAGAAATTTTGAAACCCTTACACGCCACTCAAATTATTAAATTTTGAAATTTCCCCTTTTTACTTATATAGTGGATATATGTCCATAGTGGATGCGAATTCTGAAAACGGATCTAGCTCTGCTCGGGCAGCATCCAGGCAACTGGATATGACATATTCAACAGTATGGAAATGAATGCGCAAAATGCTAAAGTTTCCTCCATAATTGGTCCGTAGTTTCTCGAAGAACTGCAACCAACAGGACCAGTGGCATGTTCTGTCACTGCAGTGCGATATCAACAGATGCTACAAAATTACGTTATTCCAGAATTTCAACAGTGTGAATGTCTTATGACATTCATACAGGATGGAGCGCCCCTCACAAAGGATTGACAGTGCAGCAAGTCCTGCATTTCACCGACGACCACATAATTTGTCGAACATTCCCGACGACAAGGCCCGCACGTTCGCCTGATCTCACACCATGTGATTTTTGGTTGTGGTGTTACTTGAAAGCATTCCTTTACCAAAGACACGTTGATAATTTGGCAATATTGAAGGACCGAATAAAAAATAATAAAAAAAACATGAAAAATCTTTATGTGAGACAAATCTCTGGAGATTTGCTGCGGTCCGCAGTAGCATCTATGATCCATAGAATGCAGATTTTGGACAACATATTGGCCTAAGGACAATATAATGTATCGTATGTGTAACTGAGTAACAATGAAATCTACTGTAAACTGTACGCTTTGTTTTCTTTCCTACGTGTGTTTAGCTTACCATTGGGCACCAGTTTCTCTTCTATTGGCTTCATTTGAATCAAAACTTTTTTTCTGCGAAATCGTAATCCCATGGTCTGAATAATATATATATATATATAGAGAGAGAGAGAGAGAATATACTAAATTCGGCCCGTTTTGGCCCAATGGTTTTTTTTGCCTATCACGCTCCAAATATGTTTGATATCCTTAGATTCACATCATCTCAAAAACATTTTCTAAGCATTTTATTTAATTCAATACATTAACAAATATCACCATTGCTTTTGTTTCAACTTATGTAAGGTAATTTCATCCCAATTACTATGTATACATAATTCTTTATTCTTTTTTAAGTTCTATTAACCCATGACAAAAATTGATATTCTAGTATTTTTTCTGAATTGAAAAATAGTGGTAACGATCTTTTGTAACGTACCTTAGTTACTTGAATGCATCAATGACTGACGGCTATTTGAGACAGATTTCGCATTGAATGGGAAGTTACAATTTCACATTTTCACCCGACGATACTGTCAGAAATATGAGAAACGTCGGTAATAATGGTAAATGTGCTTATTTTAATCAAGTGTTTTGGCTTCTTTTCTAGTCTTTTCATCACATTATCCAAACAGTAAGAATTTTAATTTTAATTTTTCATTAGTTTGAAACACCTGATACGGGGTTTGCCTCTGACATAAAAAAAAATCGATTGAAATTCAAAATGAAGAAAAATTTGTAACCAAAATAGAATTTTTATTTTTTACTGTCTGCAATCCTTTATATTTCGTACTTTTCATTAAACTGAAGAAACCTCTCAAGTGTAAATAAGATTAAATTTCAATCTATTTTTTCTAATAATTATAAAAATAATACTTGTTTTGTATCTACGTAATTTCATGTTTTCTTTTGTTTTTTTTTGTAACCAATTTAAAGACGGACTTAATCTTTTAATGCTTCAGCATGTGTTTCGCTGTGAGATGAAGATTATAAAAATAGCTTAAAAAGATATTTTTAGCCTTAATAAGAAAATTTATTAGAGTTAATAACTAGTCTTAGGTTTAATAAAAATCAGTTAATAGTTCCTTTGAAGATTGAGGTAATGAGAATTTCCTAATCAATCAATTATCGACTGATGGTTTTCTTTTAAATATTGAATTCAGGCTGTGAAAAAGCTTCCTCTTTAAAGGTCCTAAGATGGCTAAAGGACATTGCATATTGAGCGTTCGTTTCATAAAAGCTGCTTCGTTTTCTATAAGAAATTTCGCAAGAAAGTTGTCATCTTAAAGAAAACAAAATATCGGATGATTTATTATCATATCAGATACATTGCAAATAATCTCAAATAGAAAAGAATCGAGGATTAATTATCAATAATTTTAATCAATGCAGTTTTTCTGTTTTTTTAAAAAAAATAATTTCCACATAGTAATTTAAAATCATAATTTAAAATCATTAGCTTTTTTTTTCATTTCATTAAGAATATTTAATTCAATTTCACAATTAAAAAAATAGTAAAATCCAATCTCTTGGTTGATATTGTTGATATTCGGTGCCATAAATATCTAATTGCCTCACTTCGATTACCCACAAGAAAAATATAGGAATCAGTAATTATTTATGACAATATTCACAATAATTTCTGATTTCAGATATCTACCTCCAGTTTAAATGAAAAACGAAAGACTATTCTAAACCTATCCTTTCCAGAGCTTTTGAGCTTTCGCTATCAAATGCAGCCTTTGAATTAAAGTTCATTCTAATATGGCTGTAGAAGGTACAAGATATGTTTGTCTCAACCATCATTATCTTTTATGATTCTGCTTTTTCAGTTAACATCTGTTTTCTTTCACCTTATTTACATACACTTACGTAGATCTGAATATTCGATATACGAGTATTTATTTTCTGAATAAATGAACGTTCACTATGTCAGTGGTCTACATGTTAGTGCAAAGTATGACGGTATTAAGTAGTTGGCATCCATCCATGTAATGAAAAAATCGAAGTAAAATCCCCTTTCCATTCCTGTGGGAAAATATTATATCTTTGAGAGATTGTAGTTTATTTCTAAATAAATTCATAAATAATGAAATAAAAATTTAAATAATACCTGCCATCAATGAATGTGAACTTAAAATAATAATAATTGCTGTAGCAGGGGAGTAATGTCTACTTGAAGGTTTTTTCTTTTTTGTTCGTCTGGGCAGTGTCAGTCCGATGACAGTTGAGCCTACATCTATTCTTTAATTTATCTTATTATGTTATAGGTAAAACTGAATCACTCACTCATTCATCAACGCACAGCCGAAACCGCTGGATCTAGGAACTTGAAATTTTAGGGATGGGTTCTCCTTACGACGTAGGTGCTCACTATGGAAAAAGTTTTGTAAATAGAAGCTCAAAAGGGTGTAAACGAGGTTGGGGGGCCACTTTGTTGAAGCGTAAACATACTTCGGAAACCGTTTGAGTTGGAAACACGAAATTTGAGATGAGTGCTCTTTGTCAAAATCGAAACAATCGAGAAATTTTCGATAATGGCGTCATAAGAGATGTAAACAGGGGGAGGTTTATTTTCTTCAAGGGAATCTTAGAAACTGCTTAACCTAGAAACATGAAACTCGGAAAAAAACACTTTACTTTAAAAATGAAGAAATATAATTTCGAGTATATTTGGGGGCTTTTCAAAAAGAAAAAAGGAAAAAAGATTGAGCGTAAAGAGGAAACGTGATGCGAAACGAATATCTCATAAACCGCTTCAGCTAGAAAAGGTAAGCACGAGAAAAATACTAAAAATAAATAAAAAAAACGCCTGAAGAGTGAACAGAGAGGAAAAACAGAGTGAACAGAGAGGGAAAACATAGAACAGGGAGGAAAAACAGAGAACAGAGTGAACAGAAAGGGAAAACAGAAAGAACAGAGTGAACAGAGAGGGAAAACAGAGA
>JAFIDM010000001.1:3511849-3522451 GCA_023159025.1 Thereuonema tuberculata
TGATAACTGTCGTCTAATTTAATTTTTAATTTATATTTACTTTATTTATTTATTTATTTTTTTTATTAATAAAATAAAAATATAAAAAAATTATATAATTTAAAAAACTACACAAAAAAAGATATAAAATTGAAAATTATAAAAAAGAAGAAGAAAAAACGTTAAAAGAGTAAATTATATGATAATTGCGTTTTTGTATTAATTTCAAAATTTCTCAACAGAGGCCGCTGATGACGTGGTGTTTATTTGTTTAGAAACAGTGATCTGTTTTTTTGGCAGTGATTTGTTTTTTGTAATTGAGTTTTCAAATTTCATATCACTATAGCCTAAAACATATAAGACAAATGGGGACCACTACCCACAGAGCAGATTTCGGGTCCCAAATTTCATATCACTGTCCGGCTATATATATATATATATATATATATATATATATAAATCTACAGAAAAATAAGAAATATTGCTGTATATGTATATATGACAATACTTCATTTTTTCTGTAGATTATACTTATTTGAAAGTTAAAAAACTTTCATGTATTTTTTTTTAACAAAAACAAAGAATAGGAAAACAAAAACCTCAGATATCTTTAATGTTATATAATGCTAGTTTCAAGCCGCAAAAATAACAATTAAATTGAGATTTATCGCATTTATGGAACAAAAATTATGTAGACATTCTTAGAGATATATTTTCTATCTATTTAATTCCTTAATAAATCCTGAAATAATACAAGCATGGAGGTCGATTCCTAATTAAGAAAATGAATAATTATTTCTCACTTTTTTCCTCGGTGATTCTATTTTGAATTTTGTTAAACTTTTCAGATGAAAAGTGAAAGAGCATAAAGTTAGAATTATACTCCAACGTTTTTTCATAATTAGTTTGTAATTATAATTGAAATCAAATGGATTCAACTGAAAAATTCAAATCAAAGCAGAGATAGGAAACCAAGGCTATTTTTTCGAAAAGGTAATTTTGAAAAAGTATAAGTTCTGGAGAAAACTTTTATATATCTTATGTTTTACATTTACATTGTTTAAAAACATTTACAGTTTTAAATAATGTAAATTATATTTCATTTTTAATAAGGAAATTGTTTGTTTCAAATTACTTGAAGTGTAACTAAATAAATCAAACAAAACGTTTACACTTGCATTAAATAAGACCATCTTTGTTTTGAATTTCGTGTTTTCAGTAGCTTCCATACAGCTATTTTAATTGTTCTTGAATAAAATTATTATTCTCTTCACATCATTATTAAAGTCTTGAATTTTCTTGTTTCTTAGAGATCTCAGTCATCAGCAATTAATAAATATATCCCAGAATGCATTTCTTGGACTTCGACAACTCCGACAATTGTAAGTCAACGAATAAATCGACTTATGGGTAGATTCCTCTTCGAATTAGACCTAAGTATTCGTAACTCAAAAAGAGATTTTTACTTAACAGATCAAGATAAGTTTTGTTCAATTAAAGAACTTCCTGGATAGAAACCCGTCTTATTAAAAAAAGACTATTTTATATTATTGTACGAATCTATAAGAATCGCAGACATAAATTAACATTCGCTCGCAATCGATAAATAAGATAACATTAAGAAATCATTTGCAGATAGTAATGTAGCATTTTTTTTTTCACTTTTTTATTAATAATTTTAATGTAATGTTTATTTAATGAGATATATTTAACAGCGATTATAAAAGAAAACAATTTATAATTAATATACATAGTCAACCTGCTAGAGATATGTAATTTGAAAATGTTCTGTTTTTTGGAGACGTTTTCTTCTCATTTCAGGAATTTAAGTCACAATAAACTGATCTTCCTTCTGGATGGATCACTTAGTGGACTACCTCAGCTGCTCTCGTTGTAAGTACAAGTTTTATTTAAAAACAATACAATAAAATGTATCAATAGAATGTACCAAGTCATTTGTTTTCCCTAAATAGTAAGTTTTCATTTCATCTGCCTACTGAATATTGATGTAAATAACTTTGACAAATGTAAAACAACTATTTCTCTTTTTTCTAATTATTATTGGTTATTATAAAAGAAAGGTAAACTGCTATAAAGCTAAGTAATTTACAGTATTATTTTAGATGCTTGAATATTAACTATAGAGTTGAAGAACTTTAAGCTTGAGTGAAACATCTTAAGTAGTGATAACTATTGTTAACATTAATGAAATAAAATCTGACAAATTCAATATTGCATGAAATTTAAAATAAAAAATGCAAAATGTAAAAAGACACAACATTAAAAGTTCAATGATCTGTTTTTGGAAGTGAACTTTTAATCTTGTGCATTTTTGCTTTATATTTCATGTAATTCTTCGCATGCACGTTAAAAGTTTTTGTAAATTAAATATGACTTAAGAGAATATATTAAGAACTCTTTCAGGTATCTTAAGCTTTGTTTATTAATCTATTTAGAGATTTATCGCATAACAAGATACAGATAATGGGCAGCAACGTATTTCATGGTTTAACATCACTACAGCAATTGTGAGTATTTATTATATTTTGATTTTATAGTAATTGCTATCAAATGCTTGAGATAGCTCTTCACTAAAATCCTGTGTTTTATTTTATTTCTTGTATTATTTTTCTCTAATGTCTTGAAAAGGTAATTCCAAGCATAAGAACATTCCAAGTGCATTCGAAGCATGAGATACCATCGTGGTCGTTTCCCTTTAGAAATAACTCATGAAATGGAACATCGTTGTTCATCAGGAATAAATTAATCTACTTTCATTTTTCGTTGTGGCTTAAAAGTGTTATTTTCTCAATAAATATAGGCTATTATCTGTTTTCGTCAATATATTATCTATTTTCAATATTTTTCTATTTATCAAACGTTCATAACAAAGATTGAGGTAGTTTTGAAATTGTGAAATGTAAAGAAAAAGACCTTCTTGCTGAAACACTTTCCCCAGAAGAAAAATCTCCCCATTGGACTATTTCAATTGGTTCTCTTTAGTTCGCAGTTACTGTATGAGATAAGTACGAAAACGATCATTTATCCGATTATTATACTTTTCTAAATTCAAACTTTAAAATCATTCTATTGATTTTGAATCTGAAATAAAAAGACATTTTATTTAATGATGCTGTTAATACTGACTTTTTGTTTGTAATAGGATTGAAAAGGCAATTGGAATCGTTAAAATACTACGTTAAGATACTCTTTTTCATTAACGTCCAAAAAAACAAAAAAACAAAACGATTATGTCAAAATCAGAGAAACATTGGAAACTCTTAAGATTGTTATAATTTGTATCATATGATTTTTAAATAACTGAAATCGAATGTACAATTAGATCTCTTCAGAATTTAAAAAAGTTGGAACTGGGATTTTGATTAGTTAAAAGACTGTGAAATATAAATCATCCAGTTTGTTGTAATGTACGAGAGAAGTCACTTGAAATAGTCATATCCTCATAAGTTTCATAATTTTAAATAAATGATGTTTCTAGACAAAACTGTTTCGTACTGAATTATTTTATACTTCAGTGTATTAATTAGAGAAGGATAATGACTGAAAAGCACTGACCGTTCTTACTGGTTTTCAGGCCTTTCCTGTGCCTTTATTTCTATTTATTAATATTAACGTGTTCTATTAAGTGTAATTACTCCTGTATTATATAGATGCTGGGAATTTTAGTATATGACTTATAAAAAGAAATAAAAAGTGTTTTTTTATTTCATCATAAATTATTTCTTAAATTAATTGATTTTTAGTCATTTCAATGCCATCACTACAGTTTTCCTAATTTATTTCACTAAATAAGTTATATTTGATAAAATTGTCTAATCTAAGATCAAAATTATTATTTGATTTAATAATTATTTCTAGTCGAAATACCAATGTCGTAAATTAATTTTTTTTGTCTCTAATTTCAAAATAATTATTCAAAGAAACTTTATATAAAAAATCTCCTATAAATTTTTAATATTTTATATTGTATCGAATGTTTCATTTCTGTTCAGAAGTTTTATTTTTATAATTAATAGAAATACTATTAAAATTTTAAGCTCCATTATTACTATCTCTATTCTTTGTTTAGAACGACCGATGAGTTCCGATTCTGTTGCTTGGCTCGTCATGTTCCTCATTGCCTTCCTCATGCTGATGAATTCTCCTCGTGTGAGGATCTTATGTCTAATTTAGTGCTGCGTGTTTGTATCTGGGTTCTAGGTTTGATCGCCTTCATAGGAAACATCCTTGTCATTGCTTGGCGAATTATCTATCGGACAAACAACAAAGTAAGTGGAAAACTTTTAGCTTTTATTTCAATAAACTCTCGTCACGTTTTGATTTACACCACGAGAGAAATTAATTGTTTTCACTGAATCTTCGGTGAATCTTCAGTAAATTTAAAAAGACTGAATATTCAAAAACATACGCAAAGAAAAGATCATAAGAATTTGAATTTTGGATTATCTCTGCTAGAAAATGTTGAGGAAATGTTGTTGTATTCATTTATATTAAACAACAAGTTTAACATGCTGAAATAATAATGACAATACAATGAAAAGCAAACTCGCACATGAATAAAGGAATCACTGATCTGTTGTTAGATTTTTCGATACCGGGAATCCAGAACATCTGTTTCAGGTTTCCTAACCTTCATCAGTTGGATTCGCCCAGTATCTTACAGCTCAGTGATCCCAAGAAACATATAAAGAAAACAGAAGTCAACAAGATAATGGCCCTTCAGATTAAAAAACAAGAATATATAAATTAAGAATAAAAAAGAGCAGAAATTTAATCCCCGCTAGCAATCACTAAGCTTAGGAAGAATTAAGTATATAAAAAAAAGAGAACATATAACAACAAGTTTAACGTGCGAAAATAATAATGACAATACAATAAAAAGCATACTCGCACATGAATAAGGAATCACTGAACTTTTTTAGATTTTTCGATATTGGGCGAATCAAGCTGATGAAGGTTATGAAACCGTAAACAGTTGTTCGGGATTCCCGGTATCGAAAAATCTAACAACAGATCAGTGATTCCTTATTCATATGCGAGTATGTTTTTTATTGTATTTTCATTTATATGACTAAAATGCACATCTTTGAAATATAGTAACATTTCATTGAAGCTATTTCACGTTAGTGAAAACAGAAGTCGTCACCAGTAACTGTGAGGCCTCCATATACAATTAAAACATTCAGGTAGGACAAAAATATTTCCATAATTTGATTCATTTTTTCTATACAGTAATTGCAAATAATTATTAATCACAAATTTCTCAGTTTCTGAATGTTATGTTCTTAATATCATAAATTTATTTAATAAAGTGTACTTTTACTAAATACAAAGGAAGAACATTGGGTAATTAGGATACGATCAAAGAATAAAGAAAAAAGTATTTGTAAGTGAAGTAATAAAACGGAGGGTTGATAGCTGTATATAAGAATGAATTCGACCGCTTGCTACTCTTTCCTCGTGATTATTGAAAGAGCCACTTATCTGGACTTTACGATAGATGTTTTACTTGTTAGTTTCGTTGTCACGGCTTTTAAATTACCGTATATACTCCAATAAACGCCGAGTCTCTTATTGTCACCGGTCTCTAATAAGCGCCGGGCTGCAGAGGGACACGGCCAAATAGAAGCTGGTCTCTAATAGTAGCCGGGTCTTTGATATTTGCCTACCGGTACTAGTGTAAGCATCCGTATCTTTATAGTCGTGCGTAATACTTCACGGTACATTGCCTTACAAAATGCCGCCGAAACGGTTATTTGACATTGCCTTTAAAGATTCGCGCGGTGGAATACGCCAAAGAAACTTCCTGTGAGGCGGCCGCCCGTCATTGCGGAATCGGACGATTAATAGCAGCGAAAGGTACAGAAAGACATTGCCATTTATCTTTAACAGTCTTATGTAGCAAGCGAAATTCAAATAAAAGTAGCGTTTGTAATATTAGCCGGTATTTATGTGTAAAAAATATTGCGTTCTGAAGGTTTTTGTTAATAATGGCCGGCCTCTAATAGCAGCCGGTCTCTATTAAGCGCCGGGAGCCGAGGCTAGTTTTGCAAATAAACGTGAGGGGCCTCTGTTGGAGCGTATACGGTAAATGGTTTTTGGGAGGGCTATATTACAGCCCTTTTCCATACAAAGTTTAATTATATACAGATTATAAAACTATGTCAATGAGACTTCCCCAAATGCTTCATGATCGTCGCTGGATATTGCCATAGAAAGAAACTGCAGATACAAAGGGTGGCATGAAATACGAAAATCAATTCTGTCTATTATCAAGAAACTAAATTAACAAAATACCAACACACAATTATAAGATACAAAATAAGTTTATAAAATGGCCTTGATCCCAGAAACTTATTATCAAGAAACTTTATGAGGCCGATCTACCAGAGAAATTTTGTCCCTTATGGAAATGATGCAACATTTGTGCACATCCACCAGAGTAAAGCTGCTAGGCAATGGCTTTTAGGATACAAGAAACTGGGATCAAGGCCATACTTTTCCAGTACATTTCTGTCAAATCTCCCGACGCAAGTTCACTGGACTTGTGGGTTCGGCCACAAAATATCCGGCCACAATAGTGGATATTCGGCCTATTAAAAAATGCTGCCCCGGGAAATTTGCGTTGTAACACACTTCACGGCCTTTGGAAAGCTGCAAAGGAGGAGTGGTCTCATATTTCCCTAATATCTCAACAATGGAGTTTTCTTCAGTGGAAACTCGAGTATTTGTTCGATTTTAATGGTGCATTTAACGAACATAATAGATCGAAGAAAAGGGGATTCTCTCGGAGGTTGAATTCATTATCTACAGCTACCACATAGAACATTTTACGTATTATATAGTGATAAACTGATCAATTCATGACATTGCAATTGTAAATGATGCTTTGTAAATATTTTTATTATATTTAGATGAAAATATAATAAAAATTAAAGATAATTGCATAATTACTTTTATGCCTTTTTTAAGTGTACATTTTTAAGTAATGCTTTCAAATAATCCGATTTAGAATTTGAATTACATGAGTCCTCTATCAAAGAAAAAAATAAATATATCTATAATTACAACACCAATTAAATGGAAGAATGATGGGAAAATAACAGATTGGATTTCACTTAACTAATTTTACATTGATTTAAGTTAATTGTTATTCACTGCTCAATTGTTATTTCTGTATTCCATTACAGAGACCATAGTCATTAGAAAAGGTATTGATCTATTTCAATTAATCAAATTTTAATAATAAATTAGAATATGAAAAGAAATAAAAATTAAGTATAAATAATTTTATTTAGAAACTTTAACTTAGAACTAGATTTCCCATATAAATAAATACACTCGTTTATTTATTCTAATGATAAAGATATTCTCTGCAAGTAAAATGATAGTGAAACTTTGAACTTTAACCTTCAAGACTGAGAGTGAATCATCAAACACTTTTGATGCAAATAGATTCCATATTATTTTCATAATTAATTATTTTTATACAAAGATATTAGAAATGGTTTTTACATTTGTCTTTTCTTATTCAGAAATTATATAACACGAATAGATCTTCTGCAGGGTGTCTAGAAAGTTTGTTTACAATCTGCAACTAATCATGAAATGACGGTAACTGCGTATTCCTGAAATCTTGAAGAAAGGTCAATGAGTAGCAACGAAGGATCACATTTCGACCACTGATGAAGCTACATTACAGCGAACAAATCGCAGACCTTTTCATGTGCTTCGTGGAATAAATCGTACACATGTACAAGTGTTTTAAATGAGGCAGAAAAATTTTGATATTTATTTTTCATTGTGTAACAAGTTTCACAGGTTCTTCATTTACTCGGAATGTTTTAAGAAACTTTTAAAATTGAAAGTAAGCTTTCTAGTCATCCTATATAACTCCAATATATGTTTTATTCAGCAAATTTACTGAATAATTCCATTATTTCTTTGTCAAACAGCTTCACATAAATTTAGATCACAAATATTTGGATCCAAGAATTGCTTCACAAAAAACAGATCTTTAAGTTAAAAATTACAAAAGAAAGTTAGCAATGATGGAATCTGTAACAAATTCTTATCGATAATTCAAAGTTAATTGTTAATTCATTCTAAAAATTGATGGTATAGATAGTAATTAATCTGATATTAACATACAGCACTTTGTGTAAAGGAATTTTAAAATCTTGCTATTAATTAGTTGAGAATATAGATTCTTCAATTATTGTTTGTTTTGTTGTAATTTTACTCTTCAATATTCTTTCAAATCAGCTTTTATAATTTTAATGTTTATGAAATAAATTAAAACAATTACGAAAAGAAGTCCTAAAGTGTGTTGTAAATATAGGAGCAATATATAAAAATATATAAAAAATTGTGATAATAGTCTTTTATTATAATTTTTTGGTTTTATTAATTTTATAATTACCTTTATTCTTTTTGTTAAATGATAGGAATGATTTTATTCCTCAAATTTAAAAGTTGAATCTTCGATTTTACTAAAGTACATTGACTATTAATATTATGAATAAACAAATCGAGCCATTCAGAATCTGGAGTATTAAATAATTCTCATGCAAATCATGACGCGAAAGATTCATTTGGTAACAGTTTTGAAATTATTGCGAGATGTTGTAGTCTATGATAAGAAAATGAAATTTGAATCAAAAGTGTGTCTAAACCCAAGTGATCAATTGCGAAGATAGAACACTCTGGAAGAAAGTCTCTGCTCAAAATAAAAAAATCATTTTTAAAATGATTGCCTGGAAAGATCAAAAAAATTACATTAGGCCAATTGCAGGACATAAACTTATATATTTTCATTTGTGAATGGCTATTTAATAATAGTAGAGTAAAAAAATAGCCCAAAACCTACAGAAACCAGACTGATGGCATAGATAGAATTTACTCCAATGGAATTCCAAATGTTCAAATACTGAATTATTTAGTGAAAATTCTGAAGTTGTTTTGTTTCAGGTTGTTCCAAAATCATTGACTTCTCTTCAAACACGCCCTCAAGAAAATTAAAGAATAAACGAAACTACAAATCGTATATTTTCGAATTTTGGAGTAGACGATTGCAAAAACCAATCTCATGTGAAAATCTTAAATTACATCTTCATATAAACAAGAGATTTAATATGCCAGAAATTAATATAAAAGCAGAAAGAAATGATACAGAAATAAAAAATATCTAAGCTTTCAGCTGTCAGCGTCTGGAACGACCGTTTTTGTGGATATCAGCCACACCCACTCATCAGATGAAATGCTCAGATAGTACAAAAGTGAGAAGAGAAACCACTCCGGTTGTGATTCCCTCCAAAAGAAAACAAATTTAAAAAAGAAACCAAAACAGACATAATTTCAAATCCTGGTCTGCGTAGCCATCAGAAGCAAAGGAATTTGGATATAAAGAGCTAAGGCTGAACCCGATCAGGATTACTATAAACAGAAGATTAACGTGCCAGAAATTAATAAAAAAGCATAAAGAAATGACACAGATATATGCGCTGAGATTTTACATCACAAAATTAAAATAAAGTCTTCATTGACTTTAGGAAAGACTATACGTTGAGATATTTTGTTATTTGATTTCTGCACCTTATTTTTGTTCTGGTTCTGCATGTGGTAATTGTTGGAAGAAATCATACATAATACATTTGTATTTGGATAGTTATCAATTTCCATCATTCTGTAGGATTTCACCAAGTATCAAACAAAATAATAGGTATGCTTTGAGTTAAGAATATTTTTCAATTTTTTCATTTATTAATTGAAACACTGTATTATTATGGGAAACTACTTCAAACCAGTTTTCATATCAGTTTACAAAAGTTTTACGTATTTGAAGACGCTTTAAATCATTTTGAAAGTTTGAATAAATAAAAATACAGGTTTTGAAGATTGTTCTATTTTTTTTTATGAATTCTTACTAATCATAGAGAACCACGTCTTAGTTCTTTTTTTGAAAACTAACTATTTACATCTTTGTTATCAGCTAGCGGAGATGTTCATGAAAGTCTCTTGGACTGGATATTTTTAAAAAAAAAAATCCAAACCCAAGTGCACTAGATAATCTTTGCTGGAAACTGTATAGCATTGTTTTATATGAAGACGATGATTGTTTTCATTTCCTTAAATCAAGTATAATACCATCAGTCTCATTGCTGATTTGGTGCTGCATCGATATCACTCCCAAATTTCGAAAATTTACCTAAACATAAGAAACAGAAGAGATTCCAGGTTAGAAAAAGAGGAAGAATTCCTTAGTGAAACCGCAGTACACAGTAATGAGTCTCCTTCTGATAGACGTATCACAGGCGTCTTTTTCTCTTGTATCTCGCACCCTTCTTGAAGATGTTGTTAATTAAGCGGAAGAAATAGATGATCGATTGTTTATTCGTATACGAGTTATGTAGGTAAAGAGGCGGTTAAGTTTCGAACAGAACATGCGATTCTAGAACATAAGCTCTTCCCAAGTATCTTCTTCGCAAGTGATTATTTGATAGTTTACCAGCGATTCATATTTCTAACTAAAAAGTTTTTACGTGTGCTAATAAATATAGTTAAAAGTTCAGCCTGCACACAAGCATAAAAAGTTAAAAAACA
>JAFIDM010000001.1:3522851-3555701 GCA_023159025.1 Thereuonema tuberculata
TTTTTTTCTTTAATTATTTCTTTATTTTTAGTTTAATTTGCCTTCTTGCCGCTTTCTCCCTATTATCGCTCCTTCTTTTAGTTTACCTGTTGTTTGTAAACATTCCCATGTGCTCCGTTCTCTTGCCATCTATGTTCATTTAATTTCCACCAGCGGGCACCACCCGGACGTCAGTCCTTCCTGATTCGTCCTCCAGTTCACCAATGGACACTTCCAAGCAGTTCATTGGTCCTCTTCTCCTTAAATAGAAGAATTGAGAGCTACTTGGATCACTTCCCACTGAAGAAGCCTCATCTAAAGAGAGGCGAAAGCTTTGGACCTCCTATGTTTTAATGTTTTAGTGTTTTTTTAACTTTTTATGCTTGTGTGCAGGCTGAACTTTTAACTAGATTCATATTTCTTTTTTATAAGACAAGAATCTTGGGATAACTCAACATTGTAGAATAGCTTTTCTTCTATTTTTTATTTCTCTAGGTTCATTCCTTCCTCATCACCAACTTGGCTATAGGAGATATGTGTATGGGTGTGTATTTACTTATTATTGCCTCAGTCGACTCCCGCTACAGAGGGGTCTACTTCATCTACGATTCTCTCTGGAAAACTAGTGAACTCTGCCAGTTTGCTGGGTTTGTTTCTACTTTTTCCAGTGAATTATCTGTCTTCACTTTAACAGGTAAATGGCATCAATTCCTTTGAAAGAAAAATGTTTTTAATAATAACTGATTAATATATCTATTGTGTTCAAAGTTAATGAGGAAAACTCCGGCTAAAGGAAATTAACGTAATATTAAAATCAAAATTGAAATCACATAAAACTAAAGGAAATGTCTCATTATTCATAATAAAGTTTTAATATAAAGTCAATTCGTAATATAAAGTTAATTCGAATTACTTGTGTTATTCTGATCTTTTATAAATGGTTTTCCTTTCTTGAGTTCTCTTAGATGAGGACCGTTCAAATATTACGGAAGCATATTTTTAGTCCGTTTAGACCCCTTCCCTCCCTAGTAAAAATTACATGATATTCATTTCTGAATTAAAATAGAACAAATTAAATATGTATATGTACATATAAAACAATAAGGAAAAAGTCTACCTCGAACAGCACACTCTCTCGCGTGTTTGTCTGGTCTTACAAAAGCATTGCTGTCATCCCCCTTCACCTTGCCAAAAAAAAAAATTAACCAAGCTTAAACCTCCTTGCCCCCTTGAATGCTTATGTAATACTTGAACGGCCCCTAATATAAATAAAAAAAATAACGAAGATTTATTTTACATTTATTTATAGAGATTTAGTGAATTTAGTTGTGAAAAAAAAAATCTGACGTGTATTATCTTGTTAATGTTTGAATGATATTTAAGATCATTAAATAAAATTGGAAGTATTTTACAAGGCTTTGTTTCTACTATTTTAAGTGATTATCCATTTAATTTGATTCTCATGAAATCTTTCATTATAAACTTTAAATTATGATGTTTTCTTTAACAGCTCAATCATAAACTTTGTTGCTATTAGTGGTGTTACGTAAAAGTATTGCTCGGTTTGTTACTTATCAGCATTTTAATGAAAATATTACTTTTTTATATTGGGCAACGACTTTTCACAATATCGGTACAGAATAATTCTTTCACAATATTGTTGATGTCTGAATGTTTTTATAACATGTGAGAAAGACGCAGAAAATTTCATCGTAGAATGATAAGAAATTAGCTTATAATTACATAATTCCAATTTTTAGTTTACACTGGTGGCCATTAAAAGTGCAACACCAGAAAGGATGTATCCGATCAATCCGGTATAATGCATAGATCACATGTAAATGATTAACAGTTCAACAGATATGCAAATCATAATGAGCGCTGTATAAGAGAGGAGAACAGAGAGCCGCTGTGCAGTATTGGAATTGTGTTTGCTCGTCGTTCTTGTGTACAGACAACTTCAGTATATGTCGTCGAAGAATACGGCTGCCGGTTTCCCAATTTGGTCACGGGAGAATTGTGGCATAAAGAAATTGCGGATCATCTGTAGCTCGGAAAACTTGGTGCTTATGTTGGACGAAACGCGGCCACAGTGATGCGAATGTGGAATAGGTGGTCGTGGAGGGACGAAATCACCGACGTTAAGGATCCCAACGGCCCTGTCATACCACTGAACGAGAGGACAGACATCTTGTGCGCATGGCTATTACGTATCGTACAACCACATCACAAACCCTACCGTAAGAATTAGGGTCTGTTCCACAGCAACCAGTCTCCGTTCATAAGGTTCAATGTCGTCTGCAGCATCAGGGAATCTTTGCATGGCGCCCATGGGATTGTACACATATGCGTCACACAGAATGTTGCAAATGGAGGAAATAATGGCATGACATAGCTTTTTTCCAATAAATCCTTCTTCTTTCTGCAGCACCAATGATGGTCTCATCTGTGTCCGGTGGTATCGCGGTGAAAGACGGAGTCATGCACTTTGCAACGCCATACCGGTGCAGCACCTTGCGTTGTGGAATGGTGGGCCATTGGATTCCAGTCCCATACCCGCCCACTACTGATTGCCGGCACGTTGGATAGCCACCCTTACATCTCTAAGGTGTTGGAGCCTGTTGTCCCTTGTCTTTAGGGCTTGTCTGGGACAACCATCAGGACAATTCGGAACCGCACGTGGCTCCAACAATTCCTTTTTGCTTTGCATTAATATTTTTTTAAGGAAGTCAAGATAAACTTTAATCTTTGAACGCCATTTCTGAAAGTGACAATTCAGTCTAGCTTAGAACTAATTTTTTTTTTATTATTTATTTAATAACTTTCCGTTAGGGTAAATTTAAGAACGCAATTTAACCAAACCTATTTGACCATTTTATTTATCTGGTTTATTGAGACTGTCATTAGTTTGTGTTTATATGTGTCCTATCTTTAATGTAGCTGTAATAACACAGCTACTTTAATGTAGCTGTAAGTAGCTGTATTAAAATCTGTTTTTTTGATTTTTATAAAACAGAGACCTTAAAAGTAAAACACTCTTTAAAGAATAAAAAGAAAACCTACAGGGTGAAGTAAAACTGAAACTAAGATACTTCATAACTTCTATGATATTTCTAATTACTATGTTATATAGACATCCAGTCGACATACTCCTTTTTATATATCTTCTAAAAATACAATATTTCTTTAAGGAAAAGATATATAAAAAGTAGTATTTCGACTGGATATCTATATAACACAAAACTAAAACTAGTTTTACTTCACTCTTTCTTACTCTTTTTTATTATTATTGCTATCTTATCAGTTTTCTTAGATGACTTGGTGATACTATTAGGGCCCAGTTATCATCCCTTTCACAATTATTTTTTTTTTATTTATTTGTTCAGAGTTTAGCAGATGCACAAGCTGTCAGAGTGTTTTTTTTTTCTTTTACATAAAATTTAGTATCAGAGGGAGGCTAGTTTTTTAATCGTTCACATATCAAATTTTTTTTATCTATTCCGTGACACAGTCTATGCGGGGTCGTTTAGCAGACGTTATTACTACCAATAGTGGCTACACGAGATATAATTTCTTTGTTGCGTAATTCGTGCCGCGCTGTAATTCTAATCCTTTCATCCTTGTACCATAAGTTATCTGTAAGAAATATGGCTTTGACAGTTCTTTCGTAATTCCGCACTTTTATTGGCCGGCATTGTACTTTGATTATAAAAGATCTAATAATAGTGGGGGTTTCACTCTGGTATTAGCAGTCATTTAATAATTCTTTGGACAAAATTACAAAAAAAAAATATGCTAAAGTATAAAATTAAGGGCAATGCATGAATAGAATAAAACTCAGGAGGACTCTGAACTTGTGCATAATCAATTTCAAATAACAATTTGTACAATGAAACATCTGCGAAAGGAATCGGACATGCAACCTTCTTCACCGAAGTCAGATGTCTTATCCATTAGGCCACGGTGACTACCTTTACATTATTTTTAAGTTTTCATTATCACTCCCTTTGTTTATGTGACGCAATGACAGATGAGCCAGAGAAATAAAGCTCCGAGTATGCAGATATTATCCGCACACACAAAGAAAGGTGAAGTTTGGGATTTGTTTCCTGGACAAGTACTGACCCGATCGACGTGAAATTCGGATATGCTTAAGTTTCGAGTGTTAACTGTAAATGAATATTTTTTATTTCTGCCTATCCTGAAAAATGCAACAAAGTCGACTGTGTCCGCAAACTGTTATCGATACGATCGAATAAAAATATAGATTGTACAGTAAAGCGTATCCAAATTTCAACACTATCGAGGCAGTAGTTGTTGAGCAAAAAATTCCTCACTTATGGATACAAACGATCTATTCTGTCCGCATTCTTCCGGATTTTTTTTTCCTACACTTTTTAGGTTTCTACGACGTAAGAAGACGACGACTAATCCTAATAATTTTCTTTTCCTTCTTATTTACTTCAAATTAAAACCGCCATAATACGAACGCCTAAAACAAACATTTTTTTAACAAACATTGTTAAATACCAATTTTCAGCTAAAAATTTAAAATTTCAAGGTTCCGTTGGCACCGGAAGGATTTGACTCATCGAGCTTAAATTTTTTACACGTAATATTGAAGCAATTTGGCTAAAAATGCGCACTATGGGTAGAGCGATTTCAAAAAAAAATAGTTTTTCGATCCCCCCTCCAGTAGAAGTCTGTAATTAAAAGGATTGATAACAAATTGAAACTAAGTTCGATTTTGTAAATGAAATGATCAAAATATAATACTGGGCAAAACAAACAGCAGTGAAACCCCTCTATATTAGTGTGGGGATGTGGAATGTTTCACTACTGTTTGCTTTGCCCAATACTGTAATTAAACCAAAAGAATATGTATTAGTCAAGTCATAATTACAGCAATGTCACAAATTAATTTTGACGAGTAATTTCATAATGTGGTATTAATTTTATATTTGTAGGAATTCAGATAAATTGATGATACTAGTGATTGAACTACTTAAATTTTTCTATTTATAAAAAATAAAGACATTTTTACTTCTGTTTCTTTAAGTGATAACAATGGACAGATTTGTAGGAATCGCTTTTCCATTCCGAGTGAAGAAACTCAAGATGCATCACACACGAATGGTGATGTTCAGTATTTGGGCAGCGGTGTTTATCCTCGCTGGACTTCCTCTTCTTAATTTTGATTATTTCCGTCATTTCTACGGAAGGTAAGAGAAAAAAATAGATTATATGTTAGGAATTAAGTGTCATTATATCGTATTCTTGTTTTCCGATTTTTCACGAAAAATCCCAAACAATAAGTAAAGTCAAATTTCAAAAACAATGAATAAGAAAAAAGAAATAAAAATTCCGAAAATTATTAAACAATTCATGAATTGAACAAATCTTTTAATTGAATCCTGAATTTTCACGAAGTAATCAAAAGTGATATTACAAGAAGTCGTAGATTAGAGAAAATGAGAAAGAATTCTGTCACTGCTTATTATAGTAAGTATTTAATGAAGTGGCCGTGCCGGCGTTGTCTAGTGGATTAGACAGCGGACTCTCACGAGGCTGATATATCGGCACCTGGGTTCGAATCCGGCGTCGGCTTGAATGTTTACTTTTTTTCCTGTGTCTGCTCCTTCTTCTGTAGTCTCTTCCCCTGTCTATGGCATTGAAGTCATCAGTATCGATAATGGAAAACGATTACCTTCACACTTTCTGACTATTATGGCGTTAGTGCGATAAATCGGCGTTAGTGCGATGAAAGCACACGTGAGGTGTGGCCACGGCCCTTCGTCCAAAAAAAAAAGAAAAAACTATTGAATCAAGTATAGCATTTTTATGACGAAAACGGGAGCTTCCCGACCTGCACCAAACAAAACAAAACTTCATGCCTAGAGCTTTTCAACGAGATGCAGTCTGAGACGTCCGTTTCATTGTTATTATGAATTCTCAGCCAGACTTACCATCTCGATGACAACTCAGAAGACATGAAAAGATAGGGAACCCACACTCTCTCCCGGATATGAGCTCCAACAAGAACAAACAACAATAAAAAAATACTTGTTAACAATAGCATTTCAGAAAAATTTCCCTCAACTTTTAGGCACAAGTGGCGATTAAATTGTGACAAAACGCCACAAAAAATAATTAATCATAAATAAAATTAGTTTAATGTACAGTTTTAGTTAAAAAAAAACAGTCCTCCAAACTGCACCAAAGAAACATGCAGCATTTTTGATATTCAATGTTTATTAAAAGACTAATATTAAATAGACACTCATCATGTAATGAGCCTTGAGCATGCACGAGGGAAGACAGCAGTTGTAAGCACTGATAGGGAGGTGGAAATGATGTAGGTAGTGCGCATTATTTCTGTATGAAATTGTAAGAACAGAACATAGAATTCTTGGTTAATATCCTGCTGAGGTTATTTTTGTAAAAAGAACTTGCAATGAATTAGTTAACGTAGATTGGAGTTTGAAACTTGAATGGTCGACGAAGTAGACTGTAGAGGTTGTCATTTCATCAAAATTCTAGGCCAATTTTAAGATTTTTCGTAATATTTAGCAGTTGAATTTGCTATGAAAGAATATATAAAGAACAGTCAATAAATAGAAGAAAAAACAACAACATTACTAATAATTCCAACACTAAATTAGAGAAAACTTTCTTAGTTAGTTGGAAATATCAACCTAAATCATACATCATTTAAATTTACATTTTCGATAGTTTGTGGAAGCGAAGAATCTTAAATTTGAAATGGTTTCGTAGTTTCTGTTTTGCCATTACTACTACAAGCACGTATTTATTCTAGGTGACTATTTGTGTAAGTTTCACGATTCAACATCTTCTTGATGAAATATTATTGTTTTCATTGTTTTTGTACACATATCCAAGAATAGAAATTATGTAACAAAAATTTATTTGCTAAGAAATTTATGTTTAATTTAGAAAAAAAGCTAATATTTCCAATCTGCTTTCTTTGTAGGTCTGGCGTTTGTTTAGCATTACATATAACTCACGAAAAACCCAATGGATGGGAATATTCGGTGTTCATCTTTCTTCTGCTCAACTTCATCTCTTTCTCCATAATCGCCGTCGCTTATCTTTGGATGTTTCTAATTGCACGAAATACACAGAAAGCAGTCAGATCTCCAGAAGCCAAGAGGGATACCACCATGGCCAGAAGAATGACTCTGATTGTCGTGACGGACTTCTGTTGCTGGATGCCTATCATCTTATTAGGAATAATCTCTCTCACAGGCATCGTCATCCCACCACAGGTTAGTTAGCCTTAACAAGCCTTTAATAGAAAACTACTTTTTAGTTAATGCAAATGGGCCCGAGAAAAGTACCATGCTGTTTAATGATAGTAACTATTTTTTAATAAAAAAAAAATATATGAAATCAATTAAAAAGATAAGCTTCGACTACAACCTGTCTCAATTGAATTAATTGGTTCAACTTTCCAGTTTGACAAATATTATTGTAAACACTTTTTTTTTTCGGCAGCAGAACTGAAAAACATCTCTCGTAAAACTAAGATAAATTATTTTTAGCACAGAATTAAAAAAGCCGAACACATGACAAGTTAAAATATTAAAAACTTAAAAAACAATTATTTAAGACTGACTAGTTTCCTCACACATGTTTTGGACTTTTTGAAAAAGTATTAAAACTTACAAAAAAAAAAACAAGTATTCAAGACTGACTAATTTCGCCCGCACAGATTTTTGAAAAAGCCCAAAACATGTGCGGGGGAAATTAGTCACTCTTAAATACTTGTTGTTGTTTTTTAATTTTTCATCTGTCCTCCTTTTTTAATTCTGTGCTATTGATTTTACAACACATTAAAGTGAATACACATAAATTATGTAGTGATATCAAGGCAACAAATATGTACGACAACATTGACTCCATTTGGCAACTGTGAGTTGCGAAATACTTTCCTTTCTTCAACTAGATTTACAAATCAATTAATGAAAAGATTATTAAAAAATTTAAAGGGTCCCCACTATAAGCCTTGCAGGCACTTGGGCTCACGGGACGTAAGCCTCCGGCGTTTCTTGACCAACGGGACTACATTAAGATCGGATGGTCAGCCTGAAGGCCGCCCGCTTTTAACTACCGGGAAAGAAACCCGGTATCCTTGCGATATAGGGTTGGGTAGGCCCTAGGAGGAGAAAGACGCGTGGAAAAATCCCCGGCCTTCGCCGATGCCACGCTTCAACCCGCAGCCAAGCGTCCTTACCTACTCGGCTACTGGGCCGACAGTGAAAGATTATTACTAATGAAAACATCAATTTATAATGAGTCCTTTGTTTAGATTAGGGAGTTCATTAAATTCTTGAGTTTATTAATTTCAGTTGATCTCTTTTTCTCCGTTATCATAAATATGATGTCTGATTAAAATTTTAGCAATATTTAATTATTTTTGTAATTCTTTGAAAGCGAAAATTCTTTCTCCTCTATAGGGCATTTGTGTTTACTTTTACATTCATAACTCTCAGACTAGATTGTTCGCAGCATAGTGCGGAGAGGAGGATCTAAAGTAGTACAGTTTTGGTCAGTGACAGGAAGATACAGTATCAGTATGAGTTTGGTTGCTACAATCATTAATAGGAAACAATATGACATCTACATTATTTAATATTGTAATGGAACAATGTATTATTATTAAATTACTTAAAGAAAGATAATTAAAAAATCTACAAATTGCCAGAGAATTAAAGCACAATAAGCTGTCGGTAACTCGAATAATTAAGCTATTAAGATAGATCCAACGGTTCTCAATGATACAATTGAATCAAGGGTACTCAAGTTGGATGAAATATTAGTTCATTGTGTCATTCCATGTTGTTTTCATGAAATTTTATTCATGAGAACTGCCCTTGACAACTGAAATTCTAACAAAACATACGTTCAAAACCAAATAATTTTGTTACCACTGCATCCATTTTAACGAAATTTGGCATACTTACTAAGTTGTTTATGCTGATTTCGAAACTCAAAACCATTTTTGCCGTAGAAGCTTCGTTCACAAGTTAGTACAGTATTTAGATTACATTTACTTTATATTTGATAGTTGATAATAAAGTGATTTTTCAGATTTTCTTATGCCTGTCGTCCGACAGGCTTTGCTGCTAGTTTACTATATAATCTATTACTTCTTGTTGAATTTATATTTTCACAATTATAACATATTTTATAATAAAACCGTAAGATCAAGGTGAAAATTACTTTTTGTTGTGGAAACAAAATTTCATTATCCATTAAAATTTGATTTTGTTCATTGCTTTGAAGCTTATTAAAGTTGTAGAAAATTAAATTTAATATTTTTAAAAAATGTGTGTTTAATTATTACGTTTCTTTAAACCACTTGCTTCGTCCTTGGCTTTATCTGCTTTTTGTCTTACGTCAGTAGCATCTTTTGAGTCCTGCTCTGCTATCCTTTGAACTTCTTGAACGATGTCTCTTGCATCATTGACATCCCGTTCAGTTCCACTCTGTGTCATAAGAGGATTAGCATAATCAAATGAAACTGTTTCCAACCAAGTTTTATGTTGCCCTAGATTCTCTATTTCTTCGTTGACAGATTCTTTCCATTCGATACTATCCCTGCAACACATTGCTTCTGAATAGTTTGATGGGGTAGATTCCAATCTGCTTACATATACTTGGAGCTTTCTTTTAATCTGCCTGCTTCTTAAATTCATAAAAGTTCCTTCATCCTCTTCATTTTCGGTAGGCGAAACGATTTCTTTATCTTCGCTTTCCCTTGATGAATCATCTTCTATTGTAGATAAGGATGAGTCGATCTTGGATTTAGGTTCGGAATTTGCATCTTCTTCTGAAGAACTTGATTCCGTCTCATCATGCTCAGTAGGGACTTTTAAGAGGTCGAAAGAATCATCTTCTTCTGTCTCGGTCATCTTGAGGAGTTCGCTGCCGCGTCTATTCTCGTTTATACAGACGTTTCGCGTCTCGACGATCTTTTCGTCTTCGGCATCGAACACGATGTAGCCTCTGGTAGTATTCGAGTAACCAAGAAAAATACCTTTGTGTATTCTTGATTCGAATTTGTTCTGGACTCGGACCTTTGGTAGTTTTAAGTAGGCAATACTTCCGAATTTTCTCAGATGGTTCACGCTCGGGGCCTTCTGATCTTTATACCATCTTGTCAGGGGAACAGCATAATTAATACTGTGATGCGGTGTTCGATTGAGTACGTAGTTGGCGCATTGTATTGCGTATGTCCAGAATTTCATGGGGAGTTCAGCGTCTAAGAGTATAGTTCGAGCTGTATCCAGAAGCGATCTGTTGAATCTTTCTGCGATTCCATTTTGCTGGGGACAATATGGGGAGGATCGTTGGTATTTAATTCCTTTGCCTTCCAGAAATTCGACCAGTCTTCTGTTTGTATACTCCGTCCCTTGATCGGAGAGTAAATGCTTCAACTTGAAACCGCTGGATCTCTCGGCGTACGCAACGAATAACCTGACAATGTCGCAAACCTTTTCTTTACTGTCGATGATATGTACAAAGCTCCTGCGAGTGTAATCATCAATAAACGTTAAGATGTAATGTTTCTTGCCACTTTGATCTTTTATGGGTCCACATAGGTCCGTATACACAAATTCGAGTGGTTGAGATGATCTGATGTTTTTGATCCTTCGATGATCTACGTTAGTCATCTTTCCTAGCTTACAGACCTCACAGATGTGATCACTCAAATTTTTGGGTATCTTTACGCCTTCTAGTCCCTTTAAGAGATTCTTATCTTGAATCAATTTCATTTTTCTCACTGAGAGATGAGCCAACCTCGAATGCCATAATAGGAACTTATTATGAGTCTGTTCATTGAAGTAGCATCTTGAGCTTCCATGAATTGATCGACAATTCAACTTGTATAGGTTGTTCATTCTATGGCCTAACATTATTCTCTGGCCGTTAGAATTATTCACAATATACTGGTTGTTCTTGATGTATTGAGTACACCCACGCTTGTCCAGTACTCCGGCCGAAACTAGATTCACCGCCATGGTCGGCACATAATGTGTATTAGTCAACCTTACAGTATGAAACCGCTGATGGGAAACTTCAATCTTTAAGTCGACGGTTCCAAATCCGTATGCAGGAATGGGATCATCCGATGCTCCGTAAATTAGCGTCGGGCTATTTAGCTCCTCATAACTAGAGAACGCATCTCTATTATTGCATATATGATTGCTTGAAGCGCTATCAATCAGCCAATGCGCACGATTGTCGGGTCTCTCTTGATCCCCGTACATTACGGTCACGTTCGTGAATTTTTGGGCTTGTGGTTCTCGCCTCGTGCTTCGTTTGGACTTTCACTTGCTTTCTTCCGCCTTTCGCGGCAATTCCTGGCAATATGGCCTTTCTTCCCGCAATTAAAACACTTTCTGCTTTCACGGGGTGTCTTACTTGACTTCTTACTTGGGGGACAGGCTACAGATTTATAGCTTTCGCTAACGGATGGCCTTTCCTTCTCCATTCGAATATTGCTATGTCTTCTGTTGTATTCTGCTAACACTTGCTCGATTACAGACTCTGACTTATAATTGCTTGCTTTCTGCGAAGTCATAATTCCTTGCGCACAGGAGTCGTAGTCTGGGGGTAGACCTGATAATATTAACCAACTAATTTCGTGGTCAGGAACCTCTCCTCCTTTTTCGACGATTTCCTTCGCCAATAACTTGATCTTGATCAAATTGTCCGGTAGATTTTCGTCGGTTCTTAACTTGCTCATGTTAAATAAATCACGCTTTAAGTCGGTGACTTTGAGATGGTCAACCACGTTGAATTTAGTCTCTACCTCTTGAAGAATTCGGTTCGGATCGTCAAACTCTTGTAATAGCAACCTAAATTTCTCTTCGATGGATTCTTTGATGAGGCCCACGGCCTTCTGAGATTTATTTAGTAGCTTATATTTAAGGGATTGATCTTCTAATTTTTTCAGTTCTTCCACAGGTGTGATAGCAGCGTCCCAAAGACCATTTTTTTGCAAGATCGTTTTAATGTGCATCTTCCACCTCGCATAGTTGTTTCCTGAAAACAACAGCATATTGGAAGCCATATTTGCAGCTTTTACTTTTCGCAAATTTACACTTAATCGCAATCCTTCCTATACCTTGTCGGAATAGCTATACCAGTGCGCAGTTGGAATGTGTGCTACGGCCCATAACCCTTTGTGTGTTTAATTATTACGGCCAATAACCCTTTGTGTGAGGATTACATTACATTACGCCACTACCATAACCAAGTGTGGCGTTACGCCATAAATTAACGAGGGGAAAAATAATCCGAATTAAATTCCCTCGGCAGAGGTTTATCGCTAACTGGAGAGCTACTATGGTTCCGACTAAGCAAGGCTTAATTAGGAAGGTAAAATAAATTAATGCGAAAGTGTAACAAAACAATAAAACGTTTAATAAAACAATCTTACTTTAAATTTGAATACAATCTCTCACAGAGAATTTCAAAAGATAAATAAACTAGAAATACATTTCTATTTCTATAACGTTAATTACTTAATGCTTTAAAGTTAGATATTATCTGTGCGAGTTAATCGAAAGTCCGTCTTCGGCTCGCTTGCCTGAGTCTCAATTCTTCGGTTAAAAGTTAATCTTAAAACTTCTGGGCTTGGACGAAGAGAGTCCGAAACTCACTGAAATAAAACAGTACTCACTGGGTAATATTTCTGCTTTCCGTCGAACTGGAACTTCGGACATCCACGTCGTAGATCGGTAATTCTCCTAGAATCCAATATGGCGACCCACGTTCGAAATGGAACAGCGATCTTCGTCCAAATGGCTTTTCACCGAGAATACGTCTTTAAAGCATTGTCTTTCACAGTTTTTATTGAGAGAATCAATCGGGATTTCTTCTCAATAATAGAAGCACACTAATCGCAGCTTTTCACTTAGAAACTGGATTTCTGCAGTACGGAACCTTGAACTTCAAACTGCGGTAACGTACGCCTTCACTATAGCTGATCACTTCGCAGCTATCGTAATAACGCAGTGATAGAGGATCCTAATCTTTGTCACTGGGAACTTGGAACTAACTGCACTTCAGCGAATAAGGAACAAATCCTATCTGCAGCTAACTTGGAAACGAACTGCCTTGTGCGGAAACCAGGAATACGTCCACTCCGCACCGAGACTGCCAACGAACTGCCGATCTGAAGCGTGGCTTTTCTTCTCCGAAATGCACTGAGCACGGACTCGTTAATTGCGTAACAATGGGCCGCTCGCGCGCTTATCATTGTTTAACAATTACTCACGAGATTTCTGTCCTAAGCCTGAATCGGCGATATGGGCGCTGCCATCTTGAAAACACAGATAATTGAATCACTCACGAGATTTTGTCCTAGGCCTAAATCGGCAACATGGGCGCTGCCATTTTGAAAACATGGATTCAGGAATGCTTTTATCTATTTAGGCCTTCAGTGTGAAATGGAAGATACTGAAAGATAAGTTTTCTTTCACACAAACACAAAAAAATTCTATTAATATTTTTTATTTCATTTTTATTTAAATAAATCTAATTATCAATGCCATCATTAATTATTGAATCTACGTAAGCTTTATATATGATTATTTTTGTTTTAATTGGAAAAATATCTTTTATGTGATAAAAAATGTAAGTTAAATATTTAAGTTTTTTATAATATATGAATATAGTGGGTATGCCAGTATATTTATTATTTATGTGTAGACCAAGGTATTTATAGTTACATATTATTTCTAAGTTTTCAAGTATTAATTACAATTAATAATATCTTCATGGTTTTTGTGTAAACACTGAAAATCATAGTATTTTATTTGAGGTAAAATATTTATTTTTTTGTTTTTTGAATTTATGATCTTATATTTAGTTTTATCTTTGTTAACAGCCAATTTCTAATATTTATGAAATCAGTTTGCACTTGTTCTTGAGCTAAGGAAAGATTTTTATTTGTGTTTATTAATAACAGATCATCAGCATATGCAAAGATATTTGAATGTTTTAAGTTGTTGAAAATTGTATTAATATATATCAAGAATAATAATGGACCCAAAGTAGAATCTTGTGGCACACCTTTTTTTTAGATTACATATTTTGCTTAGTTTATTTTCTAGTTTAATTCTAAATTTTCTTTTTTTTAAGTTCATTAGTACAATATACATTGGACCCCTTATACCAATATTATGTAATTCTTGTAATAAAATATTGTAGTCAAGACTATCAAAAGCTTTTTTAAGGTCTATATAGATTATTAAAATATAGTTACTATTATTTAGATTTTTATTTATGATTTCATTTAGATTGTCTAATAATAATGTAGGACTCTTATTTTTCTGATATGCATACTGGTTTTTATTTATTAACTGATATTTTTCTAAGCATTTATATATTGAATTTGTAAAATAAGTTTTTGCAATTTTTGAGAGATTTGAGAGGATTGATATTGGTCTGTAATTGAAGAAATAATTCCAGTAAATCTACGAAATTCAAAAAGAAAATATCTCAGGATTGATTTGCTAAATTTCTGTTCATTTTAGACTTCTGAAAGAGCCTCATATCCCCAGTTTGTCTGTCTGTGGACACGTACCCCACAATGCAACGCAAACAATCACAACAATCAAACAATTGCGCCTTTTGCATTCGCAACAATCACATCTACAATACAGTTCAGCAACAATCACAACAACCTGTGATTGGTTCACTAATCGCTATCCCTATCTTGTTTGAATGTGAATTTTGCCATAGTAAAGGCTTCAATAATTATCAAACTGAAAACTTTAAAATTATTTTCGTGTTTGAGCATGAAAAACAGGCACAATATCATTCAATATCGTTCAAAATTCCTTCTTCAAACTATTTTGTAGAGTATTTTGATTCATAAAATTAATATATTTCTGTGTAAAGATTGTTTCCTGTCGAATGATGATATTTCTTAATAATAATAATAATAGCTTTTTGATGGTTTTCAGTGGAATTGAGATACTCAGGGGAGCAAACTACGAATGTTGTCATCAGTGACGTATTTCAATTCTGTGCTTTTATTGGTTGAAAGATATGTGTTGAATGTCCTGTCGTGTTCTACCCTGGCAGTCTCATCAACTATGTTTCTGCCAGACATGTCGCACGAACAGGTTGGAAGGTGTTCGCCTAACTTAGATCCAAGTTACAACGAGAAGATGTTCTCTTTCCTTCATCAGCGTCTGCTTTCTTCTCATCACTATATTTTCCCTTTAGTTTCAAAAGAAGGAATTAAATGTAATATTTAAAAAAAAATTCATTGTAAAGTGAGAAAAGAGAGGGGGAAACCTAATTTTATTGAAATAAACAAACGTGCAGAAATATATGCACCTGTAGAGATGAACATGTGCATGGTTAAAAAATATGCTAACAATGTGTTTCCTTGCGGTATGTTTAAAATTTGCTTCAGGGAGATAAATTCGTGCTCTTTTTAACTCAGTTGTCTACTTCAAAACTGAAGATTCAACCTAATACAAGTCTAAATATTTATTGTTAATTAAAGAGGTATATGCTGGAATAAGAATGGAAGACACATTCTTTTTGTTGCAGGAAGTGTTTTTTTTTATTATTATTTTGTAACATATTGGCCAGTTGTATGCAGACTAGACTTCTCCTGTCATTTCCTTCTGTGCGTTTTTCATTGTGCATCATTTTTGATTCGCAATATAATATAGCAAAAGCGACATAAAATGATATCACATTAAATCCTTCCGGACAATTCAACTTTGGACTTTTCTATTCTTGAATGTTAACAATCTACTTGCTATTCTACTACATAATGGAAGCATGTAGTATTTTTTAAAGATGGTAAAAGTTTTTATTATCGAGATTATGCGTATTAACAAGCAATTCATTAGATAATGAAAACAATGGTCACTGATAGATTTTGGAGGAAACTATATACATAGTTTTGCAACATTTTGAACTGTACTGTTTTAAACATTGTTTTAGGATATTGTAAAGCATTTGTTGCATTCATTATCTTATTTTGTTCTTTAAATAATAGGTATTCGCCTGGATTGCTGTATTCGTTTTACCTTTAAATGCTGCAATTAATCCTGTATTATATACTCTTTCGACAGCACCATTCCTAGGTAGGTAGGCATCAATTTTGCTTGGTGTGTCTCTGTATGTCGTATCTAAAATTTACAAAACAAAAATCAATACAATTGTTTCGTCGAATTAATATTATCTTAAATTAAAATTGATATTAGTTTGTAGAATCTGCAGCAACTAAATTTTTAATTTAAGCTATATTGAATGTTTATCAATTAAAACTATTTAATTTTGACGATGCCTATTGGAGAATAACAAATAGTTCCAAGCTGATTTTGATAGCTTCTCTTTTGTTCAAAGGCTCAGCAGAACACAACGTCAAGAATAGAAAAATTATATAAAATATAGAAAGTTGATCTTAAAATTCTGAAATGTCACTATCGAATTGTTTTGAATTGCCAAAAAAGAACATATTCGATCCCCGTTAAAATAAGTTTCGTAAATTAAGTATTCATAAAAAAAAACATTTATCAAAGTTACAAATCAATTTTCGGTTGGACTTTAATAATTTTACGTTATTGCTTTTTATATTATTATCTAATATTTTATTGTGAAACTGTTTCAACCAAATCTTATCTCTAAAATATTAAAAATCCCTTTAATTCATTTGATAGTATTTCTATTTTCTTATCGCTTGAGGTCTGCTTCTGCTGTTAATTTCGTTGTTATTGGATATGAGAGATAAATTCATAAGAATATCAAACAATTTATTCTTTTGAGAACACCCTTTATCACTATCTTCCTCTTAAGCAGTATATGTATGAACTGTTCTTACAAAAGTCTGTGAACTATATTTGATTTGATTTTTTTCTTTTTCTGTAGGGCCTGCCAGAAAACGTGTTTCTAGGTTCCGGCGTTCTTTCATTACATCCTTCACCACTGATACACGGACAGGCCTAACGATGGTCGGTGAGTACAGGAGGGCTCTAACCCACCTGTTACATCATCCTCCCTCCATTTATTTTTTAGAATTTATTTATTTATTTTTTATTGAATAAGGACAAACGTACTTGCATTGTTTGAAGAGCTGTGATTTGTTTTTATTAGCTCTATTGAAGAAGCTCATTGATGAACAGTCCAATGATACCTTCTGTATTCATTTCTTTCAAAGAAACTTCTAGATTATCCGGATTTCGAATACGCTAGATTATCCGGATTTCGAATACGCTAGATTATCCAGATTTCGAATACGTATTTCAGCCATATTAGGAGATTAATTATGAAACAATGAAAAGTAAAAGAATTATTAGCAAAATACGCACAGTTATCCATGACTCAATGATTGAACGTTCTGTACAATTAATAGTCGATTGAAAAATAACGTGTTTCAGTTTCATTTTAGCCAGATCGTGGTTATTTCTTTCTTTCATACGTTAAGATATAAATAAACTAAAAATAACACAGCATACAATGGAATGCTCTCTATAGTGGTATCCTGAGATAAATGAGACCACATTCATGATTTCCATGATGAAGTCAGTGAAACCTCGGTCAATCCAATGATGCCCCAGAGGTTCTCCATGGTCGGTAGGTCACGAGATGTTAGGTCTACGTTTTTCAAAAAAGAAGCCGACACATACATTAAAAATAAAAAAAAACATTTAACACTTGAAAACGACATGTTTCGATCAGAATAGCTGATCATTTACAAGAAAAACTCTCAGAGATACAGGCGATTTAAATACATGAAGAACCGACGAGAAAGAGGCAACAATCAGTTGGTGCAACCGGAAAGGACATCTACCGGCGAAAACTGTAAAGGATCAATACCGAAACGCAGATGCAGATGATAACGAAACAAACAGGTGACAACCGGAAATGACGTCCAAAGACGACAACTGGAAACTCAGAACTTGAAGCCCGCAACTTGAGACGCCAGACGCCGTGGAACTTTTTGTTATTGCAGTAAATAAGAACAGAAAATTCTAAGCTTTTGCCGACGCTTTCTAATAGTCGAAGAAATTTGCATCCGTCATAATCTTCATGGAATAAAATCATGTTGTAAATTGAAAATAATAGCAGGTTTTACCACTGCTATTTTATGAATCCTATTAAACTGATTGAAAACCGTCCTTTGCGTTTGGTTATCTAATGTAGGAACATCTCCTGCATCTTTGAAATAAAATTCATGAAAAACAACACAGGCTGAGAGTTAATAATAAATAATTTTAACGTGTCTAAATTAATTATATCAAATAAGAAGCTGACACACAAAATAAAAATAAAAAACTTTAACACATTAAAACGATGTTGCGATGAGAACGGCTGTTCATTTACAAGTAGAATTCTCAGAGATACAGGCGGTTTAAAAGCATAGGAACTTACGAGAGGAACTTACAG
Source organism: Thereuonema tuberculata (assembly GCA_023159025.1). NCBI lineage: Eukaryota > Metazoa > Arthropoda > Chilopoda > Scutigeromorpha > Scutigeridae > Thereuonema > Thereuonema tuberculata. Next base: position 3,541,278 of record JAFIDM010000001.1, read on the forward strand.
TCCGCCTGTATTCTCAGAATTTTCCTTGTAAATGAACAGCTAGTCTAATCGAAACCTGCCGTTTTAATGTGTTAAAGTTTTTTATGTTTAATTTATGTATTGGTTGATTGTTGATAGAATTTCTTTACACACGTTAAAATTATTTATTAAAAATAAACCATCGTGGTTAAACAACGTTATCCGGTTACTCTGAGTTTTCACTTTGCCTATTATGAGTATAACAATACTCATAATATCGATTTTAATAACTAATATGTAATGTAATGGATTCTCCTTTTGGCCTAGTGGTCGAACGGCCACGACTCGACAATAATAGGCAAATTGAAACTCATCTGATATATTTCTACGAAAATGACTTGCTTATCTCACAAGTCTTGCACACAATTACAGCGACTATAAATAATCCGATCATCTGACACCATCTGATTAGTGTCGAGCCATTGTATATTGGAATGAAATACAACCCTTTACTTATCTATTTTTAAGTGAGAAAAACACATAAATAAGTGATATTCTTATAACCTAACTGCCAATTGTAGTCTAGATCCAAGAGTTGGATCCAAAAGCTTTGTAAACTATGGATTCATTGAATTTCCATAATTATCTCTCAACATGTTTTAGAAATAGATTCGTTCTTAGAATGTGATGATGGTTGGACTTACATCACTCGGATTCCTATTTCAATAACTCTACTTTTACGAAGTCCTACAATTTAACATTTTTTTCCAACTCTTCAAATAATGTCTTATATGTTTTTGCACGTCTGGATTATGAATTTTGATGTTCTTATTATTGTGAGTCATTTTTAATACCTCAATTGAAGTCTCTTTGTAAATGAAAGGTATTTTTCTTTTGGAAGAATGCTATAACATTTACTTTTAATAAAATTGAAAAAAAGAAACAAGAAAACAAAAAAAACTTTTTCAACAAAATGCAGTTAAGGGAGCAGCTAAACAAAACAAACAGTAAAAGAATAATGAAGTGAAGAAAATACAAAACCGCACATAAGTAAACAAAAGAGAATCTGGCACAGCTGTTTCAGCCTTCTTAGACTTCTTCACAAGATAGCTCAGGGTGCGAGAACCTTTTTGTTTACTTATGTGGAGTTTTGAATTTTCTTCACTACATTCTATGCCTGCACGTTAAAGTTATTTATTTAGAAAAAGAATAAGAATAGGAGAAGAAAAGCCATCAGAAACAAAAGAGTATTAGAGAATGGAAGGTTGTTTCCTGAATAAAATGTCATTATGGAAAACGCTCTGCCAAATATTGTGCTTTCCAAGCAATTGATAAATCGCTGTCATTTTCATTCTTTCAAATATAATTGCCTTTGGCATCAATCAAATGCTGTATCCGTCTTCCTTTCACCAAATAACTTCTGTGTCATTGAATTCCCTGCAATGCTCAGCTTGGTCATTGTGGTGACTTCCGCGATCGATGTAGTTTTATAATGCTTCAGTGAAATTTCGCGTTATTCAGTTAAGAATGAATGAACGAATTCAGCAAAATACTTTCCTAAAATTTCAACGTAAATTATCACAGAATAAAATCTCTGCCTTCTAAGACTAACAAAAGATTTTTTTATTCGTTGTTTCTTATTTTGATGAAATTAAGTCCTTCTTCATTTCTTAAATATAAATCGTATAACGAAATATAAAATCACACATATAATTACATAAAATTTTTATCACATATCACATGTAAAATCTTGTTCTTCATATAGAAGTAACTACTGGTTTTCATTACAACAATCTTCATATAATGTAGGTATTCGAATTTCTAAAGTTTTTAGAGAAATAACATTCTTTTTATAGAAACATCGATTAATTAGACAACAAAGGAGATGGTTATGTATTATTTAAATAATATTTTTATTGTTGATAAAAGTAAATGGAATCATTGATTTAGTAACTGTAGAAAAAAATCTTCCAAAATTGGCTTTATAATTCGTAACTATGGGTAAGAAAATATTTTTTTTTTCAAATAAAATGAAAGATAAAAGAAAATAAAAAAACAACAACAGCATTATGATGTATATAAGCATGAAGGTACGAAACTATCAAAAGATTAGGGCAGTGAGAAATTGTATCAATTCATAGAGTTCATTTGTGTATCATATTATATCTTCTCAGTTCCTTCAACGATTGATTCGGAATTTTCAGTCATCTTTTATTTTTTTGTAATAATTTCCAAGAAACTACTCGGTTGCAATAGTTGGGGTAAAATTTTTAAGTAAGACTTTAACAAAGCGTTTTAACATTTTAGCATTGTTTGCTGCCTTAGAAATAAGTTAAATGAGAAAACGAGCAACGAGAATATTAGGTCATCATTCAATCTTCTTTAAATCAACCAACTGACCAGAGACCAACTGGATCTTCTGTAGATTTAAGAGTTAATTGTCAAATATCTTTTACATTTGATTAAGGCAACAGTATTGTAAGTTGCAATGTTAAGTTTTACTAATTTAAATATCTCTCAAGAATCAAACAGGAAAAAAATTTTGAATATTCAAAAAAAATTGTTTACACAAGGATCCTTATATATTATATCTCAAAGGGTTTTTTTTGTCGAAACGCCATATTTCCTTTACTACTTCATCAAAATCAATGATTGAGGCATCATTTTGAAGATTACGTTCCCCGCTAATGACGAAAAATAAACAAATTGTTTAAAATTAATGTTTTCGTTAAAAAACTTTATTTTTAAAAACTTTTTATAAAAATGTAGACACGCTTTAACAGAAGCGCCTTATTTTTCGAAAGCGAAACAACATTTCAAATGTTGCTTTAGCGTTGTAACCTTCAAATATTTCCTTTTTTGAATAAAAATGCACTTTAAATTAATTTTTTTTTTTATCGTTTATTTAATAACAACAGATAAAAAAACAAACAAAGATTTATATTTTAATAAAAATAAACGATTTATTACAATAGAAACATAAAAATTAGTCAACTTCTCATATATTATTTCTCAAAAGTGTTTTTTTTTTTTATTTCCCTTAATACTTCATCAAAATCAATGATTGAGATATTTTGAAGATTACGTTCACCGCTAATGATGAAAAATAAACAGATTGCTTAAAATTAATTTTTTCCAAAAAAACTTATTTTAAAAATATTTTTGTAAAAATGTAGAAGGCAATCTATTGACAATCTGTTCATTTATTTATTTCCACATTACCATTCGGTGACTAATGAAGATACCATGCGAATTATTCGCAGGGGTCAACCTTTTTATAAAACTGGAGAAGACGCCATCTATTGACAATGTGTTTAACTAACATGCACACAAGCTGTTGGATTTGTTTATTATTTCTCAAAGGTGGTTTTTTGTTGCGAATTATTCGCACGGGTCAACTAGTCTATATTATTGTTCCAGAAATCTCTCTGATAATATAAAAGAAATTTCTTTTAATTTCCAACACAAAAATTAAAAAATAAAATTAAATACTACATCATAAGGTTCAAAACTGAAATGATAAAGTTGGGCAGTTTTGAAATTGAACAGTAACGAAATTCATTTACAACAATCTTGTCAATAAATTGATTGCCTGTTTTTCTCTTTGCTTCAGTTGTGGAATTGGAAATTCAAATCACTTTCACAGTTAATTAATCTTTCAACCTTAGCTGCATAATTTAGCAATGAATATGAAATGTTTATTAGATGGTAATAATACTCAAAGAAAGAACTGATCAAGTGCAAACTATAAAAGCAGTGCAGATCGGAAGCAGCATCTTCTGCGAGCATCAAGTTCGCTGCAAAACAATTTTTAGTCCAACTTACTTATGCGACAATTATAAATAATGTTTTTATAAATAAGGCTATAAGATGTAAATTTCAAAAAGGTTATTTGAATATTGGATGTCATTCCTGAAAAACTATTTGATGAGGGAGATCGTTAGTAAGTCACAATCTTCAAATACCTCTGTAATTTCGTAAACCAAATATTCTTAACAAATAGCAGCTGCTTTGGAGACATGTATAGAGCCGTACACCTGTATAATACAAAGACAAATTTTAATTACAAAAAGAAAAATACTACAGTTTCGCCAAACGAGAACTTACAACTTAGTTGTAAAACATACAACTAAGTTAAACATACAACTTAGAAACAGTCAATTTAATGAAATTGTAACTGGAAGTTATGCCTTCTGGGAAGTCTTTTTGAGTTACATGATGGACAGGTTTATGACGACCTCGCTGCCACCAGTGTGGTTAAGAAGAACTTTACAGGAAGCCCCGTAGAATTGTGACGTCAGAATTTGTTTCTAAGTTGTATGTTTCACTTGAGAAAGCCAGCTCTCGTTTGGCGAAACTGTAGTATTTTTCTTTTTGTAATTAAAATTTGTCTTTGTATTATACAAAGGTGTACGGCTGTATACATGTCTCCAAAGAATTACTTCAGTACACGTAAAGCTTTTCTAATAAATAGCAGCTGCTGTAAAGGAAAGGACAACGTTCACAAAGAGAAATAAAAGGATAACAATAAACTAGAAAAACAGCGGAAATGCTTCATTAATTAAGGTATTTCATTAATTACTTGTAAATTTGGAAGAGACATTACAACATAAACTGATAAGAAATTACCTTACAAAATTAAGCATTATTCTACAAACAAAGCTTGTTAATTTTGCTTGTCCAGCCTGAATGGACAAGAAACAAATTAGTAAGAATGAGCCCGAACGTAAAGACCTTATTTGCGAACAGGGCTTCAATTCCCGACGAAGTTCGAGACTTTTCCTTTATTTTCTTCCAACCAAGTCTAATGGTTCACCTAAGTCCTCTGTCTCAGATTTCTTAGCCGACAGCTAAAGGCTGGTCCGCATCAATTGGCTGTGGAGCTCAATTTGATAACCTCCGATTTAAGGAGCCTTCCCTCCTGCTCCTGAAAGAGGATACAAGCGTGATGTTTTTAATCTTGGAGTATAAAACTTAAGATAAATTACATTAAGCTTTAAACCTTTTTTAAAACTTCAGTGTTTCATTGGTTTTTGTTCCTTCATGCTTTATTAATTGAAATCTAACTTAAAGTCAGAAGTTTTGGGATGCTAATCAAATAAATTAAGAACTTCCAATTTATACCTGGTTAGTCACCTCCATCATGTGAAACATGGTTTCCTCAATATTATTAACAAATAACACCACAAGTATTAACTTGTATTAATTATAATGGTTTTATTGAATTCGTCACTAATACCATTTCTTAATATTCTGCAAGTTTTGTTATAATCTGATCAGAGTTGATACTTTTGCAGATTTGTATAAATCCTAATAATTTACATAAGTCATTGTTTATTATTTTTGAAAAGGGTTATTATATTTTCTTTCCTTACCCTAAATTACGCCGAGAACTCTATTTCCTTTTTTTTCATTTAAAATTCCAAATCGCTTTAAAGATAAATTTTTTATTATGTAAATGCTACAAATGGATTTCAATATATTGGTGTTAATATCTTATTGCTGTTTTTTTTTTATATTCTAATCTTAAATAGTTTAAAATTAATTGAAAGTTGTCTTCTGCTATTTATATTCTTTTCTCTCTCTTTGTATCCACCCACTAAAACGAATAGTTTCAATTTCTTGTTACAATTCTCAATTATGGGTTATGTTTACATTGGTTTTGATATCCCTTCATCCCTCAAAAAAAATTGTTAATATCTTAATAAATGAAAAAACATAGAAGAAGTGAAAGCTCTGAGAATTTGAAAAAAAAATGGTTTTCCATGAAGCGTTTCTGTGAAAGACCACCGAAGCCTACGGTGTTGAAAAGAAATACTTGACAGATTGCAGTCCAGTGGTGAGACGTACCAATATTATAATGCTTGTACAATAGCAGTTAGTTAAGCATTTTATTGTTAGGCACCATTATTGTTACAGTAAAAATGCCATATTCAATGTGTTTATTGTGTTATCACGTGACCATTTAACACCAGGAAATATGAGAAAAGAGACTTCAGTTAAATCAGTTGCTGCGAAAAATTAAAAATGTTATTTTATTACAATATATACATTTTCAATAGAATAATTATGGATTAATATTTGATGAATTTTAATGTGTAGGACTAAATATAAAACTACTATCACTCACTTATATAATTTAAAAAAATGTGCGCGCGCGCTCTCATATGTTACCCAACAATAGAATTTCGCAACAATTCGTACGTTCGTTACCAGCAACAGGAATATACAGGATGGCTGAAAAATATAGGACGCGGCGTTGAGCGCTTGCTGGCACTGTGCCAAGGGGTATTTTCGAAATGCGAAAGTCCGGAAGCTGTATAAGAAGCTGCATAAGTCATTTGATCCAATGTTCATCCGAACTCTCGCTATGAAGGCTTCATCGCATCGCCCCATTATCGAGGAGATGATCAAGGATGAGCTCAGGATTTGCGATATCGCGAAGAGGCTCAGGATTCCTCTTCTACGGTCCGGATCGTCTCCGCTGCTCTCAAGGCTCGAGGACACATCTCTGAGATGCCTTGTGGAGAACTGCGAATACTCGGAGGATTTGTGCAATAATCAAGAAGAGGATCACTCGCAACGATGAGTCAGCATGAATCGCATCACTTCTGACCTCAAGATCAGCCGCCAATCCGTCCAGAAGATCGTGAAGAGCGAGTTCAAGCTGAAGAGTTACGGCTCTGTCGAGGCCAGTTTCTCTTGTGGCAATCCAAACAAAATCGATAAAAGCTTCTGAGCGAGCTCAAGGTGCGCCGCATCTCTGATGTGATCTGGACTGACGAGAAGATTTTCACAGTTGAATCTCTTCCCAACCATCAAAACCAAAGAGAGTTCTTGTCAAAAGCTGACAGCGAGTCCCCGAAACGTCATCTGGCTCATAACAGACTCTTTCCCAAAAGTGTTATGGTTTGGGCCGGGGTGGCATCGGAAGATAAAACTCCGTTGGTCTTCATTGACAGAAATGTGAAAATCAACTCTGAAGTCTACCAAAAGGTGGGGTTGATGGACAATCTGTTGCCCTGTGTCACTAAGCACTTTGCTCAGCGACCGTTTGTCCTCCTAAAAGATTGGGCTCCGTCCCGTGGCTCCAAATCGACCAAAGCCGATCTCGACACGTACTTCCCCGGATACTAGGGCAAGGACTTGTGGCCTTCTTCCTCGCCGGACCTCAACCCGATGTACTTCTCTTTGTGGGGACTTTTGGAGAGCAAGATATCAGGACACTCCTACAGCTCGGTGGATGCTCTGAAGTTGGCGCTTCAGAAGGCGTGGGACGATATCGACGTCGACTAACTGTGGCGCACAGTTGATTCTGTCGTCGGACGTCTGAGGGCCTGTGTCAAAGCAAAATGGTCAAACTTCGAGCACCTTCTGTCCTAAGTGATCACGTAGCTCTATTTCATCTCTCAATAAAGTTGATTTGTTAATCTGTTCCTTATCTTTAAGTTTACACACAAAAACATGGCGTCCTGTACTTTTCAGCCACCTGTAGGAAGCCTTCGTTTTACGCCGGTGTTGCGTTCCTACAGCTTTTCGTAAATCGAATCGACGTAAGACGAACCCACATTATAATATAAATAGTGGGTGGGGGGGGATGCGTTCCTCACATCCAAAATCATCTTATTTTTATTTAATTAAACCATGCTATTGTAAGTTATTAGGACTAAAATTAATTAAAAACATTTACATATTTTCATACACTTACTCAATAACATAAAATAATGAAAATAACTTAATTATTACATGTGTAAAGGGTGTCAGTGTATATTTCTTTTACCAGATGTGGGCACATTTATTTTTAAAAACTGTTATCACTATTTACGTAATGCTTATTTATCTAGCATTCAAAGCGGATGACTGAGCGAAATAAAAGCGAGGAGGGGAGGAGCCACTTGGACCGAGTGGGCGAGGTCTAAGTACAGCTGTTAAAGTTGACTGCGTTGAGGATTTAGGGCTATATATTCGCTCAAGAAGTTTTTCTATGTTTCGCATTTTTTTTTTTTTTTAATTTTTTCCTTCATTTTGGCCTAAATTTCAAACCGGCGTAAATCTGAATCATCGTAAATTGAACCGTCATAAAATGAGGGCTGGCTGTATTGTTGCATGGTCAACTCAACTGAGCAAACTTTCGATTGTTACAAATAGATTTCAGAATTGTATTGCATGCTTGTTTTAGAATTTAAAACTTTAATTTATTTTTCGATTTAGTTTTAAAATTAATTTTTTAGTTTACTTGATGTAATTTCTGTTTATCTCGGGATTTCAAGTTATTGATAGGAGTCCACAGTATTTAGACGAAACACTTTTAATATTAGATTTTTGAATTATACTGGAAATTTTGTTACGATATATTATTCATCATTATGGATATATTGTGGTAGTACATTGCGCCCTTGAACTAACATTTTTATTTTCAGCGCCGTGATCTCGCTTCAGTATTAAATGACGTCACTTACAATGTGACAGATATTTAGTTTCTTCAAGTGTACGCTATATTTCCATTTAACATCCGCTTCTCTTTTTAAAATCTATTTGCTATTCTGCTATTGACCGTCGTTACTTCTGTCGTTGTAGATGTTATAATAGCAAAAGCAAAATATAAAAGAAATGATTTAGAAAGTGTTTACATGATCTAAGCTGAATTCAGAAATTGACAACCTACGGAATAGTCTCTTTATTGCTGGAAAATTGACTATTATTTTCATACTTTCTAATGTATCAAATTCTCATTAACAAAATATATAAGATGTACAATAATGTTTCATCTTAAATCATTTTTAATTTTATTTTTATAGAGTTTAATTATATTTATTGCGTTAACTAAAATTGCTTGAAGAGTGTTGACAGTATGTCTTACCATCTAGGGGTGCAGTTTGCACTGAAAGAAGTGAAGATTGGACAAATCCATTTGTCCAACTCTTTGAATTCAATGGAATTGGTCCTATTTTCACGTAAATTGCCAACTGTCAGTCATTAATATCCAACCAAATTGAATGAAGCTGAAACAAAAGCTTTTCCTTGAGACATTAAAACAGCAGACTAAGGTAGATCACTGCTGAACAAAAGTTCACAGGCTTCTAATTACTTAAATATCATACGGTTACTAAACATATATCTACACAAATAAAGATAGCAACCTAATTTTCAAATTTTCGAGTCAAAATCAGAGCTACGATTCAAAAAGAATATTATTACAAATTATACTTCCAGCCATTGAAAGTGCATCCGATCCAACCAGCATTTGGAAGCTCATGTAAATGCGCATCACATGTGCAAATGAGCCGGTAACGCTCCCTGGAAACAGTAGAAGAGAGGTGAACAGAAATCCACTGTGCAGTACTGGAATTAAGTTTGCTCGTCGTTCTTGTGCACAGATGGCTTCAATATGCCTCGTCGGGGAGTACGTCAGCCATATCAGCAGCTTTACGAATTTGATCGTAATTGTGGCATATCGAGTCTACGGATTTTTCGGAGAAATTGGTCCACGTGTTGGACGAATGCAGCCATAGTGATGTGAATATGGAATCGGTGGGTCGAGCAGCATGAACTCACTGACCTGAAGCATCCAAATGGCTCGTCACACGACCCGAAAGAACAGACATCTTATGCTCAAGGCTATTACCGATCGTACCACCACATTACAAACCCTAGCTCCAGAATTTGTGTGTTGCACAGCAACCAGTCTCCTCAGGTACGGTTCGATGTCGTCTGCAGTATCATGGAATGTTTGCAAGATGCCCATTTTAGGCTCCCTTTGACTACCTTTGACTATAGGCCTACACCGAAGGCGTCTGCGGCTGCAATGGTGCCTAAAATTTCGCGCATGGAGGGACGAATTGCATGAAATCGTTTTTTCGACGAATTCAGCTTCCTTCTGCAGCACCATGACAGTCGCATCCGTATATGGCGGCACCGCGACAAAAGACTGAATGAATCCTATATCCTGCATCGTCATGCGGCACTTGGCATTATGGTATGGATTGGATTCCACTCGCGTGTAATGCGCATTCCCATTACAATGAATAGCCTCCGTTACATCTCTTGAGGTGTTAGAATCTGTTGTTGTCCCTTATCTTCAGATCCTGTCTGGGGCCACTTTGCAACAGGACAATATGCGACCGCATGTGTCACGCAACGTCCAACAATTCCTGAATGACCACCATGTTCAAATTCTTCCGTAGCCCGCGCGTTCAAACGATCTTTCGCCTATTGAACACGTCTGTCCATGATCGCACAACGACACCACAGACCAACCGCGGCTGCAGCACATGAACTTTGGGACAATGTCGAAACCGCATGGAGTGACATACATCAAACGCACATGCAACGTCTCTTCCAGGACCGTGTAGCAGACTTCGTTGCCGCCAATGGTGGCTACAAGAAATACTGATTTCTTTATTTGCGCAAGTCGCACCGAGCTGTAATTATAATCATTTCACCTTTGTAGAATAAGTTATCAATAAATATCGCTTCGATAGCTCTTATCTTAGTGTTGCACTTTTAATGGTCAGCAGTATACATAAATTAATATCATACCTCCTTCTTAATTCACTCCTCTTCATTTTAATGTATTAAAATCCATCACAACAAATTTCTTCAAATAAAATAAATAATTTACATTGCAAATTTTTAGAAAACTCCCTTATTGCTTTTTCAAGCGGTTGATAAATAGAGACTAAGACAAACAAAAGAGAAACATGATATGATAACTCTAGATTAAAACAAATAAAACTCACATCTCTGCAATGTTTGAAAAAGAAAGAAAATACTCTGTATAGGTAAAGGTCATCTAATGGATACTAATGTAAAAATATTGGCTTATGAAAAAGATAGTAAAAAAAGAAAAAAAACATTGAAAGCTTGTTAATAAGGAGTACAAAAGCACAGAACTTAAATAGATATGATGGTATTGATATAAGCAGGGCCGTCGCGTGGTTTGTTGGCGCCCGGGGCAAGATTTCGTCAGGCGCATTACACTTGATATTTGCGCCCCCCCCCCACCATCCCAAAAATCTACAACCAAAAAAAAAACAACGGAATTTCCAATTTTTTTATTTTTGCCGTTGTGGCGGAGTCCAGGGCGATCGCTCCGGTCGCTCCGCCCACGCGACGGCTCTGGATATAAGTAACCAGAGTAAATATTCTAGCTAATGGTTTGACAAAAGATTATTTGCTTTCATCCAAATCTGTTGTATTCAAAGAATTAGTTTATTAATTATGCTTAAAGACTTTATGATCATTTTTTTGGTTTGTTAAATGGTTTTTACCGGTGTAGTTTAGTATCATTCAAATACTCGTACAAAGATATTATTTCAATGTTGAGTTTTATTTGTTTTAATCGAGAATATTTCATATCATGTTTCTCTTTTCTTTGTCTTAGTCTTTATTTATCAACCGCTTGAAAAAGGATTCAGGGAATTTTACCGAAAATTTGCAATGTATATTATTTGTTTTAATAAATAATTTGAAGAAGTTTGTGATGGATTTGGTGTAGATAAATTATTGAAAATAATTCTATTTCCTTGAGAGATAGGAGATTTTTCAAGAATTCTCTTGAGGAGGACCCTTTGTAATAAGGAATTCACTCTGTGAATAGGAGTTTATTTCCAGAAGGTTACAGACTGAGAGCATTGGATTAGTCTTCTACTAAGTATATCATGTCGTAGCCTTGTATGCCCTTGAATACCTTTTAGGCTCAAAAAAAGGGAAATCCCTAGCTATCAACCTATTAAAACAATATAATTAATGTTTTTAAGTATAAACTAATTCATGATAGCAAACAACATAAGCATTTTACTTGTTATGTTCTGTTACTTGACTGAGTTGCTTTTTTCTATTTTAGCCACGTCGACCACAGATGAACGGAGCGGAAGCGTCGTGGCCACCGAACTGCGGATCCCCGATTGCTTTGGACCCGGAAACGGTGGAAGGTTCCGCAACATATCCAGTATTGATGGAGAAGTCGTTCGTCTGGAGAATTTCAAAAAGAAAAGAGAAGCCAGCACGAGGAAGAAACTCTCCAGCAAATGGCCACGGCCTCGTCGAGACACGTGTCACAACAGCAGCGCCCTATACGATTAATAGGAGAACGTTGTTAGATGTCAGTGCGCCGAGGAAGAAATGAGCATTCCAATTACCTGAATTAGAGCCAGGAACGTTCAGGTGGTTGGGTTTTTGACATTGAGCAATCCCTTCAAAACTATTTCCATCTCAGAACTATAAGTACATTGTTTTTAACAAGCTGAAGACTCCAACAATGGAATTCGGGTTTGAGTAGATGGATTCAGAATAATAATTATATTTTTAGATTGGAAATTGTTTTCTCTATCATGTTGGAAAAATTCCATTATTGCTGTATTGGCTTAACTTGAGAATAAGAAAAAGCAAAACAAAGTATAATAAGTACTTAACAATGGAAAGTTCAGGGTTTTTTGTGTGTTTAGCCTCATTTCTAGTAATTTTATCTCCGTAGTCATTCAGTTTTGCAGGAAATAGTTAATGCCAGAATTTTTTAAAAGTGAGAATGAAGAATAAAATCTTATTCCTACGTCTTAAGTCTCCCACCGCTTGACACTGATGATAAGAAACTCGTTGCCCTATTCCAAGTTATACGAATTTATATTTGAACAAAGTTCTTCTGATTGTAAAGAAAGAGATAATTAATCAGAATAATTTTCCAATGTTCTCGAAATATTTGAAAAGTCTTCTCCAATAAAGATCATTATTTTGATTTTATTATTCTCAAGATTATTTTACATCATTTTTATTTCTTTATTCTTGCTATGTTTTACTGTTTTTTTCAACATGATATTTTGTATTTTAAAAAATTCTTGATCTGGTATTAATAAGAAATTTATTTTTCATAAATTTCACAAGCATGTCTGTTCTCAAATAGAAGAAGCATTTTATTGTAACACGCTTAAAGTATAATTGTGAAATTAATTTTCAATTCTAAAAAATATACAATGTAATCGTCTACCACTTTTTCTTTTTGTTCAATCAATATTTTCCGATTTACACAAAAACTTAATTTAAATTAGCAAACATAAGATTATTTTTTTTTAAATTACTAACTTCCTGAGATTTAGAAAGTTCCGCTACCTTGACCTTCCTTGAGTCTCTTGGATTTACAATTCCATTTTGAAAGCATTGCAGGAATGAACAATGAGTGGATTCAAGTTACAAAGGAGATTCATAAGAAAGGAGTAAGAGATTTCCAACAGCCTCTAAAGTTGGCGTTGTACATTAATAGTTTAGTTTTTAAATATCTTTAAAAAAAAGTTTAGATTAAAATGGGACAACGACAGTCTGGTAGCAAAAATGTCGTTTTGTAGCGACATACATTTTGTTAGTAAGAAAAACAGATCCACAAAAAACATGTTATCAGACAATATTTGGTTCAATCGTTGGAGGCATATGCAGATCCAACATAAATCCCAAAAGAACAATACTATAACGTGTTTTTTTTTATATTAAATTGGTTCTCTAAAGCCAACATACATATAAAAAGTTAAAAATAAAATTACAGTAAAACCTCGTTAAGTCGTCACTCAAGGGACCGAACATTTTTGACGACTTAAGCGGAGCGACGACTTTAGCGGAGTGGGCATTTTTGAAAACAAAAAAAAAACACTGAAATACAATATTTTTATGAATTGTTGTAGGATTCGGTGAGAAAAACAAGATTTTCAGAAATCAATACATGCAAATGAATGAGTGGAAAATAAAAAAATAAAAAAAATACATTTTATACTTACCACATTTTATTTTATTTTACTGGCATAAAAATAATTCAACAGTGTTGATTGATGAAGGTGCTGATTACTGGTAACAATTCGAAACACTTTGTAATGAAATGGAACTCCAACTTTTGTGCACATAGTTAATCGTATCTAAAACCGAAACTTCTAGCTTTTCGTTGCTATCCAAGGCTTTTATCATGCCCTTTACAAGCATTTTTTTGTACTTTCGTTTAAAGTCAAGAATTATCCCTTGATCTAAAGGCTGAAGAAGTGCAGTTACATTTGGAGGAAGAAGAACAATTTCGATCGCTTTTAAATTTTCGGGGCTTACTCGCTATGAAATAAAATCACACTCAGTAGCGGTCAAGAAAAACGTCTACTCTTCAGAAGAGTCGCAGCGAGAAGTAATTTCCCAAGTGAATTTCCCACGTGAAAATTCCCCTAAAAGGCTAGGCTTTCTTAGAGTGAAGCGGCGAGGCTGAAAAGATAGCAGGCAAAATTGAGAATAAAGATGTTGAGGGTAACGAGTTATCCGGAGTAGAATTAAATTTGGTGACGAGTAAAAGAGGGCTATTTTACATTATTGTCTATGAGACCTTGTCGGGACCAAAGGAAAACGACGACTTAAGCGGAGTGACGACTTATCCGGGTGACGACTTAACGAGGTTTTACTGTATTTACAATAAAAAACCACTACCAGTTTCTCGATTTCTTTGCGGCT
>JAFIDM010000001.1:3579214-3624101 GCA_023159025.1 Thereuonema tuberculata
CACATCTATATTGAAGACGTTTTTCTCGAAAACTATTCATTTCCGGATCCATGTGTAAATAATAATGATTATATTTTAATGAAGTCTTAGCTATCAGAGTTAAATTCTTTCAGTGCTCTAAAATTACTTTACTTAAAGATACTAGAAAACGTGAAATCGGAAAACAATTTAATATTTCAACAAATATATTTTACAATCAGCTTTCTAAGCTTTACATCAATCCGGTCTTCGGATTTTACTTTATATTTCAAAGTTCTTAATAAATCTAAAGCTTCACGGTCTTCTTATAAGACTCTCTTTCTTCTCTGGGGTTCCGACTTGCGTCTAACGATCTTGCTTCTCTGGGGAGTTTTAAATCTTTAATCTTCTTATTTCTACAGCTTTCTCTGGGACTCAAATATCAAACTGCTTATTGCTGCATAACTTATCTAAAGATTCCCCTATTCTAAATTCTCTAATTATTCCGGCTACTATAATTATTTTATCCGGCTATGACTGCTTTTATCTCTAACTACAGAAGGTCTTCAATACAACTATTATTCCTATTGACACTAATAGCCAAAACTATCTGTCTCTTCTCCTAAATAAACCTAAGATTGATAAATAGAATATCTATCTCTTCTACTCTAAGAATACTAGTGATTTCTTCTGTAACTTTTCGTCGCTAATTTGAATTCAAAACAAACTTCTATAAAATTCTCAAGATCCTATTTTTATCTAATCTGATTTATCTAACCCTATCTAGAATAATAAAATCCTATATCGCCTGAGAGAATAAAAATTTCAATGGAAATTTTACTTACAATAAAATAATCGAAAATACTAGTTGAACACTTTCGGACAATCCTATTTCTATTATCTTGGCCGGAATATCCACTGCTGGTCGAGTGTATGTTCTAGAAATCTTTCTGAGTCCGTCACTGCAAGGGTCGGTGTTCTGATTAGGGTTATTTTTCCGATCTCCGCTTCTCTCTTGTCGTTAGATAAATTTCACCTGGATCTTCTCCTTTCAAATCAGCCGTAGTTAATCACTTTTCGCTTTCCATTCGTCTACTTGGATTCTTCATCCGTATGGAATCTAAGCTTTGTATTCTTTCAGGAGTTCCCGGGCCTAGTTGTGTCTCACGTTCGAACGAGTCTTCCGTCCTCGGATCAATCAATCGTCTACGGTACTTGCATCTATTTCGGAAGGGATCGTCAATTCGCCTTTCGTCTATTCTGCAACAGGAATCGTCTTTAGCCGTTCCTAACTCTGATTACCGTCTTTATTTCTTCGGACGCACTATTTCAGATATATTCCTGAAATATCCCGTCGATTGAAGATACTTCACAACTTTCTCGCTTTCGTCTTAGCGAACTATGGGATCATCTATCCTCCTCCGGGCATTCTCTTCTATATTGAGAATATTGAGACTTTCTAACGCTTGCTTCTTTGATGAGAAACTTTGCTCGTCAGGAATTCTTGCCTTCATGTACTTCGGTTCAGGAAACCAAATCCACTTACTGGAAAACATTTTCAGTCATAATTTCCACTGCTTATTTGGTGCAGGGAACGAAGCAAGGAACCTCCTCTTGAGTTTGG
The DNA here is from genome assembly GCA_023159025.1 of Thereuonema tuberculata. Lineage (NCBI taxonomy): Eukaryota > Metazoa > Arthropoda > Chilopoda > Scutigeromorpha > Scutigeridae > Thereuonema > Thereuonema tuberculata. The sequence continues at coordinate 3,580,797 of JAFIDM010000001.1, forward strand.
CAGCTATTTTACTGCAGGTCTTATCTGGTTGCAGTATCGAAGTGAACTCACTGTTGAGTTCGGCAGCTATTTTGCTGCCCGTCCTAATTGGTTGCAGGATCGAGGTGAACTGTCGTTATCGCCTCCTAACAATATCGTCTCATATTAGGATAATTGCACGTGTCACGAGAAACAATGGAACTTCGCCCGTGACTGATCCATTTCTACGAGCCGTAACAATTACTTTGAATCGCTGTCGAAACATGCAAAAAAGACAGCCTTCCACGCTAATTTAATAATACCCTTCAAGAGCAAATTTAATTGCACGAATAAATTTAGGGTTATTGAAATTTTTCTTTTAACTTAGAAATTCTCAACACTGAATTTCTACACCATGTTTGTAGGATTTTATATATATATATAAATATATATTATTACAGCTTGAGTATTACAGGTACCAAAATGAACACTACTTTTTAAAGTAGTCATCATTAAATCTCCTGAACCATTCGTACACACCCGCCTATGACATATTGCGACGCCGTACTTTGCCGATATCCGTCATATCACAGCACGCTATTCATGTTTGGTACACTGCTCTAAGGGGTCCACCATTTTCAAAGTATCAGTACCGCCATCCAGCGGCAGTTTGTGGCATCAAAACCAACTCCACGACGGCAGAGTATAGACTACGCATCTGACGTCGCATCGCTGTGAAAAAGAAAAACACAATGGACCAAATTACTTCCAAAGAAATATTTAATAGCATATTTTGAATATATTAAATAGAATACAGTAATAATTAACATCCATACGCAATTAAACTAGATTGAAATTAATAAAATATGCTATACATGAACAAATAATATAACAATATTTAAGGAAATAGAACACTGCTGAATTTTTGTCAGATGATCAGAATTGACAATTTCATGTCAGATTAAATCATTAAATAGCAATTGCCAAAATTTCATCATGGATGATAATAATTAAATAAATGTATGATATAATTAATAAAGTATTCCCATAAAGCAAATGATAAATTATAACATTAAACATGTAAGTGCTGTACAACTTATAATTAACCTAAAACAAAATGTAAGCAAACAATAAACTTTTATCAAAGAAAGGAAGTAGCAGAAGTTCAACCAAAAAAATTCCAAAACCTTTTTTAAATAAAAAGAAAATCAAGTAATAAAATCAGAATCAAGTAAAAAAAATGGCAAAACAGCAAAAGAACTTTACAATAATTACCTAAGTAGATTAAACAAGAATTTTTTAATAAATTTATTAAAATAAAAAATATAACTCAGAATCAAAAGGAAAATACAAATACAACCAAGACTGCAAAATAAGCAAAGAAAAGCTGGAGATAATTATTAATAATGAAATAGTAATTATAATAAATGATTGATGGGCATCAATGTTAAGGAAAATTAAAAAAATAAACAACAACAAAAAAACAAAACCCTAGCAATGAAAAACAGATGCTGTCAATGTCTTTTCCATTTGAAGCATTTTCATTTTAATCATTGTTTACATTAGGTTTTAGGTTTATGTTGTTTCTGCTAGACTTTTTAATTTCTTAATCAGTTTCTTGCGTTAGTTCTAATGTAAAGTGTAAAAATGTCTGAAATGAAGTGAGTTTGTAATTTATTTCATTTCAGACACTTTTATTTCTTTCTGGTTTTTCTCTTTTTACCTATAGTTTTATGATTATTCTTTCCTTGGTTTATTTGTAAGAACTTGCTTTCTTTGGGTTTATACAGTCGGACCTCGATATAAGATCACCCGCATATAAGGTCACCCCGCACATAAGGTCACTTTTCTAAAGTCCCGGCTCATTGAATAGGAATTCTTTTTCATGGATTTTTTATCGGATATATGGTCAGGTCTTAAATACCGTAATCGTATATAAGATCACTTTTGTCTGTGATTTCAGTGCCACACTGATTCAATTCCAAGAATTTTTCTACCACTTTCTACCAAGAAATTGCTACCACTTCTCAAGCTTCGATTTCCGAAATTGTTCCGCAAGTTTTAGATTCCAATGCAGTAGAAAGTGAGGATAACGACAGTGATACGAAAGTTAAGCGGTGACACAAATCAGAGCATTAAATAAGACATTTTTTTACGAGCCATGAGGGAGCTGAAAAACATTTTCAGAAACTACAAAACTTAGAAAACATTGTACAAAAGATGAAAACAAAATCTTGACTGTCCTGTATTATGAATTATTTTAAGTAAGGTCAGTTGTACATCAGTACTTTGCTTGAGCATACTAGTACTATTTATATACAACTTTATTCCGAATTAAAATTTTTAAAAAATAATTTCTTTCTGATTCTATTAATTTTAATTGGTTCAACTAAATTATAACCTAATAAACTGATATTTTTATAAGATACCTCAGCCATATAATGCAGTGTGTACCTTTAACGCCACCTATCTAATTCTTCATAAATATAAGAGATGGTGGTACTGCACTAAAGTAGTTTGCATTGACATGCCATCTAGTGTTGAAGTGAGTTACTAGCAGATCGCCAACATTTTCGAGTGAAATTATATTTCCACCTTTTCGTGTCGAGGACTGGTTCTGAAAGGCTGCTACTATATCAACGTAAGATAAAATATAGATTTTTTAATGTTCAGCAAAGATCAACTATATAAAACTGGATTATTCCTATTATTAATTTATATATATATACATAGTTCTCTGCCAAGGGCAATTTATTAGTAATTTAAAAAGGCTTGAAAGCAAATTTATATATTTAAATTTAAAGATGTGAACGAAATTCAAATTTGCATAAACGCAACGTCATTAGAAGAATCTTATTTAAGTGGAGGCGCTGCCTCGTTTTGGAAGAAATGATCAAAGACATGACGAGAGACATGACTTCAGTGACATGGATTCAGAGTCACGAAAGAGAAAGACAACTAACATGTCTTAATTAATATCAGTGAGAAACTTCATTTACGTCAAATGTTAACTTTATTAAACTTCAGTGCTAATAGACGATATCTAAGGAGAGATTCGCGCAGTGCAACATGGGAAAGAGAAACAACGCCCGTGACGTATGGTTGGAAACTCAAGCATGAGAGCGGACGTTTTGAATCATCGCTAAAACTGAATGGAACAGTAAGACAATGCAACTAGAACTTCAAAACTGTGAGTAGACTTTTATTATTAATTTGAGAAACCTACTTTGCGAAGAAAACTGAAGGAATATATTGGAATGAAATGGAACTTAGGAAAATATGGTTCGTGCAACGAATGGAAAATTCCAAAGTGATACGGAGGAAAATAAATCAAAGCCATTATTAAGAAATAATATTAAAGCTATTATTGACGTAGTAAATTAAAGTCATTATCGACGTAGATAAATAGCCATTGTCGGCGTAAGATTAAATTAAACTATCGATAAATGAGAATTATCCTATTGCGATAAATTAATGAACAGTAATTGTGTTACAGTGAGGACTGAACTATTTGTGATTCTTTAGATATTAAGAATTGAACTATAATAGAGATTATTAGTTATCCTATAAGAAGGATACGGAAAGCAGATAAATAACTATTTATTATACAAGTGTTAGTCAAGCGAACAACATATAAAATAAACTATTTATAAACAGTAATTCCTATATCAAGAAGATATTTGAATATTATTAATACTTCGAACTTTGAAGTAATTGTGCTAAGTTTCAAGAGGATACTTACCGGAACTATTTGATATTTGAAGATATCATTTATTATCATAATCACTCAGCTCTACTTTAAGCTCTAAAAGTTATTTTAATTTATTCATCTTCGTATCATTTTCAATAAATATTATTGGAAATTTTACTATTGTGTCTGTAAGAAATTTTAATTTTAAAAGTGTAAAATTAAAATAAAATTAAGAAACTGGCTTTAAAAGTATTTTATACTTGAAAGTGATAATGAATAATTATTTATTGATTTTGAGATGACGTCAGAAATTGTGAGACCGGAAATTAAGTGCCGAATTTACGGAAGTTTGAATTGTTAAAAATAACGATTATGGCGGTCGTCCGATATTGACAAGGATTAGCGATGGAGCTATTGACATCGCCAGTAAAGTTAAATATCTAAGATGAGATATTATTTAACTGTGTTATAGTTAAATTAAATGTATAAAGCAAAGTTAGAAATAGTTGTTGAATTAAATCAAGCAGATTTATAATGAATCGAAAGGTATTCTTAGTCAATAGACGAGTTAGGCTTAACAAATAGAACGGATGATAGCATCACGAAACAGAAGCGATCATTGGACTGATGGGACTTGTGATCGGTACTTCCAGATGCAGGGTTTAATCTACGCAGGTAGTATTTATCGAGGAATAGATAAATAACCAACGAACTCAATTGTTTGTAAGTAACGTTCCAATTTGTTAATACACCAAGACGTTAGGGAGCCAAACGCAAACACGACAAGAAGAATATGAAATGAAGATAACATTAGGATTCATTGAACAACTACATGACTTTTAGTACAACAAAGTATAACACTGAGTTTTATCATTTGATTGACGAAACGGAACTTTTGCTAATATCATTTAAATACAACGAGTTAGAGAATATTAAAGTAACTCAGGATGATACTATATTTAGCAAGTGAACTATCAAATGTTAATTGGGAAATATATTTACAGGAATTGAAGAATAAATATATTGATGAACTTTAAGTGATAATGAGATAAGGTGAATTACTATTATTAGGAAATTGAATTGCATTTAGGGATAGCAATTAATTACAAAGAACAGTTTCACAGGAATAAAGATTTATGAACTAATATTGTGAAATTATAGAATAGTAAATATCATACAAGTGTAGGATAATTGTCGAAACTAGGTACTGAGAAGTTATTACCTAGTTCAATAATTTTAGATTGGAAACTAAAGTTTTACACTTGGTGAAAAGCATTATCTTAGTGAAGGAAATGTCACTAATAAATAGCAAATAGGAATAGAAGAATTGAACTTTAACTGAACTATTATTAAGCATTATAGAAAGCACTTAATGTGTTGTAATGGATGAATAGAAAGTATAAATTTTCTTGTTTAATTTAAAACTTGCTTCTTTTTCATTTCTTATTTCTCTCAGGGCAAACATATACTCTGTTAATCCCAGCACATCTGTTGTTATTAGTTAAATTCATTTATGGGCACTACTAATGATAACAATCAAAGTAAATAATAATATTAAAACAGTGTCTTTATTCCGTGTGTGTATTTAAAAAAAAATATTATCATCGTGGGTAATCATCCATTTAGGATTACAGCCCCACAAAAACTATATATTCGAAATTCGAAAGAAAAAAATCTCAATAGATGTGATGGAGTTAAAGTTAGTGAAAATTTAGTAAAATTGGCTAGAGAAATGATTAACAAAAAATGTGTAACCTCTAACAAAAAGGTAATAATCGAAAAATTAAAGTGTTAATAGGCTTTCTATTATCCATCTAATTTTTTGTATTCGTTTGATAAGAATTTGTGATTATTAATAATGTGTGATTGTTATATTGTAGATTATGATCTTTTATTATTATTGTATTGACGTTTTTTAACTGTTAATGTCAATATTTTAAGGTCATTGTTGTAATAGAATCTCGTCAATTTATTATTATTGTAAAAAAGGCTTGAAAAAGAGGAGACGATTAATTTTTTATCTCCTTGAAAATTCGTTTTTTTCAGTTAATAAATGTAGTTTGACATTTATTTTCTGGTGTTATGATGTTTAATAATATTTATTATAAAAGAGAAGATTTAAGGAAGAAGTATGGTTTGTTTGTAACTATATATTTTCTTGATTCTTGAAGATTCTTCTATGAAGATAAGTTAACTGTAATTTTTAAAATTCGGAAATTGTAGACAAACAAGTGTATCATGTGATCCAAGTGCTCAGTAGCGCTTTAATGCCATGGTGGTGTTACTGGTCTACATATACGATTTTAGATTATGTACGACATTTATAAGTTACTACTATGTTTTATGAAAATATAGTTATATAGTTGTAGTTATTATAATAATATCTTAGTTATTATTTTGCTTTTACAATCGGAAAATGCCGAAATTAATTAATTTTTATATTTCCTTTTTTGTTTTAGCTACAGATTAGAAAGACTGCGTTAATTTCAAGTGATTTTTTTATTATTTTTTACAGAAAGTCAAATTTATTTGCTTTTTACTGTAATTCTGTACAAATAATGTTTACACTGATGGAATAATTCTTAATTTTAAATAAGTTAAGTTACTAGAAAGTAGGTGGCGTTAATTGGAACAGGTGTTCCTAATAACGCCAGTTTGTAAAGATTTTTTATTTGAGTTCTCATACTTCTCCAGTAAAAGTTATCATATGTTTCATTATGGTATGCTTCAAACAGAAGATTAAACTTTCTTGGTCATAATTTTCGTGTTCAGATACACCTTATTTCCAGACTTACAATAATTTAAATGTTAAGGTGGCGTTATTTGGGCAAGTTACCTTACATAATAAATTTTACGAAGAATTATATTGTATTTGGGTAATGCTTATTTATTGACAAATGCGTATGAATCGGTTATAAGGTCACCCCGCTTATAAGGTCACTTTCGCGAGGTTCCAAGGGGTGACCTTATATCGAGGTCCGACTGTAGTTCTTTTCTTATCTTTGGATTTATGTTGATTACTTTATTTTAACTTGAAGTGAATTTTATGCTGACATTACGATTACATTATTTTTAATAAAGCATTTAATTTAAAAAAAGTATTTTTGGTAATTTTGTAGAATTAGGTAATTATTATATTTCATCCATTTTATGTTTAGTTGCTGATATTATATTAATACTGTGACACAATATTTTGAATTAACAGTTAAATTTTTTTCCATAAAATGAAGACGGAACTAATAATGTATCCTACTCCAATGATTTGATAGCAACAACTTGAAGTTATGAAAAGTACAGTTTTTGCAGCATTTATTTCGATTATTTGGTTTTGCTTTACCTCTGTTCTCCTTCATTCCTGGATTGAATGAAACATTGTTGTTAGCTTGCATGGATATCCACTGTTTTAAGAAGAACTTCTGGAATTGTGTTTGATTCAAAAATAGTGTCTCCTGGTACAGGAATTCCAAATAGTACTGACTCGCACTGATCCTGGCTAGCAGATCATGAGGCTGCAACTAACTGTCACCCATACTCTGCACATAGATAGAAAAAGGAATTTTTCAGTTGCAGAATATTTCAGACTGAGTTCCACCAGATATCTGAATGGGAATGTGTGGGTGTTCAATACTTCGGACTATTCATCTCTTGAAGACCTAGCTTAATCTAAAAGAAAAAGAAAAATTACATTTACTAAAATGTAACAATGATTATGTAATTATGCATAGAATTCAGGAAATCCTTAAGATGTACAGAAATAATGAAGTTGTCTTTCATTGAGCTTCAAAATAAAGGAAGGACAAATTGAAAATGAGATAAAGTTTCAGACACACTATTAATTTTATTTATAGAAAAGAAAAATAACATGCTTTCATGGGAATGTCCTTTGGTTGCTTAGTGCTTTCTTGGAATATTTTCAGTGAAAACTTAAATTCATATTTAAAATTAAATACTTGATTTGTTTTGTACAAATGAAATTATGTTGGTTGGAATTGTTTAAGTTTATTTATTGGGCCCAGGATCATCCAACGTGTGCTTTCATCCTATGCGGATCTACCCCACTAACCCCATAATGGTCAGAATTTTTGACCCTGCGTGAAGAACGGTCTCGCTCAAAGTCAGAGACAGAGAACGAGAAAGAAATGCTGAAGCCTATCGCCCACTACGATCTGATCGCTTTCGATAAAATTTGGTTTATAAAATTGTCATATTATGGGGCCGCTTTGCTTTTGACACTGTTTAAAAGCATTAATTACCTTGTTTATAAATAAAAACTTCATTATTATGGAAGTGTATAAGTAGGCAGTGATTTACATATGATTTGTTATTATAAAGAAACTTGTGAAATAATAATGTGAATAAAGATAAGTTTTAACATTTATCATTATCCAAATAAATGTTTATAATTCAAGCAAATTCAGCGTCGAATAAGATTTATTGTTGCCTTTGCAACACTTGTTTTCTATCAATGATAAATGCTAAAAAGTTCTAAATGTGTTCTAAATAAATAAACATAATGAATTTGTTTATTTATTCATACATATACACAGGCATGTAGAAATCTCTGAAAACAATTTATGAGTGAAAAATTTATTTTTCTTTTATAATCAAAGTTTTTCCCAATTATTATTACTTCTAATCGTAGCATGAATATCTACTGATTGGCGAAATATATTATTAGATTATGAAAACCTTTTAAGAAATTGAAAAAATAATTCTTCAAAAATCTTTTTTTTTTATTCATTATTTATCCAATAATATCTACAAAAATATTTAAAAAATATATAAATGATAATAATAATAAAAAGGGCCTACATCCATTTCCAAAGAACATTTTCCAGCTGAGTTTATTACCGTCATAAGTAAAGCACAAATTAGGATCAGTAAAATAGCATCATCTTGTTTCCTATTTTAATTTCCGTCGATAAGTGTTAATGAATTGTTTACCTACTGTATATTTTGAATACATAAAACCTATAACTTTTATATGAAATTTTAAGCTTATGTAGTTGTTCATAACTACATTGTTTTGATTTACAAAAAAAATAAAAAAATAAAACAGTAACAGAGTAATGACATGTTTAATTGAGCGTTCAAAAAGAATATTTAAAAATTTAATGGTAGTAAAGTAATGGTTAGTTTCGGAAAGATATTCTAATTAAACGACATTTATTTACCAATGATATTTCAATAATTGGCGGGCAATTTTGAATTTCAGGTTTTTAAGCGCAAATACAACTTCACACTTTCTTTCTTTTTCATTTTATAATTTTAAATAACAATGTATATAGTAAGTAAAGAGGCGGGAAACCTTCTTTATTGTTTTGGAAACTTTACTTTTACAAACCCCATGTAGATTCCCAATAACTTGCCCGAAAGATTTCCTAGCAAAAAAAGTGCATCTAGAAACCAAAAAGCTTCCATTATCACAAGTTTCCTCGTCGTTCAACGCCATCGCCGAGCGTCAAACTAGTTTCCGTGTTCAAAAGGGCTTCAGCTAATTGCGACGCTGTTGACCTATTAGGTACGTTTCAATCCTCATTTAGGTTCAATGATGCACCGCTATCCTTTAAGGTGACTTACGACTAATTCTGTTTGGAGAAACCAGCCATAAGTACCTCATTAGATCTTCTGATCCATTTAAAACAAAAGCATTTTATTATTCTGACCTAAATTACAATGAATCCTTTAATTTAAATTTATATGTGATCATATTTTGTATCTCAGTACTTACGTAGTTAACATAGTTAATTGAAACATTTTACTGAATTTCGTAAGGGTCTATATTTTATGAGCAAAATAACTCGGATGTGCCAAAATTACGAAAAAAGTAAGGTTGCATTGAAGTATTTTTAAATCTGTAACTATTTAAATTAAAATTAGAATTCAAATTTATCTTCCTTTGATGATTTACAGCAAAAAAGGTATTTAGAATATTATTTCTAAGCTTATTTCAATTGGTCTTTTGCTTTTCGATCGTTTCAGTGATAAATATAAAAGGTCTGCTTCTACGTCAATGCAAACATGAATTAATTGATTGTGTAATGATCGTCAGTTATTTGACTTAGCACTTTTCTAAATAATTTCACTTTTCTACCGTATTTGATTCACTTATTAATCGCTGTAAAGTTTTAATCTCTTCGACTTTCTTTTGGAAAATGAAATTTGGTGATTCGGCCCAATGTAACCATGCAAACAGTAGACACGGCTTTAAGAAGAAAGACTTTTGCTGAAGAATTTAGGTTAAAAGTTGTTTACTTGTCATCAATGTCCAGTTTAAAATATATAAAACATATAATATTAGTAAGTTAATTATAGATAAAATTTATTGTAAGTTTCAATACTTTGAAGTTAATCTGATTGTCAATAATTTCCTTATTGTAGTAATCTATATTACTAAAATCTTTTATTTCTCTGTCTGTCTGTCCAGCGCAATTTTCTGTACGAATGGAAAATAGAAATAATTTTTACAATGAAATTTCCGCGACGGGAATTAAACCTGCAACTTTCTGATCCGAAGTCGGATGTGTTATCCATTAGACCATAGGCACTACAACTCTTTTCATACTGTTTTTTGACTTATATCTCCGCAATTGTTGTATTGTTGTTGTGCCCCAATGTTAGTGCAACAATGGAAAACGGTTTTTCATTTTTAATTGTCACGAGGAAGTCGACAAATTCAAAATGAGCATTATTGAACTTCAAAATAATGCGTTAACTGCTTTCTTTGGAATCGAGTTTTGTTAGATTATCTTAAATTTTATTTCTTATTATTATTACTTTTAATAATTGAATTGTACCTTATTAATATATTTTTGTAAAAACAACTAAAGTTATTGATTCACGTGCTTTTGAAATTTGTTTAAGCTTCCAACTATTTTGTTTGTTGTACTTATTCCAATTTTATTATGCTTGAAAAAGAGATGGCTTGAAAAGAGTCTTCAAAACTTAAAAATGTTGCTTTAACCCCTTTCATTGGAATCGATTATTCTTGGATTATCTCATATAAACCATCGTTTTATCAACGATAATCAATTAGTATCGAAATGGACAACGAGAGAAAGGATGAGATCTTTTCAAAGAACTGTTAATAATGTCGTAATCTCGGCCATTCTTGACTACAGGTAAAATTTGTCTGAAGTCTCCGCCAAAGAGGAAAATTTGTCTAGATTCACAAGTCATCAGAATTTGGTTATCTTCACTCGAAAGAATAGTCACAATCAATTCGTCGCCAGGAGTATCGTATATAAGCTATGATCTTCATTTAACATCTATATCAACCAACGTCCATCTAAATAAATCTCTTCTTCAAATATCTATAACGAACAATCTGTACACGGGAGATGGCCTAGTTTCTTTGAATTTCCCACTCACATTGAATCTAAATTATCATCATTTGAATATTAAACGTCTTTATTGAAAGACTTTCAATACTTTTTTAAATTACGTCGTTTGAAGTAGTTGCAATTAAATTCATCGAATTTAGCTTTCTAATAGAGATAGAAATTTCCTGGAAGGATTAGATTATTTTTCTTAATATGAAATAGATACATGGAACTTACAGTAAAGACTTTGTTAACCTCGTAAAGGTCATCTTGGTTTTTGTCAAGTGGAAAGAGATGCAACCAACTGAGTTCCTATGACAAACACGTTTCGGCCAAGTAAGCGATGCGGAAGCAATCAATCTCAGCTGTTGCTTCCAAATCCTCCAAGGCTTTAACGGGCGCTCCATCGTTGTGCTGACTTACAGGTTTTGAAGTCAGAACTGTAGGTTAGCAAAGTCAACCTATTGGGAAACTTCCTATTAGATTATTTGCTGACGTACAGATTTAAAAAGGACATTGAAATAAATGGATGGAGCAAGATTATTTTTTTTCTTTTAGTAAAATGAAATTCTTTGGAGGAGTGCTTTAAACAATGTTTTCCAAATCCAAAGTCAAAATGAAACTATTTTAATTCAATAAAAAATTCGAGTTGACTTAACTTTTATCTTTTAGTTTTTAAAGGAAAGAAATATCAATCTTGTGCAATCATTTCTATTCAGTATCTCAAAACATTCATATTTTCTATCAAAAATGTTTAAAATTAAACTAATCCTTTGTGTCTAAAACTTGAGATTGTCTGAGGATTTTTTGCAAATGTATTTTTATGAAATGAATCTTTTTGCCTCTCATTGATGCCATATAAACAAAGGTATCTGTAATAAAGGTTTAGGAGTTTCAGATTGTAAAACTAAAGGAAATCATATTATTTGTTAACGTATAGGTTTAACGTGTGTGAATAGTAGTGAAAAATAAAAAGCCAACACACATAATAAGATTTAAAAAACATTTAAACACATTAAAATATGACAACGTGTTTCGAACAGCTAGCTGTTCATTCAAAGAAGGAAGCAGTCGTCAGGTGATTCGATGGAAGGATTTCTTTTGGTGAAAACTGTAAGCCGTGGTTCAGGTAACATCAGAACATTACTTGGGCCGAGCGGACGAACCGGAAATGACGACAGGAACTCCATCTCTAGTTACAAGTAAATGCTAAGATCTCCGTGGGGTGAACCGGAAATGACATATTAAACTTATAGCTCTTGGTTATTGTAGAGGGGAAAGAGCTGCAATAACCAAGAGCTATAAGTTTAATACGTCATTTCCGGTTCACCCCACGGAGATTTTAGCATCTAATTGTAACTACAGTGGCTTGAGAGACAGTGCGGCCAAGCACCAGCGTCCGCCATGTTTTTGCCAACTGAACACAAGGTTACATTAGCCACAGAAGGAATTTTCACAATTTAACTAAACTTTTTTGACTCACAATTGTTCAGCTGCCTTTGATTGTATTTAATGTGAATTACAGAAACACAAAAACAATTTTTTTCCATTTTGCACCGTAAAAAAATCACTAGAATGTACAGAACAAGAATTTAAGTTGTTACCAATCCCAAAAAACATATCTTTTAATGCTTTTTTTTTTTGTTTATATTTCTTTTATTGACACCAGTACAAAATCCTATCAGTTATTATCAGTTATTTGTTATATAAAGACATTAAAATAAAGTAAATACCTCTTTGATATTGTTGAATATTAATAGGAAAAATGATTGAAATAAATAAAGGGATATAAAGTACTAAAAAACGGATTTCAGAAAAAAATGTAATCATTTACTAAAAAATATCTAAAAATATATAAAATATCTTTTAATTCTTTTTTTTTTGCAAAACTTAAATAAAAAATATGAGACAAAAAATAAAAATCAATTTAAGAAAAAAATAAAACAAGCCTTATATTTTGTGAGCAAAGTCTTTTATTTTTAATTTTTTTGGTTTTTTTGTCATTCATATTTATTTTATTGACACCAGTACAAAATATATCAGTTATTATCAGTTATTTGTTATTGAAAGACAATAAATAAGTAAATATCTCTTGGATATTGTTGAATTTTAATAGAGGAAATGGTGGAAATAAATAAAGGGATATAAAGTCTTAGAAAAACGGATTTCAGAAAAAAAAATTAATCATTTACTACGAAGTAACTAATTACATATTTATTATTATAACAGATAAGTAAATTTTTAGTTTTATATAAATCTATTGCTTAAATTAAAAATGTACTTATCTGTTATAAGTATTATACTTAATAAGTATTTATTTATACTTATTTATACTTATTTAATAATAAGTAATTTATTATTAAGTATAAGTTATTATACTTATTAATAAATATAACTTCATGATATTAATCCTCCAAAAATTCTTTACTCTATAACAATATTTCGAATAATCTGATCAATTATTCTTCATAAGGTCGAAAAAGCAAAAAATAAAACTATTTCTTTCTTTGAACATAAAACAAACAATAATGTTTCTTATTTGTCATTTAATAATTGGTTATTTGTAATCTCATGTTTTTTGTTAATCATTTTAATAAATGAATTATATTATAAAAGTGTTTGAATTATATCATATCAAATTTAACTTTTATCAATTGTAATTTGGAATTGGAATTTAGAATTTGCTTGTTTTATGTTCAAGGAAATAAATAGTTTTATTTCTTCCTTTTTCAACCTGATGAAGAATAATTGATCAGATTATTCGAAATATGGTCCTTATTATTGATTAAAGAATTTTTAGAGAATTATTATCATGAAGTTACATTTATTAAATCTATTTGTTTGTTTATTGTTTGTATATAGTTGTATATAAATCTAATGTTTGTTCATTGTTGTATATATATTGTTCGATATTATAGTTTTATGTTAACTCATATTATAAGGAATGTAATTAGGTTACTTTGTAGTAAATGATTAATTTTTTTTTTTTTTCTGAAATCCGTTTTTCTAAGACTTTATATCCCTTTATTTATTTCCACCATTTCCTCTATTAAAATTCAACAATATCCAAGAGATATTTACTTATTTATTGTCTTTATATAACAAATAACTGATAAGAACTGATAGTATTTTGTACTGGTGTCAATAAAAGAAATATGAATGACACAAAAACCAAAAAAATTAAAAATAAAAGACTTTGCTCACAAAATATAAGGTTTGTTTTATTTTTTTCTTAAATTGATTTTTTTTGTCTCATATTTTTTATTTAATTTTTGCAAAAAAAAAAAAAAATAATTAAAAGATATTTTATATATTTTTAGATATTTTATAGTAAATGATTAAATTTTTTTCCTAAATCCATTTTTTTTATATCCCTTTATTTATTTTAACCATTTCCCCTATTAAAATTCAACAATATCAAAGAGAGATTTACTTTATTTTAATGTCTTTATATAACAAATAACTGATAACAACTGATAGTATTTTGTACTGGTATCAATAAAAGAAATATGAATGACACACATACATAAAAAAAAAAAATAAAAAAAAAATTAGAGGCTTTGCTCACAAAATATAAGGCTTGTTTTATAGTTTCTTAAAATGGTTTTTATTTTATGTCTCATATTTTTTATTTAATTTTTGCAAAAAAAAAAAAATAGAGGCTTTGCTCACAAAATATAAGGCTTGTTTTATTTTTTCTTATATTGGTTTTTATTTTATGTCTTATATTTATTATTTAATTTTTGCAAAAAAAAAAGAAGAAATTAGAGGCTTTGCTCACAAAATGTAAGGCTTGTTTTATTTTTTCTTATATTGGTTTTTATTTTATGTCTCATATTTTTTATTTAATTTTTGCAAAAAAAAAAAAAGGATTAAAAGATATGTCTTTTTTTTTTGGATTGGTAACAAATTAAATTCTTGGTTTTATGAAAAAATATATATATATTTTAGTGATTTTTAGGGTGCAAAATGGAAAGAAAAATGTTTTTGTGTTTCTATAATTCACATTAAATTCAATCAAAGGCAGTAGAACAATTATGAGTCAAAAAATTTAGTTTAAATGTGAAAATCCCTTCTGTGGCTGATATAAACTTGTGATCCAGTTGGCAAAAACATGGCGCCGGAAGCGTTAGCCAATAGAAAAGAAGACGTCCGTTGGCCACACTGTAGTTCTAGTCACTGTACTTGTAACTAGAGTTCCTGTCGTCATTTCCGGTTCGTCCGCTCGGCCCAAGTGATGTTCTGATGTTACCTGAACCACGGCTTATAGTTTTCACCAAAAGAAGTCCTTCCATCGAATCACCTGACGACTGCTTCCTTCTCATTGATTTCTCTATGTATTTAATCCACTTGTATTTCTTTATTATTTCACTCGTGAATGAACAGCTAGCTGTTCGAAACATGTTGTCATATTTTAATGTGTTTAAATGTTTTTTAAATTTTATTATGTGTGTTGGCTTTCTATTTTCACTACATATTATTTGTTACTTTATGGATTAAGACAGTTATTAGATAGTTTTAAAAAATATTTTAATGAGATAATTTCAGTTTTTTTTTTTCCAAGGTCATGTCAGGACTATTATTATTTGTATTTTCTTCAGCTGCAAAAGTCCATCTGCAATAGTTAAAATCTCCTCTCTGAAGTTAGTAGTTATATTCCAGTTACAACCTTTAAGTAACAAACAATTTCTTCTCTTTTGATGCTGGTTTGTGGATTTTGGTTTTGTTTTACCCCAATGGGAACCGCAGTTGTTCGAGTTAAAACTGATGGTGTTTTTCGTTGTATACAGAATAAATTACACGAGAAAAGATTCCACTTTTTCACTTGATAATCTTACTGATATTATGTCGTTTTACTATTGAGCTTGAATATCCTTCAGGTGAATTCAGAGATGCAGTTCCTTACAGTAGCATTAACAGCCTGGTAGGAATAATCTCAGGGCATTATTGGTATCGATTAAGGGTTGCAACGAGCCCTTCATAGGAATTGGCGAGAAAAATACTATAAAATTCAATTTTTAGTCTGACATCCTTTCATCTGTGATCAATATAACACACAACATAGGAGGCTGAAGATTTACAAGTAGATGTATGTTGCTTAAAGAAAGATCTGTACCTAACTTGGCAAATACCCTCCAATCCATGAAGAACTAGGAGCAACAATATTGTCGTTAAAGCTATAATCACGATAACACAAAATATTTATTATTATTTGATCTCCCTTTTTTATAGAAATTGAAACCAAAGATGTAGAAAATTACAGCCAACGTGAGGGTGTGGAAGTCTGTTATCATTACGAATTACATAAAAATTTAAAATTTATCAGTCTTTATTGTATTTTTACAAAATTTGTACGATCCATTTGGATCGTACATGAGGATATCAAAATTGACAAACTTTCTAAATATGATTTCTTCTACTTTAATTTTAGAAACAAATGAGTATTTGGTTCATGTTAGTTTCTTCCATCAAGGCAACAAATGAGAGGAACTAAATTCTTCATTAATGGGAATCAAAAATAAAATTGACAAAAACAAATGGATAGGAAAGATGTCCACGACGAAACAATAAATGGAAATGAATGGAAATGAATGGAAATGAATCTATAGAAGAAAACAAGATTACCAAAGCATATTGACAAAAGGAAGCAATGTGAAAGAACTGATTTTTTTATTCTGTATCTTTACTTTAATTTCGATCTCAAAGCACTGCAGTTTTTGTGAAAACTCGAATAACTCAAATGGGAAAAGAATGATTCCTCCTAAGTGTTCTTTGAGTTGACTTAATTGCTATCATAACAACAGCAAAGAACGATCAAAACCACGCTGCGTTCGTTGGTTTATTGCTTTTACCTTGAGTCTGGGATTAGAGGCTATGGGTTCATCAATCACAACGTCCTTCTCAACACAATCAGCCGCTAATTCTTGGCTTCACGCAATTACTTGAATGCTGCTTGGGTCTTCATGGTTCTCCTACAGCCTTAAAAGCTTTTTCTTTAGACACTACCATACAAACGTATATTTTTTTTGTTCTCAGTGATTTCTCTTTATCAGCGTCGTTTAATAAGTTTTGTTATTTCGATCTTTTTCCCAGGAAAGACTGAAAAATTGCCTCTGAACATTTTTTCAAATCATTCTATCATTTAAAGATGAAAGGCCCTAATTATTATGTAATCTAATTCAGTTATTCAGTTGAATTCAGTTAAATTAATGTTAATTAAATGACTTGTTTATTCAATTAGGATCTAGAGCATTTATTTTATCAGTTTAATAAAAGGTCCACTAAACACTACTAATATTCAAAATAAGTTGCTAAGTTTTCGCTTGAGTTAATCAAGTGAATAGGAAAACACAATTAATCTGAAAGAAATGGGTAAAAAACGAATGCACAAAGCTCAAAGAGAAAGAATTCGCACCCTGAGCTGTCACCAGGAAGAGACTAGGACGGATCGTTTCGTCCTTTTTTGGACTCATCAGCCAGTCAAACTCCACCGATGACAGACTCAGAAGGTGCGAGAGGTTAGGATACCGGGTCTCGCTCCCGAGAGCGGTACCTCCCTCCGAAGAAATCCTAACCAAAATAAACAAAAATACAAAATACAAATGTTCCTTGTCCTGCAGTCCGCTAGGCACAAAAGGAATTTAATAAAGGCCTTTAAAAAATAACGAAGCCGTCTGTTTAAAATGAAAACAGATTTAATGTACCTGAATTAATCAAAGAAATGGATAAAAAAAGAAGGCACAACGATAAAAAAGAAAAGAACTGTGTAAGATCCCGATAGCGAGATCCGGGATACTAACATTTCGCACCTTCTGAGTCTGTCATCGGCGGAGTTTGGTTGGATGATGAGTCCTAAAAAGTACGAAATTGTCCGTCCCAGTCTCTTCCCGGTGACAACTCAGGGTGCGAATTCCTTTCTTTTAGCGTTGGCCTTCGTTTTTTACCCATTTCTTTGATTAATTCAGGCACGTTAAATCTCTCTTATTACAATTAATGCCAGTTGTTACTTAAATGAATGACTTTAGATGTGCCATCAAAAAAAAATTACGTCTAGAGCTCTTTTTGTATAATTTTAATGATAAAAGGTTCTACCAGTTAATAAATAAATCGTTAACAAATACTTCAATTTAAAAGCTCAATTCATCTCAAAATCAACAGAAAATAATAGGTATCATTAAACTTTTAATTATACATACAGTACATTGTTCATTACATCTAGCATTTCTAAACTAAATTAACACAAAGTCTGATTATCTAAATCTAACATCAAAATTTCACGATCGAAGTAATTAGCTTTGAGTTACTGACTTGATGATGTCAGAACACAAATCCAATATTCATTGGCAGTAACGTATTTAGGAATATTGGTATAACATGTTCTAATGACATAAATAGATATATCACTATATTAATAGAAGTTTATTCTGAGTAATCTAAACATAATGAAACTTAGGTTTCTTCAATAAATCCTGTGTTTTAAGTTGAGATAGAAGCGTTGAGGAACGTGTTTAATTCATCAAAATTATCGGATTATAACTTTCTTTCATTTTCTTAATCTAAACTGTTTTGTTCTAAGATGCATCTTAAGAGGCGTTAATAAACGTTGAATCAAATCCTTAAATCAATCTCAACTTGTCTTTTGAAAAACCAAAAAAACAAAGAAACAAAACAAAAACAGAGTTAGTAATAAAATTCATTGCCAGCAACTTTTATTAAGTATTGATATGGATTTCTTATTTCTGAAATAGGAAATAGGAATGAATCAAATTGTCTTTAGAAAATTTATTAGAATCAGATTTGAACTGTAGAACAGTGTTTCTGAAAAACCTGTCCTTGACCAATTACTTGCCAGTTTCAAAAACCTGTGAGAAGAAAATTCTTACGACTCAAAAGCAAACAAAGAACACGAGGCAACAGATTATTCTCTTAATACAAGGAAAAAAAGCAGCGGAGTCATCTAGAGCAGAGGTTATAAAACTTATTTGGTTTACCGCCCCCTTTTCAGAAAAAGTACTCGGCATCCTCCCATCTTGCAAATCTACCTTCTTTAATCGAACAGACAGACAGATGCAGTGACAAATTATTTCTATCTACATCATATAACACAGTAAAGAAAAATGTTGTTAAATAAGATACCTTGAAGCTTGCAATTATAAAATTATTTATTAAAACAATCATAGAAATATTCGCATTAAACCAATGAATTTTAATATAACGAAGGATAATATTAAAATAAACATTACGAATAACAAATAAATGTTAATGGTTGGTTAGCAGTTGTTTTTACGTTTTCATTCCTCTGTTTTCGTTAATATAGTAATACAAAATATGACAAATATATTGACTTTTAAGTAGTATTGTACCAATACAAACCTGGAACGATTTTCTTATTAGTAATCACTGGAAGATACAGAAACGTACGATAGAAATGTAAGGAAATGTATAAAAAATACTCGCTTGTAAATTGCTGTTTTATTGAAACAACAATAATATAATTTGCTTTGGGTGTGATCCGTAAAGGTCGAAGGCATCGAATATGAATTAAAATTTTTAAATACTCATTGCACTATTGTTAACTCACAACAAATCATTACACACACATATTCCTGCCATTGTACGCTGGATTTCCCGACAATGCTCGACTGCTAAGACTTGCTTCTTAAGACCTGACTTGATTATGACTCGCTTTTTGTGTTTATTTAGAAACGCTACAACTTTGTTACATAAGAGATGAAGCATTACGAACAGTTTTTCAAAATTTTCTTATCTTCTCTTGTTTCTTTATGCCTCCATCACTCCCTTGTTTTTATTCAACGCCCCCCCCCCCCCCCCCATTGCACCCGAGCTCCCCCAGGATCGTTCCAGCGTCCCTCAGGAGGGATATCGCCCAGTTGAGGAAACAGTGATCTAGAGCAGCGGTCGGCAACCCGCGGCCCGCGGGCCGCATGCGGCCCATGAAGCGTTTTGGTGCGGCCCGCGGGGCGTGTTGGAATTTTTTTGGGTTGTTAAAGTAAGATTTTCCTTTTTTTTTTTTTATGGTTGTTAAAATTTTTGACCCAAGTGCAGTAATCCCCACATAACATATTTGGCCCTTTTACAACAAAAGGTTGCCGACCACTGATCTAAGAGTGACTTCTGAATAATCATGTATTTGTAAAAAGTTGTTTATTTACAGTAAGTATTCTACTTACAGTAGAAGAGTATTCTAGGTTTTATCTTGTTTACTTGTTTAGTTCACATTTACTATTTTTCAACTTTCTTGGTGTAAATTAGCCAAAAATGCTTTAGCGCCCTTAACATCAAACAAGCAACCAATCTAGTGACTGGGTTTGATGAAATGTCCTCTACAACCTGTTGTCTCTTCAAAGAACAAAAATGCATTTGTCCTAATGTTTAATATTTGAAGCAATAATAACAAAAAATAATTTATAGCTTTATGAAACACAATCACATTAACACAATCAATTTTAAATCATATTTAAAATATTTCTTTTTACCTTCCATTTAACAATTAAAATTTTCTTTCAAAATAATAAAGTTTTAAAACTATCAACCGATTTAATATCTCTACGAAGATTCTTACACAATACAAAAGTGATATTCAAAAGTTAAGCAATAAACAACAAACCACAAAGAAAATACAAATCCTCTAACGAATGTTGATGCATTTTACAAGAATGTTAATAAAGTTGAAAGATTACACTGTTGTGCCTAGCAGTTATTAGGCTAAGATTTTTCAATCTGTTACAGTAATTTATTATTGTTGTTTGCTTTTGTGCTTCCTGTAGCGAGAGAGGAATCCATACGCATCTTTCTGAGCTTATCATTGGGGATAAATCTGGCTGATGAGTCCTAACAAGGTTGAAACAGCTGTCCCAGTTTGCTATCAATGATAGCCTAAGGCGTGAAAGCAACCTCAGGGTGTACTTTTTAAAAATTCTTTTCTATCAAAATATGAAAATGAACTTAAGATCCCTCCTGATTCTAAATGGAAAAACTTGAAAACTTCTAAAATATTTGAAAGGTCCGATATTAATTATTTCTACGCTTGACATCTGCTATTTATTGATGGAACTCGTCTTTGTTCTCTAGGTCTGTTCATGCGTTCTCTTTTCACGGCGTTCCTTCTGTGGAATTCCTTCGTTCTGAGAAGAGGAATGCATTCGTTCTACTTTTCTTCATCCGTGTCTTCAAGACTAAAAATAGTCATTCACAAATAAGCCTTTGAGAAAGAACCACGTCTGTCTTCGGTCGAGTATCGCAAGAATCAAAGTAATTTCCTTTAAGTCCAAAATGATTTTTTTTTCTCATAATCGTAAAACAATGTTTTGACAAGCGCATTCATAGAACAGTAATTTTAATTATTGTAATAGTTTGAAAACATCCATTACAATGAAAGATATGTAAGCAACAGCTATTTTTGCTCTTGTTATTCTAATCTTGTATTTTTTTATTATGTTAAAAATTCTTAATAGCTCATTATATAAAAATGCTAATACAGGCTTCTGAATAAAGTTTTCAATTTCACCTGAAGGTAGCTGCAGCTGAAACATTGAACAACTTTAACCTCAGTTGGAAAAGTCTTCATTCACTATTACCTTTTTTAAGTTAAATAGTAAGTCCTGTTCCTCCTTTAAATCTAAGCTATTTTTCCAAATATTTCACAGTATTACTCTAAAGAAAGACTGAGAACAAAACGTTCGTGTAACATTTCTTAAACCACAAAATTTCACTAAATGGATAAATGATCTTTTTATATCATTTCGAAATAACATTTTTATAACTTCAAAATGACAAGTAATTTCTATAGCTATGTTAAGATTAGGAATAAACAACACCTGAATGAATCAATTTCATTACTGTCGATTGAAATAAAGCAATAGGATTTTTGAGATTTTTTATATTTACAATTTTTAAAATGGATAAAATAGCTGTAAATAAAATAGCTGCGGAAGGTTGACAAAATGTTTCTATATAAAAGCAATGGAATTTGTAACGGATTTCGATCTTAATTCAGTTAATATCTTAAACAATGAATAGGAAACCCTTTTCATTTAATCCATTGCATGTTGTTTGATGATTTAGAAAAGTACCCAATTTTGAAAAAAGAAGTAAAGTATGCTGATTTAATTATTTTTTTCCAAAAATTAAAAATGTCTATTGTTTTTAATTCATTTGAAACTAAATATAGCTTTTCATTTTGTCAATTTTATGAATTAATAAAAAGTAAAGATATCATAAGAATTTAATAATAATTTAACAAAAATAGAGTCCTTATCTTTAAATATTAATAAAAAGCTTGATAAAACAACATTGACAGGAGAAACCTCCTGCTTTTCGAAATAACTCAAATGTTTGACAGAGATTCTTTTTTTTTTCTCCTATTCTTTATTTTGTGTCAATAATTTTCTTTCTTTCTTTTACTTTTTTTTAAGAACAAGTTAAGAAATTTAAAAGTTCTAGTTGATATTTCTTACAAATTTTGCCTGTTTTTATTATTAAATAACAAATTAACAAACTCCTTCAAGACTACAACATTATGGCAATATTTCGTTTTTTGGAGTTTAAGGAGGAGGAAAGTCTCCTCTTAGGCTGTGAAGAAGTCTTGGAAACGAGAAGAAATATTGCGTTAATATTGTAGCTTTGAAGGATTTTGTGAATTAGTTATTTAATAAATTATTTATTTATTTTAGAAGATTTAGTTGATTTTTATTTTTAAACGAACATTCATGCAGAAAAAAAAGAACCAAGGGCTCATCATAAAAAGAAAAAATTCACTCGTTGTTTTATTCTGGAAATTTTAATTATCGTGGCTGTATTGGTTTTGTTGAAAGTTTTGAAATCTAACGACAAATAACTTGTAAATCGAAATGACTTTCAGTTCCATCTCATGTATATTTGCTCAGTCTCCTATTTTGAAGAATCAAAAGAAGGTTTTATTAAATTCTGAGGAACGAAACATGTCTTTATCGGATAATGTCTCGATGAATAGAAAGATAGGAATTTAATTTCGCAGGAAATAAGGTTAAAGTCGACTTAAAGAAAACAGAAGATGTTCAAAACATTCCAGATGATACAAGGATTACACTGTCTTTTGAAATGAAAGTGTTTCGCATCGGAGTCAATGTTTTACGGCAGCTCCACTGAATATTGTAGGCCATTGAATAACCATTGGATATTAGAAAAGAAAAAGTGGAGGAACAAATTTTAGATTACAATTTTTAAAGTGGAAATACGTCTGTCCGTCAGTATGTGTGTCAAGAAACTAGACTGAAATTTTAAAGCATCTGTAGGGTTTTAAGGTCGATGTCTCTCTTAATCCCACCAATGATGAACAGCCAGGGACAAAACCAAACTATGATCATCAAATTATTAATTATTTGAAATTTTAATGATAGACAAATGCTAAAAAATATATTCAACAAAAAATGATTGTTCTTCTCTTGTTTTGAAAAAAACCAGATCAGAAATGGCAAAAAAATACCAGTACGAAGGTCTTCGAAAGTACACTGACATTACAGTATGTTTAGAAATAATTCAAATTTCCTATCACTTTTTTTTGCACCTGTATTTTTGGGTTTCACTATTTGTAATGTGAAAGTTTTATGCATCATTTCTTTAAATGCGAATTTCTATTAAATCTTTTAATCATAAAAACGATATCGTTATTCTTCTAATTTAAATTTATTCTATTTTCTTAATTAAGCGTGGCTATGAAAAGGCAGTGAGAAAGTAAATCTCTCTCTTTCTAATAACTTTTGAACCTTCAGATGAATCATCTTCAAACTAGACTTGAAAGTTTAATAATAAAATCATCGAGGAAAGATTACATTCTAAGGAAAAAAATACAGCAGGAAATCAGCAATTTTATTTAATGAAAATCTAAATCCAAAACTAAATTAAAAATAAAACTATGAAATATTGTGGAAGGTAATCTGTACCTTGTTAGAGTAGGGGCAGATTTATTGATAAACATTAGAAGATGGAAGATCCAATGAATGGCATCAGTAAGTATTCGTTGTGACAAATTACCCACAGAAAAATATGTAAACGGACTGAATTTTATTTTATTTTACTCCTTCTGTTATCTTAATATTCTTTTATTGGAATATTAAGTTTTCTTAACTTATATATATATAAAAGTTTCTTTTATATTACTATTATATTATCTTATCTCTCTTTTATTTTAATATTCTGTTATCTTTGTTTATTTTAAAGTTCTTAATTTTCTTTTATTTTACCTTTTTATTAGTTATCTTAATCTTTATTATAAAAGCGTTATTCTGTCTGTCTGTCATAAGACTTTACGTTTTTCCAATTTTGTGACCAAACTATAAGAGATAGATTGGTCATGTAAATGGATAAAATGTAGAGCTTTTTAAGACAAACAAAATGCTACAAATCTTTCGAAAAAAGTTTTTTGGTTTCCAAGATGGCGCCTTTTAAAGGGTCAAATTTTGATTTTTTCTCAATTTAAACGAAAAGTATAAAAGTTGGAAGAGAACATTATATTGAGAAAATGTTGGTATTTGAAAGTTCTATCGAACGGTATATTAGTCATTAACAAACGTTTCTGCGTTTGGAAGATACATGCAAAAATGAAGTGTTTTTGCTGCAACCCCCCGTGTGAGTGCCAACACGCAATACACCTGAATTAAGCGGAGAAGCCTACAAATTCTGCGTTTGGAAGATACATGCAAAAATGAAGTGTTTTTACTGCAACTCCCCCGTGTGAGTGCCAACGCGCAATACCCCTGAGTTAAGTGGAGAAGCCCACAACGAGCTGGGAAGTCGTGTATTATCCGATCTCCATAATAATTTGCTAAATAAATAAAGATTTTTTTTTTTTTTAATGCTACACATGCAAGGGTTCCGGAGCGAAGCGACGATACCCGTCTAGTAATCAATAAAACTTAGTATTTGTGAGATACAGTTAGCAGTGTGAGTTGTTTGATTTTTTTATTCTTTTCCTTCAAACGCCGTAGCTTCACTGCCATCCAGTATTCAAGAAATCATTGAAGGATTCCAATGAAGAAACAATAAGGACGTAAAAGTTTAAAAAGTTTTAACGCAATTAAATGTACAGTTAAAATAACTAGTTTCGCCTTTGCGACCAGACTTTCTCTAATGACGATTATGAAACCATCTGCGTTTTTATGCTAATATGGATCAATGAAATTTACAAATTCAAACTGATGGATGAAAGCCAATGGAAGAAACGAATGGTAGAATCAATGGTGTTGCAGCAATAACATTGAAACAGTCAATCATCATAGTAACATCGTCATCGCGAGGGCAGGATCTGAAATTTTATTTGGAGAAAGACATGGCCTGCTGTAAGTTCATGTTGTAACTGGACTAAGTGCAACGATAGAAAAACAGGGGACGGGGGGTGGGTGGGTTAATGTTGAAATCGGGACGATTTATTAAAACCACATTCAGATTGAAAAGAAAGACAGTCATTATTGCCATTCTGATTTGTTAGTATTATCCGGATTCGTTAGATTCCTTGCAATTACGCAGAACATGATTATTAGTTTCTGATATAGAAGGGCTATTAAAATTAATGGAGTGAACGTGTTTAGTACTTGAAATTATGAGTTTTTTGATGCAGGGTGTACCTGAAATGAGCAGCCAAACTTAAAGGTTGTATTTAATTATGCAAAACAACGAATAAATGTCATATAAACATGGATCGGAAAAGCTTTATTTCCAAGATGCAACAATACAGAGGTGTTGGCCGTACAGTCGCTCAGTTTCACAGAAAGTGCTCGATGCTTATAGGGATTTCATGGTAATGAGTTGCCCACATGCCTGGAGGATGTTCCTTTGCACACTTGTGGTTCATGCATGATGGTGCGCCACCTTATTTTAGCCGTACAGGCCGACAACTTCTGAACCAACATTATCCTGACCGTTGGATTGGAAGAGGGGGACTAACAGCAAGGCCTGCTCATTCCCCTGATTTAAACCCTATGGACTTTTTCGTGTGGGGTTATCTTAAAGCATTAGTGTAGATCACACCGGGGTTCCTCACGCCCATGCACTGCATGATCGCATAGTGGATAGGTGCAACACAATTCGACGTGCAGCTAGCATCTTCGACCGTGTTCGGCAGTCGATAGAACGACGTTGTATTGCGTGCACTGCGGTCGGTGGAGGACATTTCGAGCACTTTCTGTGAAACTGAGTGACTGTGCGGCCATCACCTCTGTGCTGTTGCATCATTCATATCTTGGAAATAAAACATTTCCAGACCCATGTTTATATGACATTAATTCGTTGTTTTGCATTATTGAATACAACCTTTAAGTTTGGCAGCACATTTCGGCTGTGATTAATGTTGCGGAAAATAATGAGGCTGGGAGAAGAAGAAGCAGACAACAGCTTCTTTGGAAAAGGAAGGAAATTCAAACATCCAAAACTGATCCAGGGATTCAAAGCCTGGATTTTATTTCAAACGTATGATTTGATTTCCATAACACGTCATGCCTCATGGCAGGCCGTCGCCTAGACCACTGAGCTGTGCCAGAACATGGTCCGGAAGTTTTAGATAAAACTTTTTAAATTGAGTTATACCTTAACAATCGTAGCTACAAATACTTAAAGCTTTAAAATTATGAAATCAATCAATACTTAATTTGCAATTAAGTGAAAAAACTTGAAGATAGCCGTGGTCTATACCATTAAAGATAGCCGTGGTCTACATGATTTAATTAAAAAAATCTAGTATATGAGTGCATTATTTTCTCTAATATCATAAATTCTTACACCTATGTAAAACACAAGGAAAATAATAATAAAAATTCCCCACTTCTTTTGATAGAAAGAGAGGGAATAAAATATTTAAAAATGTAAAACATTTCAATAACTTGACAGTTTCATTGGGTGGATGTCACGTCATTATATCTGGGCACTAGTGAAAATAAATTATAGTTAAAAACAAACCATTCCGATAATAACAGAAATAAGCATTTTCTAAAAACCGTTCTTTAATTGAGACGAAGGAAATCCATTCACTGACAATTAATTAAAAACAAAAAAAAACTCTTAAATATGGTAATAAATGTTTCAGTTAGATAGCATTAAAATCTTAATTTTAGCTAAAAAAGTAGAAAAAACAGCTTATAAAAAATTTCTTGGCTCAAAAGTGATTGTTTGGTGATCTTTTAAATTTATGGTCCTGAGCAGAGCAATCATTTTTAATGAAAAGCGAGTCTTTAACGCTGTTCGAGGCGGGTACCAGGTGGTTGAAATGGAGCGGGCGGCCACATGTGGTAAGATGAAGACGAAGAAAAACTAAGGAAATGACTTTTTTTTCTAAAGATGGAATAAAAATCTGTAATGAAGGAATAACAGTTTTCTTTGCAGAAAACAAAATAAACATCTTATTAATGACGGAAAACGAAACTTGTTAAAAGGAAGAAGGTTTTCTTGATTAATAGCCATTTCTTTTCCTTTCCTTTGGATAATAATTCAAGAAATGTTGCTTTTGGGAAAGATTAGCTGAAATTTAAAGAATAATATTTACTTCGTGCTTCTTTTTAAGGCCGCGTTTGTTCGCACAAAACTAATTTCTCCTTATTTTGTTTCCTTCTTTTCACGTTATGTTTATTTCTCCAGAAAAGGTCGAGTGGTTTTGAATTCTGCAAGTGACATTGTTGCTTCACTTTTTTTTCTTACTTCCATGTTTCCCAAAGACAGGATTAATTATAGATTCTTAGAATAATTACCAATTATGTTTCACAAAAAATCAAACAACAAATCCAACTGACGTATTATAAAGTAGATGCAGGCTTGTATTTAATTCACTTTATTATATTCATATCCCAGCACCTTAAACTTTACAAACTGACGTATTGTTTTAAGAAAATAAAACCAGTGCTAGGAGGATGAGACAAAGGAAGTTATATAATTCCAACAAATACATGAATATTTACATGAAAAAAAAATACGATGTGTACGAAATTGTAAAAACAAAAATTAAAAAAAAAAATCATATCTTTAGAATTGCACTCAATGAAATGTGAAGAACAGTTCTTTAAAATTCTAAATTATTATATATAATACAATAATTCTACATACAACTGTATATAGAAACAGAACACCCGAAAGGATTCGAGCTACAACAATAATTTTTATAGGATATATTCATTAGGCAATGTAGAACAAATGATTAGCAGCTAAGTTTCATATGTACCAGCTGCGTCAATCTAGCTAATAATCGGTGTGGTCATCTCTGGCGTGTATCATCTGCTGCACGTGTCGAAGCATGGAATCAAATAATAACCTGCGGACTAGCTACCCACGCCCATGTCCAAAATTCATCAAGAGTTGTTGGCGGACGGTTGCACCTGTTGTTTAAATACGTCCTAAAGATTTTTGATGGCCGACAAATTTTATAGCCGATGATTTAGCCGGCCACGGCAGAAGTGGAACACTTTTATCCCTGATGAAGACACGTATTGGTGCGATGCTTGGTGTGAACATGCTCTTCCCGATGCGTCTCCCACTGTCGTCTGCAGACAAAGATGTGGCATCAAAGCACGATTCTTCTGAAAACAAGATATTGTGCCATTCGCCACCCTACCGCTCCATTCGTTCGCTGCACCATTGCAGCCTAGCAGTCTGTGTAATAACTAGCGATGTACTGCTAAGGTGTTATGGTAGAATGCTTCACTGTTCGCCACTGCTACGCCATCGATGACGCAGAACGGTCATGCAAATGAGATAACGACAGTCCGTCAGCGTTGTCTCTGTACGACGTCCAGGAACGTTCTATTCGTGTCCTATGCCATTTCGTACCATTCTCAGCAATCCGCGATGGTCACATTGCCCTCATAAGACCGGCACTATCTCAGAGGGAAGCACTGCAGTCTCTCGTTGTAAAATACTATTTAAGTAGTAAGGAAGAGCTCAGTGTTAGTCCAAACTTTTATGGCTTCTTCGGAGATTGAATCCGGTTCCTACAGCCCGCAGTCAAACGCGTTATCTACTTGGCTAACCTGTAATTGTGATATAAGAGATTAAATCTGATTCGATTCTGGTGTCTGATTTAATACAACGCATATAATTACTTTGTAATCATTGTTGCAGGTAATTACTATTTTAATCTTTCAATTGCTTGAATAATTATTAAGAAATAAATCACGTAAATGCATTTGATAATAACATCTTTGAATTGCAGTGAAAGGTTATGTTTTCAATAATTCTTATCTTTAAATGTTGAATATTGGGCCGAGGTTGTTTTGTTTTGTTTTGTTTTTGTTTTTTTAAAAAAAACGAAAAAAAAAACCCTTCGATTCCTCAGACGTGAAGTTTGACGAGGGATGCGTGAAATATGTGACCCAAGAGATGATGCTTTGGAAGTGGTCTTTCAGACGTGGACCGCTGCAAATAAGCTTTTGGGGGTAGTCTGTGGACAAAGAACGTTCGAGAAGACAGTAGCTTTCTCCATCGACCCGTCTTCTTGTCTTTCGATACCCAGTGGGAATGGAAGTGATTGAGAACAGGTAAAAATTGACCGAGAAACCAAAGAAAGCAAAAGGAGACAGAAAGAAAGAACAGGAAGAAAACATTCAGACATTTTCTATTTGTTCGATAATCAGCCGTTCTTCTCTTGGGGTTTTGAAAATAGATCCAACTTCTGAAAAGACTCAAGTTATTAACTGAGGAAAACGGAAGCAAAAAGTTCCTTTTGCCAAAAAAAAAAAATATTGATTTAAAAAAAATGATCTTGAAATTTTTAGAAATAAAATGAAGCTGTATCCGAAATAAAGATTAAAAATCAATAACAGAAGAAAAACAAGATAAAAGCAAAAAGGAAAATAATAAAGAAAATAGACAAATCGGTAAGCTCTTTCGGTTTGGTTGAAGAATAGGTATTTCCTGTTGCTATTAATGTCTCACAAATCCATAAAATGTTCGAATAATTTGTATAAACATTCTTAAGTTTTTCAGCGTTTTTTTTTCTTCTGGATAGGCTACAGATCTCAATTCAGATTTGCATTAGGATATTTTGAAAGTATTTAAATTTTATCATTACTTAAAAAGACCTACGTAAAAACCTTAAAGAATCAGAAAGACTAACAACAAAAGATACGATGACATAAGAAATACAGTAAGCGAAATTGACGACTATAAACAGAATGAAATGAACAAATTCAAAAAGTATTGTGAAATGAATATTAGATAACCAACCAAGTTTAAGAAGGCTTAAATCATATTATAAATTTGTTTATTCTAATTATGTAAATTATTGTTTTCGATACTTAAAATAATTAGTTTCAGTAAACCATTAAAAACAATGATTATCGTCAACATTACATCTTTAGATTAGCCGTTCTGTCATGGTCGAGCAGTCTAGATGGCGGTCTGCCGTGATGCCGATTTGTCGGAATCTGGGTTCGAATCCCGGCGTCGGCATGGATGTTACTTTCTCCTTCTGTGTTTCATCCGTTTCTCCGGGTTTAGCGTGAGCTGCGTACCTGGGCAACGTTTCATCGGCTAAATGCTCACATTTCTCGCCCCTTGTTGAAGCCAGAAAGCTTAACTGTTAATCGTAGGCAATAAATCTAAACAAACAATAGACACATTCAATTCTTGGCCCTTACTAAAACCTTGATATTCAAACAAGGCAATTAATGCTTCTAGACTGTCAAAAGCAAAGTGGCCACATAATATGCACAATTTTAAAAACACAATTTTATCGAAAGCGATCAGAACGTAGTCGGCGATACGCTTCAGCATTTCTTTCTCGTTCTCTTGTCTCTGACTGTGAGCAAGACCGTTCTTTACGCAAGCGTGAAAAGCTTCTCGCTTTCCATTAGCATCTCGTTTTTCCGCACTGAGCCCCAATTGCGTCTTTTGCATGCGCAACAATCACATTTATAATGCAGCTCTACAACAATCACAACATTGACAATAAACGCGCCTTTTGAGCCACATTTATAATAATAAGGAAATTAAAACAAAACAAGGTTTCTTGGTTTTTAGCAACCCATAATTAGCAAAACACTCCTTGGGGGGTTTAGGAGTGGTCCTAGAGGTCTGATTTTTTTTTTTACGTTGTCACTTACTTTTTGATGCTGAACATAATGGTGAAGGTTTCATTCTAATATCTCTCACCGTTTGGCCGCCCCCGAGTGCGATATCCAGACAGCATAACAGCAAGAGCGGTCCCCTAGCTGTTTTACAGGCAAGATGTAACCTAGGGGCCGCTAAAAATTAATAATTCTACACTGGTGTATTTTTTAATTATTTGAGCACAAAATTTCTTTAACGGGACCAAATTAAAAATGAAGTTGAAATTTAAAAATGAAGAACTGTATTTTTTTAGCGTAAGATGAGATGAATACTTTTCTCTTTCCATTTAATCACTTTTTTTACTTCTCTTCGTTTACTTACGTGTGAATATTTTCAAAATTAACATTAATATTGACGAGTTCGCTGTGTTTGAAGCTGTGCTTATTCAGTGTTATTACGAAAGTAATATTTATTTCTAGTTTTGAACAAGCGATAGAAATTTGAATGTAAACTTTAAAAAGCTTTGAATTTACTTAAAAGACCAGTTGATATCGAATGAGTTCTCAATTTAACTTCAATTAATATTTGCAATTTTTTTACAAAAGATAACTCTCAACAAGAGAGAAGTGAAAAAACCTACAGGCGTAGACATCTACTGGAAATAGAAGCCAAAACACACACACAAATGCAAGTCGTAGGAATGATATTGTAACAGTTTATACGAAAATATATTTAGAAATCATTTATTTGTTTATATCTGTATTTTATTCATTTTAATCTTTACTGTTATTTATTTTAAATCATTCGTTTTCTATTTCCTAATTATTGTTGTTCTTTTTATTTTTAAATTCTTTTCCATTACAGCAGTTAATTAATTTAAGTTCGTTATGTTTCTTGTCCAATCACTATGTATGTTTTTAATTAATCTTCCAATGAAATCCAACTATATAAAATCTATAAAAACCCATGTTTTCTGTGTAATAAATTAATTCAGTTCAGTTCCAAACTTGACTCGTTGTTTCTTCGCTCCTTTACAATATTATCGAATCTGTACGAGAACCTCTGCATTTGTAGATAAATCACTATTTCCTCCATCTTCATCAAGCTCAGACTTTCTCATCGGATTCCATCTTGAACACTCAAGATTTTACAAGAGATAGAACAGGTGAAAGCATCGCTATCGCATGTGGAAGACCTGCCCCCATCAGTTCTACGTCGAATTGCTGCTGTTCTAAATGCTCACGGAGGACAAACATTTCATGTAAAGATTTACGTAAAAATGGCAAGCGTTTCCATTATTGTGTGTACCTCCTGCAGTTACATGCATTTATGGAAACCAGAAGTGTAACTGATTGATGGAATCTAACAAAGTTCACCTGTATAAAGTAGAAGTGATCATTGACACATCTATTAATGAAGAAAGTGTGAAGGACACGTGTTTTATCTCATTGCATTCATAAGAATTATTCAAGAACTATTTTTAGTGTATAAGCTAAATTGTGGAAAAGGAAAAACAGCGAACATTATTTATGAACATATTAATGAAGAAAGCAACAGCGCATCTTAATAAAAATTACTGAAGCATCTGTAATACAATAGACTCCACAATTCATGTCAGCAACATTCGTTATAAAGTGGTTACAAGATTTATGAAATACAAATGGCTAGTATTTATACAATTTAACAATGATATGTAAAATTAAGATATATTAGGCAGCTAAGGCAACAATCGGGAAGGTCTGGAACTTCAGAGAGGTTAAGTTACACTTGCTCTCTGCTTTTCGATCGTAAACGATTCATAGATTTTGGTATTTTTAATTTGTGATGGACTGAATTTTAACCATTCGTATCAAGATTAGACTCTTCCTGAATGTGATTTTTCAATGAATGATCTTCTCTCTAATTGTTTGTTCTTCAAATTAAGTTCAATTTCCTCCCAATGTCTTTGGTTACCTCCTATTATCGTCACAAGTTTCAATTTTTTATTGATAGAATTGTAATCCTTACAAGTTGAAAAGTGGCTTCCGGCAGAGATTATTTTAAGTAAAATGTTGGTTGGAAATAATAACTTAAATCCAAGTAAATTACTGATCCCTGAAAGCATACAATGAATAAAACATAAAAAAATAAAATATAGAAAATTCATCAACAGAAGTAAATATATAAAATGTAAAGAAGTTTAACGTGTCCGATGATTCAAAAAAATAAGTAAACAAAGGAAGGCACAATGCTAAGAGAAGAATTCGAACCCTGAGTTGTCACCGGGAAGAGACTGGGACGGACCGTTTCGTCCTTTTTTAGGACTCATCAGTCAGCCAAACTCCACCGATGACAGAATCAGAAGGGGCGAGAGGTTAAGATCCCGGGTCTCGCTCCCGAGAACGGGAAATGTATACGTGTACTTCTGACTATTTATTCACGTTCATTTTTGTCTTTTATTTGTTTCAAATCAAAGTACAATATTTCAAGCATTTTATCTATAAGTTCATAAATTCGTTTTTCTTTCCTATAAAGTTTTAAAATCAAAACAACTTCTACAAAATGTTTTAATCAAATATATGTTTTTCTGCTTTTGAATTTGAGACTATATAATTTAGAACCCTAACAAAAAGATTCTAAATTTTAAATTAACAATTCACCTCTCCATTTCATCTCAAAGTTAATTAGGTTAATTCGTCGATTTCATTATAAACTCATTAAGAACGCTTCGTTGAAATTAAATTAACAATTAAACAACTTCATCTGCTTTTGTTTACAAAGAAAACACTGACATTGATGTAGTGACATTTAAATAAACAAACAGTGCAGTGGAGTTATTATACTCACATAGCTTTTCACTAATTAAATTATGTAAAATAACGAATTCATCGCCTTTTATTGAAATCATTCAAGCTGATCTTCCATGGAAAGTAATTGAATCCGTTTCATTAATTGTGGGGATCAATTTAGCACCAGAAGAAAGCGAATCATTATTTTTCTTCGTTATTTTCTTCATCGTTCTTTGAATGTGCATAAATTCAAATGCTGGAAAACGTTCTGAAGTTACTATTTCGCAAAATTCAAGGATTTGTTTATTTTGATACAGGAAAGAATGAAGGTTAAATTTTTCGAAGTATGTGTTTTACGACAAACTACAAATACATTTTTGTAAAAATTAATGACAGAGAAAATTTATCAGGAAATCATTGGAAGTTTGGAATTTCCGCTCTAAAGTGCAGTGTTTATTGAAAAACAATCAAATCACCAGATTACAAAATAAGACGAACTTCGGATCTCAAAGCCAAAAAAATGGACGAAAAACCAATAAATGTTTGTATTTATGCATTTTATGTGTGGTATATATTTAATGTAAGACACTGGAATCTGCTACAAGTGTTTTTTTTTCTATTCGTAACTAACAGTACTATTCAATAAAAAGCTTAGAAAAAGTGCTTAAGAATAATTAAAATTAAAAAGTACGATAGATTGATATCACGTTTTTGTTGACTTATTTTCCTTTCTTAATTTCCAAATTATTCCCAAATTATTTCAAACATTCTTTGAGAATGTAACAAAACGGTTACGAAACATATAAGATATTTATATTTATTCAATATTTTTCCATTAAAATTTCTATTCTGTTTAAGAAAAACATTTTTATTAATTAGAAGTGATCAATAATGTTTAAACGAAGAACCTTTTCTTTTTCTTTTAAATTTTGTTTGATTGTGATGGAACTTATCTATTCTTAAATAAAGAAGCTATGTACCAAATTGAATATCTGTTGTTTATTAAAATAAATATAAATAAGTTACTATAATATTATTAATCAGCAACTATTTAAATCGAACCAAATCATCTGCATTTCCCGTTCTTTGTGTTGCAATTAAATCATAGCAACTCATTTGTGCGAAACCATCGTTTCCGTTACCATTTGACAAAACAAAAATCCTTACAAAAAACAATAAATTAATCCTGCAAGTGAGGCAACTTCCGGCAAATGCCTGATTGAATTTTGCAATTATTATTAATAATGTTAAAAAATTCTTAAATATTTATTTTACATTTGGAATCTACTTTCAGTGAAGTTATAAAATCTCTTTCGATCCAATCCTCAGTTTCCACTTAGAAGTAATGATTATAATATTTATAATCATATTTATTTATGTAATATTTATAATGTAAAAACACACCACTGGTCATAGAAAGTAGAACTGGAAGGCATTGATTGAGGACGTTCATTTTATGTTCATTAGGCAACATAGATGAAATGATTAGGATTTCAGGTCATAGGTTCATGCATCTATACAAAGTCAGAGACCATAAACCACGCCGCGTACTTTGTCAGTGCTTGATTGGGAGGAATGTCTCTCGGTCGTGTAAGACAGTCGTGCAGTCACATCAGCGAGTTCAACAGAGGTCGCATGATCGGAGTGAGGGAGGGACTGCAATGCTTCCCTTCGAGAGAGTGTCAGTCGGATAGAGCGCAGTGTGTCATCGTTAAAAGAATGCGCAGGGAAAGGGCATAGGACACGAGGAGAAGATTCTGTACAACGATGAGGAACAGCCTTCATTTGATGAGAATATCTTCGCTTGACCTTTCTGCATCATCAATGCCGTTAGCGCACCAATGGCGAACTGTGATGCATTCTGTAATAGTAGGTCGCCAATTATTTTAGTCGGACTTCAGGGTCGTCAGCTCCTCCTTAGATTATCAAAGCTTTATCGGAGCCTGTGTAGCAATGATGCATCGAAAGAACGAAGTGGTAGGATGACGAATGTCATAATATCGTGTTTTCTGTTTAGGCCAAACTGATGATCGCATCTTTGACATCAGATGACTCGGGAAAAGAGTGTGTTCGCACCAGACATACTACACGAACACTAGGCATTATGGCCTGGATGCTATTGGGCAAGAAATCAGATCACCTCTCGTGAGAATCGCTATCCTGAGACTCGGTAACTAATTCCCGTTACGACAATGAAATATAGCCCTTCCATATGTGCAGAACGACCCCTTGGCCATTTCAGCAGCAGAATGTCCCACCACAAGTTGCCCATGTCTTCTTGAAGGATAGCAGCTGACCGACCAGATCGCCGGATGAGTTGCCTCTAGAAAATCACTGGGACACGCTCAAAGAACAGGTGCAGCTGTACGACCATCAACCAACAATGAACTTTGAACGCGGGTCAATACAGCCTGGATGACAGTTTCACGGGATACCATTCAAACATTATTTGATTCGATGCGTTGGGGTATTCAGCAGGTGATTAATGCTAGAGGTATGACACCGAGCTGCTAATCATTTGCTCTTTTCTGTCTAAAGTAGAAAACTCTGTAAAAATCAAATTCTAGCTCCACTCCTTTGAGATGTTGTGTTTTTTCAGAACAGTAGTGTATGAAACAAAAAAAAACGAGCCTGAATGGTTTCAATAGTACATTGTTTTGCAAACAAAAAGTTGAAAATTGACTTGAAAGAAAAGTCAGAAAGAAAAAAAGAAAAATTCTTTATAGGGAAACGAACATAAAATTTCTACTTTCAAGCAGACATAAAACAAATTTTTCAATTTATTTTTCAAAAATAAATTAGATTTGTCTAATGATTAAATAG
This sequence comes from Thereuonema tuberculata, assembly GCA_023159025.1. NCBI lineage: Eukaryota > Metazoa > Arthropoda > Chilopoda > Scutigeromorpha > Scutigeridae > Thereuonema > Thereuonema tuberculata. The sequence continues at coordinate 3,617,384 of JAFIDM010000001.1, forward strand.
GAAAAGTATCTTAACATTCAAAGCAGGCACTAAAGGGATAATGAAAACATAATTATAGAATACATCATGGAATCATAAATTCCTAAACACTTATTGTTAACCCCTAATACACAAGGTACACTTCTCATATTCCTTCACTCTAATTATTTTTACCCTTACAGTATATATAAAATAAAAATTCGTTACAATCTACTTAATATTAATTATTTTCTCCAAAAACTAATACTTTAATTATAAAGATGACCCTAGTTACACAAGATGACCCGATACCATTTTTATTGTAAATAAAATATTATCATAAATCCATCTTTCCAGGCACATTTTCCAATACATATACTTTGTTACGACTTTTCTCAGTTGTAATGAGAGTGACGGGCGATGTGTGTATATATTAGTACTTTTCCATACAAAATAGATAATTCCATATTACAATTAAATCCACCTTTAACAGACTATTTCAAATCTACATTCGTTAATGTTCACATATTGTAACCCATCTCATCCCCCGACATTTAGTGCACCTTGACTTGACATACATAAAAATTTATTATTGAAAAATTTCTCTTAAATTAATCTTACGACAGCGATATACAAGCTGAATTTCAAGTCTAGGTCAAATTTACGTGGACTATCGATTACAGGACATTTAGATTCCTCTAAATAGATTAATATACCGCCAAATTCTTTAAGTTTCAAGAACCACTACTATTATTCAAATAATAACTTTACTGTAAAAATAATAGGGTATCTAACAGGGTTTGCGGATTTGTATTAATATATTCTAGAATCATCTCAGCTTAATACGTAAAATGTTTAAAAAGGCATTGGGTGCCAATCATTAGAAGAAAATAGCTTTAGTAGGAATCAACATACGAGTGGATTTGTCGTAAAGCTCTTGACGGGAAGATGAACTTTTTAGTGGGAGGTTTATCAAAAATGAAAGCTTCTTTTTGGTTTTGAAACTAATCCACTTCTGAAGCTAAAATGAGACTAAAACCGCATCTATAAACTTCCTTAACAATAATTTAATACCTGTTAATCCTAAGAAGTTTAAAAGGTTTTGGCGAAGTCTTTGGTTTCATGAATCAACCGATTTCCTTGCGGATATGGCATGGTTTCATGACAACTTCTTGTTTTGAAGTTGAGCAATTCTTTTTTTCCAAGAGGTGAAATTTTTGAGATGATTCTAATTCAATGCAGCAGCCAATCACCTGTAAGAGTTGTTTTCTGTTTAAACGAAAGAAAAAAGTCTCTAAGGACATTTTTTTTTGTTTTTTTATTTGACAGACAGAGACGATATTACGTAGTGTCTGCTTTCCATTGGCAAAACAAGCATTATTGTTTGTCGGAATATTAAAAATATTTTTTGTTTTACAACGGTTAATTAAAGACACGTGTCTTTCAAAGAACTAATCGTATTGGATGCCACTCAAAACAACATCAAAACAGGAAAATAAAAACAAGAAAAAACTGGAACGCAAAAGTTAGAATGTGAGTTGATTGGTAATCTGGAAAAAGAAATCCACATCCGAAGGTTTTAAGAAAAAAAATCTCAGTAAACAAAACTCTTTCTGTGTGGATGATTAAGTGAATAGATTTGGTTGTGCTCTTCAATGTGGTTAAAGTAGACATTAGATGGTAAATAAGGATCAAATCATTTTGAAGTTAAAGTCTTTTGATGAATCTTTGGAAATTAAAAGATCCTTGTAAGATACCAGTTATTCGTAGTAATGTTATAAAGACATCAGATTTAACTGATATCTCGATATTCAATTATAATTATCTGCCAAATGGTAATATTCCATCGTTTGTTTGGTATTCATGATTTATGTCGAAACAATATAATCGTTCATTGAAAAAAAAAACTCCAATGAAGTTAATTTTCCAAAATAATTTTCCAAATAAACTCTCCAAAAATGTTACTGATTAACTCGACAGTCTGACCAAGCGACTGCGAAATTTCTGGATAGTTCTTAAAAAGGGAAATGGAAAAGATAAACTGACTCGTTTCAAAATGCTTGTAACTTTGCGAAATTAGATTACAGGTTTCTTTCAAGAAATAATTCACAAAAGTATTGAGTTATGGAGAAATGACATAAATTCATTCTGGATAAAATTTTCAAACATTTTTTTTCACAATAACTCCATTGGTGAGAAAATGGAAGTGGAGATATAGAAAATTAAAATCAAAGAGAGAATTCTATTTTTCAGCAGTTTTTTTTAAGCAGTTTCAATTTTTAAGCAATTCTCGTGTGATGAAAGGGTCAATATCATTGTCATGTAAGTACTGGATATTTTTAAATCTATCAGAAAATTGCTGAAGGCATTTTTTCTAATTCTCCATTTGGAAATACTATTCGCTTATCTTCTAGTTCAAAGTTATATTTGGTACAACTGTCATTTGTTAGAGACCCTGTACACAAGTGTAAAGTAGAGGCTTTTCTAAAGGTTCTGTCTCTTTCTATCCGTCCGTGACTATCTCTACAGCTAAAATTATCAGTCGAACAGACATTACTGATAACTTATTGGAAAGTTTATGATTTGTAGGAAGTGGATGAAAATGGAACATGTATGGGTTTGTTATGAAACCAATTATCAAAAGAAATGATTTTATTAATGGAATCGAACAGGGATAGAAGGTCATCATCTAATTCAATGATTTCCAAATGTGAGCAGCTGTAGACTCACAAAGGAGCTGAAGATATTTCAAAATTTCGAGGAAAACATTAACCGCAGATTACAGAGGGCGGCAACGTATTTGGCGCCATGAACAAGAAATGACACATTACGATATCTATGAGGTAAGAAAGATTGAGAATCTCCGAAAGAATTCTTAGGATGTTATAAATCTTATTTCTTAATTCTCTTCTCCTAGCTGATGATCGCCAACGAGCGTGAAACAGCTGTTCCAGGATGTCACTTGGAAACAATTTGGTCTCACTCATTGTTATTAACTTATATAATTTGGAAATTTCGTCTGTCTGTCTGTCTGTCTGTCTGTCCGCCGGTCTGTCTGTAACTCGATATAATTAAGCTATTAAGATAGATCCAAGGTTCTCAATGGTACTATTGAATCAAGGGTATTCAAATTGGATGAAATATTTGTTCATTTTGTCATTCCATGTTGTTTCCATGAAATTTTAACTGAAATTCTAAAAAAAAAACATACGTTCAAAACCAAATAATTTTGTTACTACTGCACCGATTTTAATGAAAACTACTCAGTTTTTTACGCTGATTTCGAAACTAAAACCATTTTTGCCGTAGAAGCTTCGTTCACAAGTTAGCGCAGTATTTAGATTATACAAAGGTGAGTTTTAAATGCCTTTCGGCGTTATGAGTCAAAAATAATAATTATTCTTTAGATAAATTAAACTTTAGATATGGTTGGTATTTCGTTTTTCTTTTTGGGTGGAAAATGATCCTTTAGATTAAACTCTCAGAACGTACATTACAGTGAATAGATAAGAACTACACCTAAATAGGTCTGATAAACATTAAAAAAAAAAAACTTTCAAATCAAATCATCAATCGAATCAAATGTATATATGGGTGGCGAATTTCGCAATGGAAATTTCTATAAAAATTATTACATCAAAGAAATCTAAAAATGAACTTGTATTATATACATATTAACATCAGTAGCTACTATGTAAAAGAAGCGCGCACAAATTTCACATTTTAATAATTTATCTTAATTCCAAAGAGACTGGGTGTTGTAAAACATCATTCAGGAACGTATTTTAAAATTTGGATATATTTGTTTAAAATACAAAATTGATACTATTCACTTTTGAAATACGATATCTAGTAAATATTAAATAAAAAATATTTTTCTGCTGCACTCTACGTTGTCTTAAATTATAGTATTTTAATAAATCTTAACATTTCTGAAGCACTTCTTATGTTTCTGAGATGAAAGTTCTGTTTTATTTTAATCTTTAGTTTCAGTTTAGTTATTGTTCTTTTTTTCTAGGAAATTGTTTGCTATAGTATTTAATTTTAATAATAAATGAAGCAGATAAATTACACCTGGAATTTAATAATAATATTTTTATGACGTTCCCTGAAATGATGAAACGTTCGCGGAATGATTGCGACGTTAACGAAATGACAAAAGTGTTCCCTAAATGACATAGTTGATGATTGTTATTAAGAAATAAACATCATGTGAGCAATTGAGAACTTTATTTTGCGAGTTTAAAATAATTAAATTTACAACAAACATATAAAGAATTATAAACTATATTAAAAATCAACTTTTGCAGTGAGTTAATGTAATAACATGCACTGCAAGTATCATACAATGAAAACTTTTAGATAATATCAATGTTCTAAGGGTTATTGGATTATTTTAAACAAAATGAAATGACATTACATCACGAACTTGAACAGTCACTGATAATTTTTATCATAAAGTAAAATAAAATAAAATAAAATAAATAAAACAAACTCATAGAGCACAAACAGTGCATGAAATAATTAAGTAATAATAAAATCAGCTAATACTTCTCATAAATATCCACGTCATTATTAAAATGATAGCATGCGTTGTGTCCTGCTACGCTGCGTATCGTGTCATTGTTCAGCATATCCTGTATTCTTCTTCTGTTATATATTTATTATATTTGTTAAGTTCTTTTTCTTCTGTCTGTATTTTCTAGAGTTTCTTTTCCAAAGAGCTCTTTGCTTGCGCTTCTCCCTCTCTGTCATATCATTAATAGATTTTGTTTCTTTTGCAAACTTCTTTTTTTGGTAATACTCTCTTTCCTTCGCTTTTTTCATCTCCCTTCGTTCTGAGGTTAATTTATCCAAATATTTACGTTTTCTCGCATTTGCTTTTTCACGTTGTTTTACATAAGCGACGCTATTTTTATTGATTATCTTTTTGGAAATTTTTTTTTTCTTATTATTTACTTCTTCAGGCTCCATGTTTCTTTGTAAAATCTAAAACAAAACAATGTAAAAAGTATTACAGCAAATGCCAAATGAAAATTTCTTAAATTTTATAGAATTTATACTCATTCCAATCAAAATTACAATTTATAAAAGGCATTTGTTCGATAAATTAACGCAAATTCACGAAACAAAACGGTTAAATATTAGCAAAAGCATCATCACGGGAACATAGTCATTCCGGGGACGCGCGTCATTCCCAAAAGCGTTCCCGAAATGACTGTTCCCGGAATGACATTTTGACGTTTCGTATTGTTTCAAATAGTCGTCGGCCATTTTGGACGCTATCATGTCACACCAGCGACAATATAACATTATTTTTTAATCGATTTACGACTAATTATCTTCACTTATCGTTAGATTAATGAGTTGGGGGCGTTCCTATAATGATGCTCTATTGATGTACGATACCAAAATAATAAATTGAAATAAACTTACCGACTAAATTATTAAAAACCACCACAAAACAATCGAATGCTGTTTACACCCATAAGATTACACCACGTGACTGCACAGTAGCGTCTCATACGATGTAGCGATATACTACTTTTTTGATAAAATAGAGTGCGTTCACGAAATGACGTAGAAGCTGCCGGACGAAGTTATATGTCAGAATACAATATAACGTTACGTAAATTTTCTTTGAATTATAATGAGATTATGACAATAACATACAAATGTATCAAATGTAATTGACAAATTAATTTTAAAATAAGTATTTTATTGTTTTATGAACATTTCTAATAAGAAATTTCGTATTGGGACGTGTTCCCAAAATGACTTTTTCACTAGTTTCATGATAAAAAATGTATATACTAACATCATTTCCCAAAAAACAATGAAGGGTTTATATAAAACTAACCAAAACTAATAGTTACAGGTAATTGTAACCCAAATATTCCAAGCTTTTATTGGGAAAAATAGTGTGGAAACCAAATTTGCCACCTTGGTGATTTTGATCAATCGAATCAAATATATATATAAATACATATAAATTGGCTAAGTTCGTCTGTCTGTCTGTAACTCGATATAATTAAGCTATTAAGATAGATCCAACGGTTCTCAATAGTACCATTGAATCAAAAGTACTCAAATTGGATGAAAATATTAGTTCATTGTGTCATTCCAATGTTGATTCCATGAAATTTTATTCTTGGGAACTGACCTCGACAACTGAAATTCTAAGAAAACATACGTTCAAAACCAAATAATTTTGTTACCACTGCATCCATTTTAATGAAATTTGGCATACTTACTCAGTTGTTTACGCTGATTTCGAAACTCAAAACCATTTTTGCCGTAGAAGCTTCGTTCAGAAGTTAGCACAATATTTAGATTATATTTACTTTATATTTAATAGTTGATAATAAAATGATTTTTCAGATTTTTTTTTGCCTGTCATCCGACAGGCTTTGCTGCAAGTTAATAATTCAAATGCGCAGTTTGAATTTTCATGCTGTAAAAAAATTCATTGAAGCCTGCGCACTGCGGGCACATGAATTTTCTCACTAATTTTTTATTGGTGAGTTTTTCATTGTGTATTTTTTCTTTTATTAGGTACCACTGCGCTTCCGATGTATAATTCTCTTCTTCTCATATTTTGTAATGGATAAATGACTCCTCACACATCATTGAGTATTTAAACATGTTTATTTAAAGAAAGACGATCAGCCTACGAGCCCGGTCATTTGTAAAAAATATATATATATATATATTGTAACGGTACCACGCGATAATTTTAGTCCTTCAGGGGTTGTTCGGG
>JAFIDM010000001.1:3634101-3649101 GCA_023159025.1 Thereuonema tuberculata
AATAATATTAATATTCTAATATTTTAATAGTTATAATAAATCGACATATGAGTATTGTCACAATATATATATATATATATATATATATATATATATATATATATATATATTATTTAAATACTACTTGCGAATTTTTGGGAACAAATATTATCGTTATTCCCTTCCTCAAGCATATTTGGAATTAATACAACAAACAATAACAGAAAACAGAAGGAACATTGAAAATTAAATCGAAACACATCTATTGAATAATATCATTGGTGGGATAATGATTTGTTCATTTAACATTCTGATATTATTAAAATCATATAGGGCAATAATATCCATCAATGTTATAACTCTTGTATTTTTAAGCCCATTTTTTTTTTATCCTGTTGGTACATATTTTTAAATTATGTTTTATATTTTACTGATTCAATTGTGGGCCCGGTAGCCGAGTGGGTAAGGGCGCTAGGCTGCGGGTTGGTGGTAGCGGGTTCGATTCCCGGCCTCGGCGGAGGCCGGGAATTTTTCCACCCTTCTTTCTCCTCCTAACGGGCCCTAGGGTCTACCCAGCCCTCTATAGAATGGGTACCGGGTTTCTTTCCCGGGAGTTAAAGGCGGGCGAGCGACGCGCCGACCCCCCGTCCTCAACTTTGTCCCGTAGGTTCTGAACACTGGAGCCTCCAGTTGCATTGCGCGGTCCTCTGGGCCTGATCGCAACTTTAACTAACTTCACTAACTGATTCAATTACTTGTATGTCTAACAACGGAACTGCCAAGTAGTCGAATTTGTTCATACTTACAATACGTGAAGATCATCCCGCGAATATCCAGCTCTCAAATCCATTGGATCAAATATTCAGGCATTTTCGAGAAAATCGACTTTGAAAAATTTTAAGTGGCTTCTATCGACTGAACTTTAACCAAATACTATGCGACCGGGTGGTTCACCTTCTATCGCTGGAGACTAGTAAGTGCGGAATTGCTGGTTCAAATCTTGCTGCGTGCATGAAGGTTTTTTTTTCTTCATCCTATGTATATTTAAGGTAAGGTTATTTGTAATGAATCACAATCTGGATAAAAATTGAAAAACGTCAGGAATGAAAGCTTTTTTTTTTTTTTTATCCGATCCGTCACTTATTAGACTCGAACGCTACGCACTCACTTATCACTTGGTTAACGTTCAGTCGATGGAAGCCGCTTATAATTTTTCGAAGTCGATTGTCTTGAAAATGCCTGGATATTTGGCCCAATGGTTCTAGGAACCTGATATTCGAGGGATGATCTTCACGTATTATAAGTTTGAACAAAATCCACGAACCGACTACCTGACAGTCTGCTTTTAAACGTATTATTTTTCTTCGGAAAATTGCTTTGTAATTAGACAAAACTTCTGGTGGTTGCTTCCAGTTAATTTATCCTGCTTTGATAAAAATAATTTTTATCAAATAATTTTTTTTCTTAATTTTATCTCTGTGTAATTTAAATTCTACGAATCATTCTTATGCTATGTCATCATTCATGTTGGTTTTTTTGTTCTTTTTTCTGGTTTTTAACGGTAAAAAGTGTAATAAAAAAGAAAAGCTACCGTACTTAGAAGAATATATCGTAGACCATATATTTTCAATCTTTAATTTTTCATTTTTGTGAAAAGACCATTCGTTTAAATCATATAAATATAACCAAATCGAAACATGCAGAATTTTAAAAAGAATTGGAAATGAATTACAATATATTAATTAAAAAAATACTAATAATATTTATAAAAAGTGAAACTAAGCTATTTCACAGCTATTTTTTTTAATGTTGTCATTTAGTGCTTATTACTACATAAGATTCAGAGAAACTTTCAAATTCAGATGTCTTTTGTCTATTCCAAGGTTCAACAACATCTAATCTTAAAGACAAAATAGACAAATGAATTATAATATACAGAAAACACTTATTTTAATTAGAGACGTACTGTTTCCGCGTAACAAGTTGAAAAGCATATCATATGAACAAGAAATTTAAAATGTATTTGTAAAATGTAAGGATATTGGCATACATAATTTGAATAATACCAATTTCTCATTATGATATTCTTTGTTTTGTTTGTATTTTTAAATAATATAGAATTTTAAGACAATTAGGAAGCAATAATCTTGAATATATGAAGATAACAATCAGTTGCAACTATCACTTGAAATCCATTGCAAATATAAAGAACAAATTATGATAATTCACGTGTCTGCCTTGTTTTCGAGTAAATTAAAAGTTGTGAGATTTGCTATTCCTCTTGTTCTCTTCAAAAACCTTCTGATTGACAAACAGAGTTGGTGATTCATCAAAGGATGGCAGAGGATCAAAGGACAGTTAGGCTTCATTCATTAATGTATCCAAGTAGCCTGAGTTGAGGCTACATGGGTAGTTCAAACATACAGCACATTCAACAGACGGATGAGTGCGAACCGGATACACAACTGTACATCTAACTGCAAAGAACAAGAGAAGCACCACTGGTTATGATGCTTCTTATGACCTGTTTTTTAAGTCGATGATAGAAATCACAGGATCAAGGTAGACGACATCGAGATTTGACGAAAGAAGACCATGCCACGAAATCGAAGGCAATAAAACAGCTCGAGTAGCAAGAAGTAGTCGTAAACATCTGAACAGTTGGACAGTTCAATCAAGAATTTCAGTAATATGTTTATTCTTAAAGCCAAAACTGAAGCTCCTAAATTGCCACTCCAAAATCGTAGAAAAAAGTTTTAAAAGTGTAGTTAATTAACATTTCTTCAGGAATGCTACATGACTTTGATACTGAATTTGACTTCTAACTAGCACGTACTGAGGAAAATTAAAAATATTTGGCAATCGATTATCGATCAGTCCAGTTATAAGGCGTTGGCCTGTGGATTGAGAAGGAGCGTCGGATGGTTCTCGCTGGTTATTTCTTTCTAAAACAGTTCCAGAGCCCTTAGTCAAATAGATATCGAATTTCTTGCCTAGGGATTAAGATTGAGCGCGCATCGGTCTAGACTCCGATAATCTCAGGGGCTTTAACTCTGCTGTTTCCTATCCTTGAAGAAGGATAAGGAGTGATGGTTTCAACTTTCATCGTGCATCATCCGTGTGATTGCTATTACTATTTATGCTGAAAAGAATTGACAACAATATAAAATCGCAATAAGCATATCCATACAATCCATAATTTTAAGTTCAGATAATTTTAAGATTGTAATCTAAATTTGGAACTAATTGGACATACAGGATAAGATCGGTTTGATTTAAACAGTGCATTTAAAACTTTTAAAACTTTCAAAACTTGTAGCGAACAAATTTGTCAGTTTCTTGTTTTCAAATGTAATAAATCAATTTTATATAATAAAATGTTACAAACAATGAGATAAAATAAAAATCAATTTACAAACGAGGATTCTTGTTAATGATAATTATTATTTGAATTTTTCTTTTGGAAAGCGTTTCTTCTAAATTCATGCTTTGCGTTTAAAGTGGAATGTTTCAGAAACTATAGTAAAAGCTAAAACTAAAAGTGCCCGATTAGCGAAGAACAAATTCTGAATTTCAGAATAACCAGCAAAAATAAACGTCAACAAACAATGGAAATAAATTTATTAGGCGTTTTAGAATGTGTTGCAATATAGTTCAGAATTAACCACTTTAAAATTAGACACAAAAACAATAAGTTAAAAACAATTCTGGTTAATTGTTAATTGATTCCGAACATTATATAAAGAGAAATCAAGGGTCCACATACATTCTTCCGGAAGTGGGAAAGTGTTGGCTTTTTTGTCTTCTCATGTAGTATCTTTGAATGGCATTGTTACACAGATGGGCGGCTTCGCTTCTATTGTTCAGAGTAAATGCTTTAGAACAGAATCTCAAATAACAGTCACGATAGAAGGAAATGGTGAGAGGGCTCCAATCTGTTACGAGAAACCACTGGCGAATATCGAATTTAGTGTTATGGATTAACATTGGCTTTTCAATATCTTTTTGAACCACGTACGATTGATAAGGAATCTTGCTATTTACTAAATTTAGAATGTCCTCTATATTTTGAAGAATTCTTATACATCTTCTCTGTCAATATCTTCGTTCTTCTTCGTCTTCAGGAATATTTTGCAGAAAATTAAAGCTGTTTCCACTGTTCTAGAAGGAACGAAATACTGTTCCTCTGATGGTAATAGAACTAAGTTTCCTTTTTGAACGGAATCCACAATCCACTTTAGAATACCCAAACACGCCGTCATTCGATAATCTTCGATAAATGCTGTCGAAGATAGTAAATAAATTTGAAGTTACAAGTCTTTAAACAAAGTGACTGTAAAAACAAGACATACTGGTGATATTTCGATATTTTGTGATTTTCTTTTGGGAAATTAAAAAAAAATAAATCAGTTAAATGTCAGAAAAATTTAAACTACAAAATTAAGCAAATGAATTTTGTTGGGTTGAAGCAATAACACCTTTCAGAGTTTCTCAAGAATCAGAAAACTTACTTTTCTTTTCCGTTATTTTCTTTTTCATTTGAACTCAAGGCATGAATCTTAAGAAATATTTAAAGAAAAGAAAATTAAATATAAAAATGAGACGAAGGATTCCATTGGAATAATTCAAGGAAATATTGCCTAATGTCAAAAGGTTTTTTTATCTATCAACCATTCAGACGAAAAACATTGGAATGGAGTATTTCTCCTTAGGAATGGAAAGTCATGGGATGATCGGATGCAAGAAAAACATTGGAATGGAGTATTTCTCCTTAGGAATGGAAAGTAATGTGATGATCGGATGCAAGAAAAACATTGGAATGGAGTATTTCTCCTTAGGAATGGAAAGTCATGGGATGATCGGATGCAAGAAAAACATTGGAATGGAGTATTTCTCCTTAGGAATGGAAAGTCATGGGATGATCGGATGCAAGAGTATTTTTTAAAACCCGAAATGGTCTTTTTTTTTTAAGTAACCTACCAGTCGTTGCAAGCAACTTAAATAAACACTTTACAGTAAGTGCAGCAATTGGCAATAAATTAATTGATTAAGATAGATATAATGACGTTGAAAGCATTAATAATTTAAAATCCAACCATGTGTCTTTTCTAGGAACATTCCAGAACAGTTGTTTCCTTCTCTTCATTGCAATTTTCAAAGTCCTTGAAAATTAAAGGAATGGTACAGAAGCAAAAAAATTGTTTAATACAATTAAAGATAAAAGTATATCCATTTTTATTAATAAAAAAATAAAAAGTTAATTAAAAATTAAATTAAAACTTATTGTTGAGAACAAAGAAAAGTTAATGGAACCGCAACCGCAATATAATACAAACAATAATAAATAGTCAAAACTCAAATCTCATTCATAAGTTTCATCTCATATTTTTCTGTTTTCGAAAAAGATTTAGTGAACGGGATGAAAGCAGATCATCTCTCACTTAGTCACAGACTGATTAGGGACTTTGAATCAAACAATTATCATCTTAAATCATTTTCCAATGCAAATATCAAATACCGGTTTTTAACGCTTCATTAGCTAATAATATTAATACAGGGTGTCCCAAATTGAAGTATACACTCTGAAACGTTATAACTCAGCAACGAAATGAGATAGAAATACAAGGTGTGTTGTGTATGATCCAGACGGCGCTGGAAAAGCTAAGCAACACGCTCATTGTTGTTCATTTGTTTAGAAACCAAAATGGCGGTAAGATTTTCATTCGATGAACGTAAGTGGATACTGAAGTGTTACTGGAAAGTAGAGAATGTTGTTGAGGTTCAACGACATTGGAGGGTTGAATTTGGTACACCACCGTCGACAAGGGTAACAATAAGAAAACTCCGAGACAAATTTGAAGCCGAAGGAACGATGAAAAAGATAGGTGCGGGAGAAAGAGAAGTTCCACTGATAACGAGAGTGTTGACGCCGTCATGGAGATTTTTGTACGATCCCCAAAGAAGTCAATGGGGCAATGCTCTCGGGAAATTGGTATCGCCAAATCCAGTGTTCATCGAATTTTGAGAGGTCAAGAATGGAAGTCTTACATTCCGCGACTTGTCCACGCACTAAATGAGAACGACCCAGATAGGCGACTGCAATTTTGTGAGTGGTTCCTGCACAAGTGTGACGAAAGATAGGATTTTCAAGACTTAATTGTTTGGTCAGATGAAGCAACATTCAAACTTAATGGCACAATTAATCATTATAATTGTGTGCACTGGGCTAACGAAAACTCAAACATCATTGAAGAAAAGGCCGCAAATCTTCCGTTATCTTAGGGATAACCGTATGATGTGTTTGTCCCCAGAGGATTACTTGGGCCATACATTTTCGTACTGTGACGGGTCAGACTTATGCAGATATTGGAACTCATGATTCCACGTTTTAATAATCTCTTTGAGAATGGAAATGAGGTTTACTTCCAACAAGATGGGGCCGCACCTCACTTTCATGTCGATTTGAGAACTTTCCTCGATCACACATTCAATCACAGATGGATAGGACGAAGAGGAAGTGCGACGGAATTCCCGCCTCGATCTCCCGATTTAACTCCTCTCGACTTCTACCTTTGGAGAACTTTAAAGAACACGGTGTACGCCACAAACCCACAAACACTGATGGAATTAAGAGATCAGATCGAACATTCCATCAATGACATTCCATTGGCTACAATCCAGTCGGTATGTCGCTCTGTTCGATGTCGGTGTTGGACATTTTCAACATGTACGGGTTTAAGGAAGTTTACGGCATAAAATATAACACACCGTACATTTCTATCTCATTTCGTTGCTGAGTTACACCGTTTCAAAGAGTGTATACTTCAATTTGGGACACCCTGTAGTTTGTAAACCTCCACTCACCAATAAAAATCAGTTTCTCCAAGAACTAGAGAAAACAAAAGACTATAAGCACAACAATTTAGAAAAAAGAAATAATTTTATAATAATTGGTGATATGAATATTAATATTTTAGAAAATCAATTCACTTGTATTGAAATATCTAGAAAATTTTAATAAATATGGTTTGGAAAATTTAATCAATACTGCAACTATAGAATACAAACAACGAAATCTCATACTTCCATATGGTTAGATCACTGCTTCGCTATACTAAGTAAAAATACTCAAAGTAACATTATACATGTATGTAAAAATAATCAAAATTTGATAAAAATTAGAAAACACAACGATATCACAAATGAAGAATTATTTATGAAAAAAATCAGAAAACTTACTTAATGATATAAGAAATAAAAAAATAATAGACCCAAAAAAAAATAATAAATAAATTTGTAAAGATAATATTAATAAAACTAATAATTTATTTAATTAATTAAAGACCAATAAATAATAAAGAGAAAGACAATAAAAGGAACCCTGAATACAATTATACAATTAAAAAAAAATTAAAAAAATTATAAACATGAATGGATAACAGAAGAAATCTACATCAAAGAAAAAGGCAAATTTTACAAAAAACACAAACATAATAAAACATGTAAAAAATATAAAGAAATTTATAAAAAATAAAAAAAGCAATTGGTTAAAATACAAAAAAAAAAAGCAAAACTTAACCAAAATAAATAACAAAAATATAACAATGATAATAAAAAGACTTGGAATGCCATACATTATATTATAAAAAAACGAAAATAAAAATATAGATAAAAACGAAATATGTAATAGAAAAATATAATAATTATTAATTAATAAAATTAAAATATAATAATCCTTTTTTTATAATTATAAATAAACGGATGAGCTATTAGGTAAACATTTAGTAAAATTAACAATACATGTAACTGCAACATTACAAATAATAATGAAGACATTAAAACTTTAAAAAATACAATAGGGTTTTATATACCTGATATTGAGGCTATAATAAAAATTATCAAATCAATCAAAAATAAAAACACTGTTGATATCGATAATATTACAGTAAACGATATGGAAAACTATATAGATATATTTGAAATAATAATACACTAACTTTTAAAAATCATATGTACTTATGGAATTTACCCGAATATTTGGAAAACAGCAAAAATAACTCCTGGGTATCAATAATTAATTACAAAAAATAGTTTTTTTTAATATATCACGTTTTAAAACGGACTAAAAGATATAAAATAATTTTTCCTAGCCCCATATATAGTCCTAACCCCAGACAGATAGTACTGAAAATTTGTGATTGTACACTTTTAATACCTATGAAAATACTTGTAAGATTTAAAACGAAAAACGTGGGGCGCAAGATAATGTACACTGCATCCATACCATCTAAATTATTATCTATTGCAAGATAATATTCACTCCATCCTTACATCTCAATTATCTATTGAAAGATAATGTACACTAGATCCATATGTGGTTCAGATTAAAGGACATTCATTTGCTGAACTGTGAGCAATTTTCCAATGGTAAAATCATAAAGTAATGCTTTCAAGGAAAATCATCTTATAATGGAAACAATCAATATGTGACCATTGCAAGTAACAATGACCGAGCAACTAGCAGAAACAATGATATCATGCGCTGGTTTGTTGACGCATGAGCTTCAGCAGAAGAGCTTAAGACATGAAAGAGAAAGGATGGAACATCAAAATGGCGAACGTAATATGATGTACAAATCTCTAATAGGATTACAGGGATAAGTCAAATCGAATGCATATATCTAGTGGAAACAATAATACTATGATTAATGATAAAAGGTTTCGAATAAATATTAATCATATTGTATACTTTATTTCAGTGAAATAGTAGAGGTTCTATGCGATTCGACAAATAGGGATTCGAACGACGCCATGTTGAGGAATATTATATGATGCTCCAAAGATTACCCAAAATACAGGGATTCAATGTATGTTTCGATAAGTGAAGTTTTAGAAACATCTATTTGAAGAAAACAAGTAAGTGCTGATTTATATAATGTAACACAGGACACTTTATTCACTACGCAAACAACGAAGTTTAGAAGTTACCGTTAATGTCAATTAGAAGATTTAGAAAGACAACGATAACAGTAATGAAAAGACAAGTTGTTAGTTCAGTGTTTAATGACTCGCGATCCAAGTGAATAACTTAACGTTTACGTTGTGCATCAATACGCATAAGGTGATGTCAGAAAGCCATTATTTAAAGGAACTGTAATTAAGGCAAACGAACTGATAGTATACAATCTAATTTGTAAACAAAGTAAACCAATCTCTAGGAAGAGAGATATTTGTAATCAACAGATACTATTTATTTTTATAGAATTAAAAACAAGATTAATTCTAATTATTTGTTTGCATTCATTAATCTATCGCTATTCTTTTATCAACTGTGCTTCAATTAGGGTAGGAATATAAATAAATAAATAAAAAAAAAATATACATCCACTTCGCAACCAATCACGCAGCGGCGTCGTTTTTCGCGCCAAAAACCCACCACCTGAAAGTACGGACCGAACAGATTTAAAAAGCTCACGGTGATCTCGCTTGTAATCTCCTGAAGATGGACGGCATGACAGCGTATGAAAGCTTGGAGCATTCAAAAATTCTTACTTGGCTGGAAACCAGAGAAGAATTCTTTAATTATGAATGTATTTATCAAATTGACGAATAGACCCTTCCCAAATTATCAAAATGTCATCTGCGTAACGATAATACGCAAAAGTGTTTGTTTTCCATGGTTCCTCTTCGAACTTGTTCCTATATAAATTGCATACGATACCTATTGTTGTTGTTTGAACGTATTTTCATTGAATGCAAAATAAGAATTGTTACATGCGAATCCAAGGAGGTTCAGAGAACGAACTGATTGTGTTCTGAAGAATATGGTTTTCTCTATCACACATGCTCCAAACAATTTCTAGAGTATTCTTCACCAGTATACATTTATACATCGCTGTACATCCAAGAATCATTTTCTTATTATTTTGACCCATGAATTCTCATCATTGCTTAATCATTGGACACAATCCGGACCCAATATGTACTGAGTGGCAGAGAAGCCAAGCACTACGACCAGAGGGCTATTGTGCTATCCCACGAAAATAAGGACAGATGGAGAGAAAGGCGGAGAAAGTATAGTGGGAGAAGTGCAAGGGAAACGGGAGAACCCCGAGAAAATCTGCCCCGCGCGGATCGTCCACCGTCACGAAACCCACATGAGAACCGAACTCGGTACTCAGAGGTAAGAGGCCGAATCCGGACCCAATAACTAAAATATTGTTCAATATCAAGCATGAAAAACCTAGGTTTATTATAGAAACATGTATGAGAGAAAATTTCAAAAACATCAATAAATATAAAGAAGTGAAAGCTAATGAATACACCCTTGAAATCTTTATAAAAACAATGTCAAAATACGACAATAAGTTAACTTAATTATTTGTCGTGAATTGTTTTATTTAACTTCTTGCTTATTTTGTTAAATGTGATGATTCTTACTTACTTTGTTATATCATTTGTTTATTTAACTTTATTACGTTGTTTATTAATCTCGTCAGCAACGCCTAAATTACACCTGCAGAAGATTGCAAATTTGTTACTGTCAAAATATTGTGTTTTAGAAATACGTTGTAAACATTAGTAGAAATAGAAGAAGTTTGGTGTCAAGTTTATCTATTACTTGTGTGTGATGTTATAATACCGGAAGAAGAATTGTATTTATGCAGACGTAACCGATTTTTAATGAGTATTCCTTAACAAAAGTACATTTACTTTACTTTTAAATTATTCATTGCCCATCTGCTTTTATTACACCGAAACAAGTCAAGTATTCCAGAGTTATTAAACATTCTAATTTATTTTTTAGTTTTCCTTTTTTCCTTTTTTTGGTTGGTTTCTGAATTTCTGTACAAACAAACAACCTTTACCGATTTGTGGTTTCAAAATATCTCTTTAACTTTTCCTAATTACTAATTGAAAGAATTTCCTAAGAAGTTATTTTAACTGTTTTGACAGTCTGCTAAGTAAGATACATAAAAAAGTGAAAAAGCTTTCTGATTTTTTTTTCGTTTCAGTTTATTTTGTGACTTGTTCTTGGCGACAAGAAAAAAAGATCTGACTTGCTTTTAACAAAAAAAAAATTACTTCTTTTTCTCTTGTGAAAAGCAAAAAGGTTTAAAATCACAGCACTGAAATCCTCTCTTAAAACGATTTCCAAAATCATTTGCTGTTTTGTTTTTATAATTGCAATTCATTGAAAAAAAATCATCGCTATTCACTTGTTCAGTTCAATTGTTTTTGAATAACAATTGTTTTAAAATAAATTTTAAACCAAGCAGATATTGTAAGTTATTTAAACAACTCAACTTAAAAAGAAAACCTATTTTATATTTTAATAATAGTCATTTTTTAGATAGTATTTGCTCTGTATAGTTATTAACTTTGATTGCAAGGCATTCTTTCAACAGTTGATTAATTTCAAACAAAGAATTTAGACATTTATCTTTTCGTGTTGTAACAAAAAAGACAGAATTCCAACAATTGGTTTCTTGAGGCATTTGGAAAATGGTCTGATGACTTTCCCCCATAAAATCACCAACAAAGTTGTGGTAAAATCCAATAGGTCAACAAATGCCCTGAACTCAGGGAAAGCGCAGATGGTTTACGATTTGTGTCAACAAACGATC
This sequence comes from Thereuonema tuberculata, assembly GCA_023159025.1. Taxonomy (NCBI): domain Eukaryota; kingdom Metazoa; phylum Arthropoda; class Chilopoda; order Scutigeromorpha; family Scutigeridae; genus Thereuonema; species Thereuonema tuberculata. The sequence goes on from JAFIDM010000001.1 coordinate 3,645,708, forward strand.
AAAAGAGAGAGAACAAAACCAAAACCTGTAGACAGTAAACAGCCCAAATTTATTATTTCTCTTTTGTGAATTCCAATGTGAATGAAAACATTTAAATAAAAAAAAGTCTGAATATTAGTTGTACTTAAAAACAAAAAGCATTAATTGCATTGACACTGTATTTGCATATTTTACAATATTTCACATTAATTGCAAACTTTTTGAGCTTTACTGCAAAAGCTATCAACTAGGTACACAAATATTAGAAAATAATTGCTGTCTTTCTTTTAAAACGTTAGAGATTATTGGGATTAATCCACTCACAGTAAACTGATTGGCTAATTAGCGCAGAGTTGTAAATGTTTGGGTTTATTCTGTATTCTATTATTTATTCTTAAAGCGAGCGTTTTGGATGGATACCTTGCAGTAGGGGAGACCGGGGCAGAGCGGTCCACTTTTTTTTGTTGAATTTTTTTCTTTTTTTTGTTAAGAGATTTTCCATTGCATTTTTTTTGTCAGAATTGGAAACTATTCAAGAATGTAAATACTTGATTTCATTTCATTATCTTCATAAATTAAATTGGTATTAATTCGCAAAGCAAAAATGGTAGAGTGGTCCAACCTGCCCCGACCACGGGGCAGGCTGGACCACCCCATGGGGCACGTTGGGCCGAGTAAGAATAACAACATTTAAAGTAAGTTTTTTATTGAATATAAAATAATGTGCCATTTAGGATATCATGAAATAAAGTTTAACTTATCATAGACTACCTAAGGCTTTACATATTCAAGTAAAAATTTAAAATAATCATTATGCAGTTGAAAGTCGTAAATGAATAATATCAAATAGGTTTACATTGAATTCATTACAGTAAAACCCCGTTATTACGCTCGTCAAGGGACCAAGGCCTACAAGCGTAATAAGCGGGATAGCGCTATAGACGGGAAATGATTTATTTGATGGGGAAAGATTTGGACACCATTTTACAGGTGTCATGCTTGATTCTGCAATAGATTTAGTGCAAATATGAGCTTATTTCCTATTGAAATAAAAATCTTTGATTGTGGTTTGCCGTGTGTGTGCGCTACTGTTATGAATTAAGACATTTTCAATGCGGTTCAGGTAATTATTAACGTCAATTGATACACCACTAGGAGTAATACTAATATATTTCTGGAGCAGATTTAGTATACACTTTACTTTTTTACGTTTGCAACAACCCTTCGCTGCATCGGTAATTGCATCCCTGTTTTTCATTATTGTTCGCAGACTAGACGAGGGAATTCCTAGAGATTCTGCGAAATCCTTCTGACTTCTGTAGAATTCTCGTCGTACTTACGGAGAATTTGCAATTTTTCACTTATAGAATGGGATTTCCGCTTCGACATTTTGCAGTACTATCACAGACCCGCACTTCACAGAGTTCAAGGATTCCCTCCTACCAGGGAAAAAAAAAGAATCTTTACAGTGTTACATTTCTTTTCGATACAAAATTTCCGATATAAAAAAAGCGCTACAAGCGGGATTTGAAGCGTTATAAGAGGGTAAAAGTATACAGAGATATATAGAAAATTCCAGAGACCGTACAAAAGGAGCGTAAAGAACGGGATAGTGCTATAAGCGGGAGCGTAATAACGGGGTTTTACTGTAATCACTTTCACTAGAGAAATCTTCTTTGCAGTTGAGGCATTCGTAAAATAAACCCCGAATATCACTGGCTACACAGGAACTATGGGCCCATCTCTTGCACTGGGTACATTGAATCCACTTCACTTAGGGATGTAATTGTGTATGTTTTAGAATACGCTCCCTCTCCTGAAATACGCTCCCTCTCCTCATTGGGTGTACTTTTTGCGTTTGTTTCAGATTCATCAACTGATCTGATTTTTCCCGCCAGAGTGTACTTAACTTTTCTCCTTTTGTTCCCATGAGAAAACGAAACAGATGAAACCACGTGATCACTCAATCAACGCACAACTGTTTTTTCGAAGTTTTTCTTTTTCTTTCGCTAATATTGTTTTCTAAATAAGCTCAAACCATTAAAATAATATTTAACCATGAAATATCACAATAATAATATACAAGACTTTACCAAATACAAAAATTCAAATACATAATTGCAACAATACAATTATTAAAAAATCAAAATATATTCCCTCAGAGACCAAGATTTCAATCGTGTCATGTTGCCAATTCCACAATGTGACAGTTTGCATAGTTTTTAATTAGAATTTAATAACACTTAAATGTGTAAATTGGGTATTTTCGAAGATTAAGATGCCTTCACGCGAAGTCTTCCCCTATTACGGTATTTGCTGAGAGGAATTACTAAAGGGTAATATCCTTTAATAATATAGGCTACACACAATATATAATAGCCTACATAAAAAAATCTATAAAAAAATATAATATGTAATAATGTAATACAATATAATATAATAGGCCTAATAAATATATAATATAGAAAAAAAATATAATGTATAGTGCCAAAATATTTTATTGTAAAAACAGCGGGGCAGAGAGGACCACTGGTCCAATGTGCCCCGTGTCGTTCGGTCCACTCTGCCCCATCGCCATTTTGGCGTTTCCTTCAGTTGTAACTATCGACTACTTTAAGTATTCAATTCATACTACAGCTTAAAATGATCTTTAGATTACCACCTTCAATATGAATATTACGGTTATGTTATTCAATGCATCGCTGAACGGCAACATTAAAGTAAAAACAACACTAAACATTTACTTACCTGGACAAAAACAAAACAATCGATCACCTCACTGTCACTAATAAGCCGAATTCACTGAAGCTTTTGTGGTAGCAGCGCCACAGTGGCACCAACCTTCATTCCGATTTTTGGCGCATTCTAGCGTTTACACGAATTACTAAAGTCAACGGTCCACTCTACCCCTAGGTCCACTTGGCCCCGGTCTCCCCTAATCCTTGAAAAATTAAACTAGGTTTGTAATTAATGTGAAATATTAAGGAAAATGCTAATACAGTATCAATTGCAATTAAAGCTTTTAATTTTTAAGTACAACTAGTCGGCTACCCGTCGCTTCGCTCCGGAAGCCTCCCTTATGTAATGGAAAACAATTTTTTATTTATTAAAAAAAAAACCACACACACACACACACACGAAAACTAAAATTTTTTAAAAGCTTTTTTTTAATTTAATTTTTGAGGTCTATATTCTCTCAATCTACGACTGCTTTTAAAACCACCTTGTAAATCATATATCTATGATATATATTTTTATTTTTTACAGAGATTAGAATATAGGCCTAGTGGTCTAATGGCTAAGACGTCTAACTTCTGAGCAGTATTCTACCTAATAGAAATAGTGCATCTTTCTTTCTTGACTATCTTTTTTTTTTTATTCCTATTGATACTTTTCAGTGGTTTTCGAGTTAGAA